>JAZKJV010011583.1:0-600000 GCA_037367405.1 Ottelia alismoides | reverse complement strand
TGGAAATCATGAACGGATGATGCTTGAAGTGCAAGTTTTGCAACAAGATATTTACACACATTTACACAAGATTTTTGCAAACTTTTGATTTTCAAAACATTTTGGAAAAATTTTGTACTATATACATAATTTTGATAAGAAAATATTTACACAAGCTTTACACAAAAGATTTTTGAAATCATTTTTACAAAAATAATTTGTACACTAGCTATCTATGTGCAAATAAAAGAAGTTTATGTACATGGAATTTTTTTTAATTTTTGTGATTTTTAGGTTTTTAGCCATTTTATTTATTAACACACTCACACAAAGTACGAGTTATGGCTAAAGTATATATGAAATATATACACCCCCCTATACTTAGCTAGAAGGATGTCCTCAGAGTCAAGAGCGATGAAGAAGACATAACTCGTGCTAGGTATAGGGAAGTGAAAAGAAAGGCTATATACAAAGATGAATGAATGAAATAGAAAAGTCAAGATGGTCTCGGGTCTTCCCCCTATACTTAGGATCAAGTGATCCTAAGTATAGCAGGCTGTACACTAAGGGAAAACCGAGTGGAGAATGTACAGGTTCTACCCCCCCTATACATAGGGTGAGATATCCCTAAGTATAGGCAGCAAAACAGGGGTAGAAAGAAACAAAAGAAATACCCAAAGGTCTCATATCCCCCCTATATTAGGTTAAAGTGCACCCTAAGTATAGCATAATCACAAGATAAAGAAAGGGATGTGGGACTAAAGAATGTAGTGATATAGACATCTGGATCTATACAAGGCGGAAGATCAGTGAAACTCTGGCGTGAGATGCATTAGATGTGAGTCAAAGACCACATCTCACGCAAAATGAATAGGGGCAAGATCAACGACCCGCGGCTCATGATCTAGAAATGGCTTGAGCCGCTGGCCGTTCACTCGAAAGGTACTCTCAGAAGACAACTCGGATATATCAATGCTACCGTTGTCATGTACCTTTCTGACCAAGTAGGGTCCCTTCCACTTGTTCTATAGCTTTCCTGGAAATAAACGAAGCCTCGCATCAAACAACCATACTCTCTGTCCAATCTCAAAATGCTTGTGGCTGATGTGAGAATCATGCCACTCCTTCACTCTCTCCTTATACTGTAGGCTGTTTGAGAAAGCGGTATCTCTCAACTCCTCCAGGGCTGCTAACTCTGCCCTCCTCTGGTCTCCTACACCATCAGGATCCATAAGAATATCAGTAACTGCCCATAGTGACCTGTGCCTCAACTCAACAGGCAAATGGCACGGCTTGCCATATACGAGGCGAAAGGGAGATGTGCCCAATGGTGTCTTGAAAGACATCCTATATGCCCACAAGACCGAGTCCAAAAGCTGTGACCAATCCTTTCGGTCAGGGCAGACGACTTTCTGCAGTATAGTCTTGATCTCCCTATTCGACACCTCGGGTAGGCCATTCGTCTGTGGATGGTAAGGTGTAGCAACACGATGGTCTATACCAAACTCGCTAGCAAGGGCCTTCACCTGGTCGTTGATGAAATGAGACCCCCATCAGAAATCAAAACTCGTGGAACCCCGAACCGCGTGATGATGTGCTTCCTCAAAAATCTGCAAACTGTCCTTGCATCAGCGGCTCGGGCGGGGATAGCCTCAACCCAATGACTAACATAATCTACGGCCAACAGAATGTATTCAAATCCCTGACTCTTAGGGAATGGACCCATGAAATCGATGCCCCATGCGTCAAAAACCTCACAGAAGTGAATGGGCTGCATCAGCATCATATCACGCTGTCCACAAGTGCCCATCCTCTGACAGTCAGTACACCACTTCACGAACTCATCAGAGTCCTTGAAGAGGGTAGGCCACCACAAGCCAGATTGGAGCACTTTCTGTGCCGTTCTCCTCCCAGAATGATGTCCTCCTGCCTCAATCTTGTGGCAGTAAGTGAGGACGCTATGGTGTTCCTCCTGAGGAATACACCAACGCCAGACGCTATCCCCTCCCTCGTGGTAAAGGATGGGATCCTCCCAGTGGTAGGACTTGGCCTTCGCAAGGAAGGTCTCAAGCCTCTGCCTGGGCCAATCTTGTGGGACATTCCCAACAACGAGAAAGTTCACAATATCGGCATACCACGGGAGTGAGGCCATAGCAAGGATCGCCTCATCTGGGAAGGTCTCACATATGGGATCAATCTGCTCAGACTCCTCAGGATGCCTTATACAGGAGATGATCCGCCACCACAATCTTGACTCCAGGCTTATCCTTGATCTCAATGTCGAACTCCTGGAGTATAAGGATCCATCTAGTAAGTCTGGCCTTGGCATCCTTCTTTGCCATGAGGTCCCTGATGGCGGTGTGATCGGTGTACAAGGTCACTCTAGATCCAATGATATAAGATCGAAACTTATCTAGGGCGAACACTACGGCTAGCATGTCCTTCTCTGTGATCGTGTAATTCCACTGGGCGGAATCCAATGTGCGTCTAGCGTAGTGGATAGCAAAGGGGACTCCATCCCTCCTCTGTCCCAGCACGGCCCCTACGGCAAAATTGGAGGCATCCGTCATGATCTCGAATGGGAGAGACCAATCAGGCGGCTGGAGGACAGGAGCCTCAATAACACACTGCTGGAGAGTCGCAAAGGACGAAAGACACTTGCCATCGACAAGGAACTCAGTGTCTTTCGTCAAGAGGTCAGTCAACGGCCGGGCAATCCTGCTGAAATCATGAATAAATCTCCGATAGAATCCAACATGCCCCAGGAATGACCGTAGGTGCCTCAAATTGGACGGCGGTGCGAGTTTTCTAATGACATCAACCTTGACCGGATCAACCTCCATGCCCCTGTTGGAGATGATATGGCCAAGCACCGTCCCTTGAGTCACCATGAAGTGACTCTTCTCCCAAGATAGAACCAAATGGTACTCAATACATCGCTGGAGTACCTGGTCAAGGCAGTCAAGACAGGAGTCGAATCCGTCGCCATAGACCGAGAAATCGTCCATGAAGACCTCCAACCACTCCCCTACCATGTCTGAAAAGATCGACAGCATGCACCTCTGAAAAGTCGCAGGGGCATTGCATAGCCCAAATGACATGCGTCGAAAGGCATATGTACCGAAGGGACAGGTAAAAGTGGTCTTCTCCTGATCCTCAGGAGCGATGGCCACCTAGTTGTAGCCCGAGTACCCATCCAGGAAGCAATAATGGCTCTTCCCTGCCAGTCTCTCAATGATCTGGTCAATAAAAGGCAGGGGGAAATGGTCCTTCTTGGTGGCCTGGTTGAGTCTCCTGTAGTCAACACAGACCCTCCAAGAGGTGGGTACTCGTGTAGCAATCTCCTCTCCCGACTCACTGATCACAGTCGTGATGCCTGTCTTCTTGGGTACCACATGCAAGGGGCTAACCCACTTGCCGTCGGAAATGGGATAAATAAAATCTGCAGTCCACCATTTTGATATTTCCTTCATCACGACTTCTCTCAGGTTGGGGTTCAGCCGCCGCTGGAACTCACGCGACGGCTTTGCCCCCTCCTCGAGATAGATATGGTGGGAGCACACTGATGGGCTAATCCCATGGAGATCTGCTACGCTCCATCCGATTGCCTTGCGGTTCTTTTCAAGAACCCCCATCAAACGGGATTCTTGCTCTCCAGTCAGATCGGCGAAGATGATGACTGGGTACATCTTAGGTTCACCCGCAAGGAACCGATACATCAGCGAAGTAGGGAGCGGCTTCAGCTCTGGACAGCTGGGTGCTGGCAAATCTGGCTTCGGAAGAAGATGTGTGAATGCTGCTAAATCTGCCAACTCTGCCTGGGAGAAAGAAGACGAGCTCTCGCAAACTGGATCTGGAGAAGGCTGCTCAACTGTGCTGTCTCTAATCTGCTCTGCATCTACCTCCTCCTCATCTGTAGGCTCTGGTGGACTCAGGTCTGGCATCTGATCATCACAATCTGCCCAATCAGACTCTGAATCCGAGGGATCTGCATCAAATAAGGTGGCATCAGTACCACCGTCACATAAGGTGGCCTAAGTACCACCATCACTAGACTCTGTGTCGCGATCGGGAACCGGCTCTACTGCCACTGAAATATCCTGGACCAGGGTTGTGCTCTCCAAGCTCTCCTCTGCTATCATCTCGGCATCAGCGGTGTCTGGAAATGAGAGGATGGCCTGTGCTGAAGGGTCTGCCCATGCTGCCTCATCATCTGTGATCACAAAATCACAGTCCTGGTGGATGTCTAACCCGGCATCTGTCAACTGCTCTGTGTCTGTGCTGGTCTCTGAGCATCCTCTATCTCTGGCTCTGTAGTCCTCGACCGTCTCTATTTGTATACTCTCGCCCTCGACGCGAAAGTGTACCTTCCCGCTATCATGATCAGTCACCGCCTTGGCTGTGGCCAAGAACGGACGACCGAGGATGATGGGGGTATCGGCCACTGAATCAGGGATCTCCATGTCCAACACTACGAAGTCCCACGGGGAATTGCAGGCCCAGAATAGTGACGATAACGTCTAGCAACAACCCCTTCGGCCTCTTGACAGATCGATCAGCAAACTGAAGGACTGTCCTGCTCTGTCTAAGAGTGCCCAACTCGAAGCGGTCGAGAAGGGCTGCTTGAAGGAGGTTAATAGACGATCCGCTATCCAATAGAGTCCGGTCGAACCTCTGCTCACTAATCTGACATCTGACATATGGGGCTCCTGAATCTGGCCTCTTGGCCGGCAGACGGTTCTGGATCGCGAAGCACGTGGCTTTCGTCAGCACATGTATCTCTGAATGATGGTTCCTCCTCCTCCTCCTGACTGTAGTCCTGTCTCTCAAAGAACGCTGAAGAAGGGGGATGTGCTGCAAAGCCTCCTGAAGGGTCAGCTGTATATGGAATCGATCAATCATGCTCTGGCTGAACTCCTCCTGCTCTCTTTTTTGGGTCTTTTTCTTTTTTCTTCCCCTTCCCCATCAGAAGGGCTCTAGGGGAAGGGGATCACAGGGTCCTTCTGAGATGAAGGACTAGGAAGAGGTCTAGACGGCTCGACGGCCGGATCCGCACATACATAAATCACCACAGTGGGACTAGAAGAAAGTAAACCTTTTCCTTTATTCACAACAGTGTTCTGAGATACATCAGTGGAAGGAAAAACAACAACTCTCTCTGAATGAACACGGTGGCCTCAGTACCACCATGGGCTGGCTCTACTGGACGTCTCGTGGCCTCAGTACCGCGTGCTGGCTCGGCAACTCGGGTGGCATCAGTACCACCTCCTCGAACTGGTGAAGCGGCGGCCTCAGTACCGCCGGTGGAATCAGCATCCTTGGTGGCATCAGTACCACCATCATCATCATGAGCGGCCTCAGTACCGCTCTCCTCCTCCTCATCTGGTGCCCCGGATGTATCCTCGTGGTGTAGCTCAAACAAGGCGCCGCCGCCTGCTGGTGTCCTACCGCTCCTAAGCGTAACAAAATCATCATCAAAAAGATCCGAAGATGTATCAACAAACGAATCACTAGGAGTGGCGTGCTCAGTGTAAGCTACCTGCTCAGATTTCCGCTTCAGGCTGTTGGGATTCGGCTCTATCTGGGCAGGAATGCCAGCCTTCCCTCTCACAATGTCCTGCATCTCCTGGCGGAACTCGTCCATCTCCCGTCTGAAGGTAGCCTGCTGGTCTGTGAGGAGGCGGGCGATGTCATCCAAAACAGGGATCTCGTGGGAACCCGACGGGTAGCCTCTCTGGTGATGAGGCTGCTGGAACTGGTGCTGCTGCTGGTGAGAGGGGTAAGAAGGAGGGTGCTGCTGGTGTGGCTGGTGAGCCTGCTGCTCACGTCTCCAAGACTGTCCCTGCTGCTGATAGGGACGAGGAACGAAGGATGACTGCGGCTGTGACTGGTAAACTGGGGGCTGCTGCTGCTGGTGATCCCTCTGCTGGCTATACTGCCCTCCCTGACCGAATGACTGCTGCTGGGGCTGGGTACCTCCACTCCCCCACCAGAATCCGGGATGGTCTCATCGGATCCCAGGCTGAGGACGGTCATACCAAATCCCGTTGACATCCATCAACGGCTCTGCATCGTACTGGGCTGGTGGGAGTACTGCTAGAGGCTGATCCGGCTGGTATACCACCATCTGCATGTCTGGAGATGGTGGTGACTGGTAAGAGGGCTGCTGCTGCTGGTACGGCTCCGCCTGTACAAGGTGAACCTGTCTAGGATGCTGAAAGGAGCTGGAGCGCTGGGACGAGCTGCTTCTACCGCCGGAATCGCCTCGCGACTGAAGACGGGGCTGTGAAGCCGTCTGTGCCTCCTGGAGACACATGAGCTGGGTCTTCATGTCGCTCAGAGTCTGTGCCATCTGCTCCATCTGCGTGATGCCTTGGCACTGCTTCTTCTCTATCAGCTCCATCCGATCCAACTTCTGACTGATGATACCCATATCCGCAGCGGACGACTCTGCCTATGTTGCTGCTACTGCGGATGAACTGGATGGACCGGCATCGACCCGTGCTATCCTCTGTTACTACACGGGTCCTGGATGCTGCTGGGGTCTGCCCTGAGTGTACAACCGGGTCTGGGACATCACCATATAGTTCTCGGCCATCTCCTCGTAGATGGCCCAGACCTGGTCGTGATCCTTGGCGAAATAGGACCCACCACAAGAAGCATTCACCAAGCCCTGGAGCTCTGGTGTCAGCCCGCTGAAGAAGCTCTGCACAAGGTTCGGCTTCGAGATATCATGGTGCGAGCATCGGTCAGTCAGCTCACGAAACCTCTCCCATGGCTCATGAAATTGCTCGTTGGGGAGCATGGAGAAGTTGCTGATGAGGGCTCTCGCTGCATTGGTCCGCCCGAGTGGATAGTACTTGTTCAAGTACTCGGTGCGGAGATGCTCCCAGGTGTAAACGAACCTCCCCAAGTGCTTCAGCCAGGTGGCTGTTCTGTCTGCTAGGGAAAAGGGGAAGGCGATCATCCTGATCGTGTCCTGGTCCACCTGACGGTCGTGGACAGTACTGCAAATCATCAGAAACTCCTGGAGGTGGAGATGGGGCTCCTCAGTCGCGAGTCCGTGGAAGCGGGGGAGTAGCTGTAAAGTGTTCGGGGGGAACTTGAAGTCCCCCACGATGGCTAGAAGTACTACCCAGTGGTGCGTCAGCGTCGATCCGGGGTTGTGTAACTCCCGCATCGGTCTCGGTGCTCCTCTTGCCGCGGCTGCGGCGGCTGCTGCCGCTGCGGCGGCCGTGGCGGCTGCTGCATCAACATCCTCTGGGATCCTTGGTCCCTCTCTCCTCTGCTCGCGCTCTGCTCACATCTGCTCCATCTCTCTCCTCATGTCGAGCATGAATGCTCCCTGATCTCTCAACTGGTGCTGGACGGTCTCTAAGGAGGCGATCAGGGTGGAGTTGATCGCTCCCTGATCCAATACGAAGTGCTCAGGCTGACGGGAGCGATCCTCAGAACTGCCGGCCATGGCGTCTGCAAAATCAAACGAGCCAAACTCAGGTGCTGTCAAATCTGCGAGTCTCTCCTCTGGCTCATGTCTCTCAGAACCTAAAGAAAGGGGATCGAGGGGGAACAGGGCGGAATCATACTCAGGCTCGGAGAACTGGTCTCAGCTCTCACGGGCCAACCTAGATGATTGGGTAGACGTGCCCGAAAGCGGTGCAGCCAGAGGCTGCCTAAGAGAGCGTCTACCCATCATCGTGATCTGACGAGTAAGGCAGATGAGATCTGGAAAAACTATGATGAGCAACCAAACCCTCTGTTCACCAACACAACACGAGCTGAAGACCGTAAAGGCTCGGTCAAATTATCTTGTCAATTTTTATTAGGTGAACAAGCAATCTATCAGAGCGCTTACGTGACCTGTTGGGATACCCGATGCTACTCCAACCGACTGGCCCGCACGGAAGAGTCGGTAGTCAGCTGGAAATAGCACCGGAGGGCTCTACCTAGGGTGCGGGTCACTCTCTCGCGCAAGCAAACCAAGCAATGAGGGGGTTGCTCTCCCCAAGACAAATTTTTATGGTGAGTGTCTTTTAGGGTCAATAGTTTTAGCAGTCCCAATTTTATGGTTTTTCTTTTTAATTTTTTTCAATAAAAACAAAGGCCTAACGAATTTTTCGGTTCTCCTGATTATTTAATCCAAAACAGGGGGGAGAAGATGAAAAAGCCGATGCACGATAAATCAGTGATGCATGCAAAGTCAGAAATGCGTACCTGTCTCCAGCACTCTACAGGCAATATGATCCGCGCATAAATGTAAAGACAGAAAATAAACTACCTAAATGATGCAACGGTGAAAGCCGAGTCCTAGATGAGCAAGTCTACTCGCAGAACTGTCTAACCGGTTACCGACCTCCAAGCCAAAGGTCCGGTCTTGGCCTACCCCTCCTCTGCCCGACAAATCGGGGGTAGTAGAAAGCGCTTTACGGGGCAGGCTGCGGCACGTAGTCTACGAAGGAGATGAGTCAGTTATTAGTAGGTCCAATTAATCACACTATGGGAACATGCAGATAATTAAGTGTGGGGACCCTACTAATTACGGCACAAGCAAGCAGAAAATCCTAAGTCTAGGGGCTCGATGAAAAACCGCGTAAACACCGGAAAAGGCAGCTAAAAATCAAAACCGCGAAAAAGCCGCGAAAAACACCTAAGGGTCCCCCGAGCACACCGGTGCTCGGCGAAACAGACCCGCTAGCCAATCAAGTCCACAGTTCAAGTCTCTGGTCCCTATATTATTACAATAATAATCAAATGAAAGAAAAATAAAACCTAACTATCCTCTCCCACTCAGCTCTCCTCTCACGCTCTCCTGCAGCTCCATACAGAAGGGAGCCGCCTCCCAGTCCCGCGGTTGCGTCGGCTTCTCGAAATCGGCCGCCTCGGTCCTCGGGCCCTCGCAAGAAAAGAGACAAGTGGTCAGACCAATAAAAATAATCAAATGATAATAAGAAAAATAAATGAAAGGAAAATGAGGGTATATATGCAAAAATGCAAAATAAAATAAACAAATAAAAATCAAACAAAAACAAAAATAAAAGAAATCAAAATAAAACAAAAATAAGGCAAAAATAAAATATAAACAAAAATCCATGAAAAGCCGCGAGCTCTGAAAGAGCCGCGAAAAGCGGCGAAAACAAAAACGAAAAGAAAATGAAAACTACTAAGCTGTGCTCCCCGGCAACGACGCCATTCTGATGACCGAAAAATCCCGAGTGACTAAGGCAATCAGGTAACTAGATGGTCGTTGCGGCCTCAATCACTCAGACTCAATCAATCAAGAAAAATAGACCACTAATGAAATGAAAATCAACTCGAAAACACGATAGCGGTCTTGCTATTAATTTAACCTGGTATAGCGACCAGGGTCGAACACAAGGAGCACAGGTTGGCCTCGTGGCCTACGAAGTAGTCAAAAAGAAATAAAAGAAAAAAAAAGAGTATTTTTGATGGTTTTTAAATATTTTATAATTTTTTTTGGATTTTCAAGATCTTAAGAAAATAAGAAAAGCAAATAAACAACACACTTCAACAATTTATTAGATGCACTAAAAATCAACCAAAAATGCTAACAAAAATATTTTTATGTGTTTTATAATTTTTACTGTTTTTTGTGAATTTTTGGGATTTTTCTGATGTTTATTTAATTTTCTAAAAATAAAACAAGGACTGAAACTATAGGTACTGTCCAGCCGAGCTAAAAGGACCTAGATAAAATATCTAGAAGCCCCAAATTAGCCTGGAGGTAATTTTCCTGTAAAGAAGATAAAACAAGGAAAATTTAGGCACCTAGATTATTATTTGTGGGTTTTTAATTTATTTATTAGAATTTTTGTAAGATTTTAAGTGTTTTCAATTTTTAGGTATTTTAAGCAATGAAAAATAGCCAAAATTGGCTAGAAAATCAAGCAAGCCTAAACAAATAGTAAGTAATTTTTTTTTGTGAATTTTAGATGATATTTAATATTTTTTTGTTGTTTTTAAAGTCAGACAGTGAAGAAAATAGATGTTTTTGAATTTTTAAAAATATCAAATCAAAACAAAATTGTCCCCAAAAATTCCAGAAAATTTTACACTATGGCAGGAGCCATGTATCCAATTTTCGTTGGATTTGGAGGTGATTTGCTGTTTTATTCAAAAATAAAGAGGGGGCACTATGCACAGGGACCTATGTGCAAATACCCGGAGTTCCGGGGGTCCTGGTGCAAAATACCCAGGAGGTCACGCGTGTGGCGCTTGACTGAGGCACACAGGGACCCAAATGTAAGAGAAACTAAGTCTCTGGACTATTTGGTAACAGTTACAAAAAGTCTGAGGGCTTATCTGCAAATAACCCAAAAATATCCGCACATGCTCAATAACAATACGCACAGGGGTATAAATGGAATATCTCAAAAGATTTCATTCATTACTTAACAACTCAGAACTACATGATAGAAAGTGCAAATACACCAGAAAACCACGTGACGAAGCACGTGTCACATCACACACAGGGGCATATATGCGAATAAACTCAAGCACAAGGGTCTCTATGCAATTTTACAAAAAACTAAACAACTACACTACGTATTTACATAACTTATTACTAAATAAAATAAAAGAGGGGGCCTAAGGGTAATTTACCCTTTATTAATGGAGCCGCTGGATGGATGCCACGTGGAGCATCTGACGGTGGCTGACGACGGGCGCTCCACAGCTGAGCTCCTGGGGCGAATCCGACGGCGGGGGTTTCGCCATGCGGGGGATCGAACGGTGAAGGGTGCAGGTGGCTAACGCTCGTGCATCGGACGGCTGGAATCAGTCCTCATCTGATCTGACGGTGGTTGGACCTCCTGGAGTGGACGGCCCAGATGGAAACTGGAGGTCGAGGACGATCGGACGGTCGGGGAAGATCGAGGAAGAACAGCTCGCCGGCGAAGTTCGCCGGCCCAAGGCGTACGCTCCTGACCTCCCTTGCTGCTCGTGAGGATCGGAGAAGCTCCGGCGTTACGCTCCGCAGCTGCTGGTGGTCTCCGATGACCCAGCCGAGCTCTTGGGAGCCCCGGCGAGGTCGGCGGAGGAAGAGCTCCTGGTCTGAATGGCCCAAGCCCTCAAATGGGGTGGGGAGTACATGCAAAGTGAACCAGGAGACTCGCGGGTCGAGGGCAAACTACCTCGACCCGGTTAGGCGGGGGGAGATGGTCTGTGATGCGGTATGGACGAGCTCCGGCGAAGGGGGTAGACAGAGGAGCTCGAGCCCCAGCTCCTGTGCGAGCTGGGTTGAATGGGGGTATGGAGAAGGTGCGCGGAAGGAAGGCGATGGCTATGGCGAAGCCCGATGATCGAATGGTGGTCGGACGTGGACGAAATCGATGGCGAACGACGGAGCAGCGATTTGGGGGAAATGGAAAATTAGCGAAAAAGAACTAGCTAAGGGGCTACCTGGGTGGACGATGAGACTGGGGGTGAGCTGGCGGTGCTCTGGGTCGTCGCCTCGAGGAGCGTCTCCCTCCGAGGCTCGAGCTCCGGCTCTGGGCGGAGCAAGGCGGCGATACTCACCGGATCAGTGGAATCCGGTCCCTCTCCTCGCTTCAACAGCACGAGAAGCAAGCTGTCACTCTCACTCACGCGCTGGAGCTCACTGGGGGTGGAAGCGAATGGCCAAAGATAGGAAATGGAGGTGGCGAAGCTCGGCTTAAGTACGCTGGAGGGTCCGGGAAGAAGGGCGCGGGTAGGGCACTAGAGCGCGCGGATCCCGATGTGGAGGCTCTGGCGAGGATCTCGGATGTACAATGGACGGATCTGACCCGGGGTTTAGGTGGGGATGAATCGGGTTTAGGCGCTAAAAAAGGGGGAAATCAGGTCGGGCGCCTTAACCCGTGGGAAGTGGTCTTGGGGGGGGGGGTAGTTGACCGGGCGGTCAACAATCCCCAGGGCCAATGGGTAGCGGCCACGTGGATAAGATTTGAAAGTGAGATTAAAGGTATTAAATGGCCGAATTAGTAAAAAGTTAAAACATGAAATATTTTTATTTTATTTTTTTTCTATTTTTTAGTGATTTTTAATTAAATTTTCGAAATAAAAATAGTGTATTTACATTGTAGGGTTAGATATAGGTATATGTACAATATATATTTTTTTAGTTTTGATTTTTAATTGTTAATTTTATAAAATTTTATTCCTATTTTATATTTTATTTATTTACAACATAAAATAAGGAATAAAAAGATGTTTTTATTTGATTTTTATTATTTATGTACATAGATGAACTAAATAGGTATGTACATATATATACATGGTATATTTACAATATATTTTTATGTTTTTAATTTTGTTATTTTTATTTTGTTTTTGTTTTAATTGTTTTTATTTTATTTATTTACACTATAGAATATTTACAAAAATTTTGGAAATTAATTTTATTTATTTATAAGGCTAAATAAATATAAAGGTGGGTGGTCTATATAAATGGTGAGTGATGTTTTTATCTTCTTTTTGATTTTTATATTTTTATCTTGATTTTGTATTTAGAAATATTTACAAATATTTACAAGCCAATTTGAGTCTATTTTTGTGAGGAAAATACTTTTATTTATTTACATAAATATTTACACACATGAGCCCCTATCTCCCTCTACTGTGGCTTTTATGCGGTCAGGCCCATGCTGAGCCCTCCCTTTGGTTAGGTTGCTCAATATTTATTCTAAATATTTCCTTCTTTTTTTTAATCTTTATTCTTTTATTTTTGCACAAAAACATGCTAATTATAGGTTTTTACACAATGCATGCTTTTGGTAGTTATTTGTATTTACACATATCTACATGCATTTGCAAAGGTTTTTGTAGCTAAAATATAAGAATAAAGAGTGATGAGTGAGTATTCATCAGTTTACAGTACAGTTTTTGTTGAAAAAAAATATTTTTCTCATCACTCATGTTCACAGTTTACAAATATATATATATATAAATAGTAGCAGGTGGCAGGTCACCACCCCTGCCGTCTCCAACTCCCCTCCGCGCGAGCTGCCGCGCCAGGCGGCATCCTCCATCTCTAACTCAGTCCGCGATTGACCTCCAGCACACGCCGTCCGTCACTCGCCCGAGGCCGCTTTCATCATGCCCAGCCGGTGCCCGACCTCCGCCTCCGTCGCGAACGCACGACCCTCCCCTCCAGGTCCATTGCCCAGCCGACCTCCAACACCTTTCTGCACGAGCCCTCGTGCGACTCCATCGTTGCAGGCACATCCAACGTGCATTTGTTGCCGTCCTCAGTCTGCCGCATCATAACCCAGTTCCGCCGAAGATGGCGGCGCATCACCTCCGATTGAAGTAGGAGGGTGGCAGCACCTCCCCACGTTCCCTTCTTGAAGAAGAAACGAAGAGATAACCCTTGGGCTGAACTATAATATTGGAGTAATTGCATTTAGTCCCTTGGGCATTTTCAAAATTATAGAAGCACCCTACCAGAGCACAAGGCACGTGTAACACACGCCTATACTTGGGTAATTTCTGCTTTTCACCTGGAGGTTTATTGCTATTAATATTTAATGCAAAAACAATAAATATTTACATTTTAGTCCATGGAGTCCAGAATATTTATCTTGCATCTTCTTTTTGATGGAATATATGTTTTTATTTATCGAAAGATTCTCAAAAAATGTGTAAGTTTTTTCTGTAGTTATTATCTTTGTGTAAATTTTTTGTAAATTTTTTATTGCCATTTGACATTTTTAAATAATAAAAAACAATGCCTTTTTGTATGCCCAAAATTCAAAAATTAATAAAAATTTGAGTATACTCCAAAAATTCTAAAAAATAGGGTAATTGTATTTCATTGTCTTATATTTCTATCCAAATTTTGTGTATTGACTATTTATAAAATCCAAAAAATTGAAAATACTAATATTCCTATAAAAATCATATACAATTCTACAAAAATCTAAAAAACGTAATTTCAGTCTCTGTTTGTAGATAATTATCCCTATTTTATCATAAAAATAATGTCAAGGAGTTTTGGGCACTTAAAATATGTTTAAGTTGCAAATTACTCCAGGATATGCACTGTTTTCTTTATTTTCCACTATTTGATTTTTATAAAATCACAAAAACATCAAAAAACTCTACAAAAATTCTCAAAAACATTTCAAAATCTTTAAAATACAAAAATTTTTCTTTGGATTTTCTAATCAATTTTGATATAATAAAAAAAGAGTTTGGTGTGCATAGTTCTTATTTGGTGCATATTGTTCTTTATTTGAAAAAAAAACTACAAAATTAAAATCACTAAAAATTTGAAAATCAGAAAACAAAATATAGAAAAAAAATTTAAAAAAATAAAAATTCCATAAAACCTTGGATAGTTTGCCTTTGTGATTCCTACTTTTCTCTTAATTGGATTTCATCGATTATTTGAGTAACCCTTGGGAATTGTAGCCTCCCAAAGTTCGATCCTGTCTGGTATACAGGTACATAATTAGCAAAAAAAATTGTTTGTCTGCCACGGGATTTTTGGGGATAGCAAGGACGACACTTCATATCATTCTTTAATAATTATCAATCCTCGAAGAACCCAAGTCAACAAAATGGCATCGTTGCCAGGGAGATAAAATAAAAAAAACTTTAAAAATCTGCTCGACAAAATGGCCATGTTGCAGGGGAGGCACAATGAGGGTATTAGGTTTCTATTTTGACCTGCTATTCTTTTTTGTAAATATCTGTTTATATTTTGCCACATTTTTCCGTTGTTCATATCCACGATGGTTCATTTGTTTCATTTCTCATATTTGATAATTGTGTTTCTTACACATTCTCTTTTCTTTTTCTAGCGAGGGCTCGCAGAGCAAAGGAGGTGATCCTAGGAGAGCTGAAGCACCCAAGAGACGTGGAGGCAGCTTGATTCTTCACCGAGCCGCAAGATAGCTTGAGAAGGGGAGAAGAAGAACTGAAGGAGACAAAGAGAGAGAGAGAGAGAGATTTTTCTAGCATTTGAACTCTTGTAAACGGACATTCATTTCTTGTGGGGTCTATTTTGCCAAGTGCCAGTGCACTTTGGGGACCTCACCGATTTTGTTTTCATCGCCTTATTTTTCATTATTTTCTGCGGATTTCGTGAGCTACCTCTTGATTGCTTTAATTAATTTGCTTGAGCTAGATAATTAATTAAGTCCAAACACCCTAAACAAGAATTTTTATACCTATAGAGTAGAGTGTAATTTGGACTTAGTCAAATTAACTTGTTCTTGCCCGTTAATAGAAGCTATCATCTAGGACGTTTCACTTGCAACATATAGGATAGTTTATTTGAATTCTGCGCGGATCACTTGCATGTAGAGTGCTGGCGACAAGGTACGCATCTCTAACCCATGCATGCATTATTATTTTTGATCGCACATTGGCATTTCCGATCTCCTTCCTTATTTTCACTCACATAAGTTTAAAAGGAAATTGGACACTCGATAGGAGATTCTTTGAACATATTTTAACCAAGTGACAACTGCCTAAAATACGGGACTACTAAAGAAAACTCGACCCAAAAATAGACACAAGGAAAAATCATTATTTTTGGGAGAGTAACCCCCTCATTGTTTGGTTTGTATGTAGCAAGAGAGCGACCCGCATACTAGGATAGAACCATGCCTGAACTCTTTTTAGTCTACTATCTTGGGTTAGTCGTTCTCCAGTAAGGATCTCTCCTGTAGCCGGTAAAGCGGCCTGCGATGTCCTTAACAACTTGAATTGAACGGGTAGCCAGTAGATGGTCCGCAATTCATACTGGCTGGGAAAGATCTAACTTTGGGATTAGGCTAGTCTCATGAGAGCATTGGGTTCCTAACAGCTCTCTTTAACCGCTCTGATAGATTGTATTCTCACCAAACTCTAAAATTGATATTATAATTGATCGAACCTTCGTTGTCTTCACATTGGTTTGAGTTGGTGAACTGGGGGTTTGTATTGAGTTTGAATGCTTGTTTGCATACTAGATCCTGCCATGCATTTGTGCCTTTTTCTTGCATAGCTTGACTTGACTATCGTGTTCTCTCAATCCCCATCTTTTGTTTCGGAGATGGCTGTAGAGTTAATTTAATCCGATCTTTGCAGACTTCTTGCACTCTTCAGACGATCCACCTTCCCTTTTTCAGGAGGACTTTCCTCTGATTTTTGTGCATATCCTCCAAACCCATTATTTCAGGAATCGGACAATGATTCTCACCCACCCTTATTCAACCCACCCAATCTTAGGATTTTGGAGTCACCTTTCATGATCTCCACACTTGAGACACTGAACCAGATGATGGAGCATATGAATTCAAGGATTAGCAATCTATTTATAAAAAAAGAGAGCTAGAATGCTTCTCCACTATTTGAGGATATGGATTCACTTGAGGATAATCATGAAAGCTTGAAATCACCCAAAATACAAAAAAATGAGAAAATTTTAAAAATCCAAAAAGATTCTGGGAGACACAATATTGATTCATTTTGTGAGGAGAGGGAACCCATGCCAAACCAATTTCCCATACAGTCATCCACCACATGTCCCGACCTTGACCCCGAGGATTCCATTATATAGACTGCTCTTGGCAATCCTCGTGTATATGCCGATTCTGATCTCCTCCGTTGTATGGAGGAGGTCCAAAAATTCAAAAAATGTTTACTGAACATGAAGTGTTGGCTACCATTCACGAGATCATTAAAGCCCCACTTCAACATGCCACGACAGATTTATCTACTCCTCAACACAATAAGAGAAAGTGAAGGAGAAGATCTGAGCATCACATCTTGACCATGGCCATGGCCTACGCCATCTCTCACCATCCACATTTTTAGAAAGGGAAAAATACCATACCTCTTGTGAGTTGATCCATATCTGACTATTCTTGTGATAACACTCTCCTTGACGGCGGTTCATCAATCAATATAATACTCGATCAACAATTAACCCACACAATAGATGAATCAAGCATAATAGCGTGAATCAAAATTTATTATACCCTACTAAAAATATATAGTGACAAGAAAGTAGGGGTCGAACATAGAAAACAAAGGTGTAGAGCAATATAGAATATAACATCAATATTAAAAAATCGTCTTTTCAAACAAAAACAACAACAAAGCCATTTCCCACTTTAAGTAGGGTATCCTACATGGATATTTTGCCTCCATTAAGATCTATCTTGGGTCATTCTTGGGCTTAGATCAAAAAAAACTAAGATCCCTTCGTATAGTCTCATTTCAACACTTCTTAGGCCTTCCATGCCTGTTTTTGCCAGCTCGACATTCTAAAATGCACATCTTTTCACTGGTGCATCAACTGACCTCCTTTGCACATGACCAAACCACCTTAAGTGATTCTCTCGCATCTTATCTTCGATCAGCGCTACACCCACTTTCATTTTGATGGCATCATTCCGAATCTGATCTTTACAAGTGTGTCCACACATCCACCTTAGCAATTTCATTTCTGCTACTGCCATTCTCTGCACGTGTCTATGATTCACAGGCCAACATTTAGATCCATAAAGCATATCAGGTCTCACAACTGCTTTGTAAAACTTTCCTTTGATTTTCAAAGGAATTTTCTTATCACAGAGAATAGTAGAAGCTCCTCTCCACTTTAGCCAACCTGCGTTTATTGTATATGTAACATCTCCATCAATTTCTCCATCGTGGTTCAAAATAGCTCCCAAGTATCTAAAAGAATATCTCTTCTGAATGTTATCGTCACCAATCTTAACATCAATTCCTTTACCATTACTTCCTTCAAAGGTACATTCCATATATTTAGTCTTAGCCCTACTTATACGAAATCCTTTAGTCTCCAAGGCATGTCTCCATATCTCAAGCTTCTCATTTACTCCATCTCTAGTCTCATATATCAACACAATATCAACAACAAATAACATACACCAAGGTATCTCATACTGAATGTTACTTGTCAACTCATCCATAATCAAAGTAGAAAGGAATGGACTCAAAGTTGAATCTTGATGCAGACCAGTGTTGATGTCTAAATAGTCTATATTCCCAGACTATATCCTTACACAAGATGAAGCTCTATCATACATATCTTTTACGAGGTTAATGTATAGGATAGGTACTTGTCTCTTCTCCAAAACTCTCCATAATATCTCCCGTAGGATAGAATCATACACCTTCTCTAAACAATAAAGATCATATGGAGGTTCTTCCTTTTAGTTATGTAAATCTTCATTGTTCTCCTCAACAAGTGGTGGCTTCAATAGTTGAGCGACATGGCATCCGAATTGGTTTTCTTTTACTTTGGAAACATGCCTCAATCTTCTTTCGACCGTACGTTCCCAAATTTTCATAGTGTGCCTCATACGAATTGGTTTTCTTTTACTTTGAATGTTTCAGTTGTCCTTCAAACATTTATCCAAATTATGGTTTCTGTAGGTTTTAAATTTTATATTTTTTATTTCATTTTATATTTTTACATTTTTTTAATTTTAAGTTTTTGTATCTTCTTTTTATATTTCCAGTTTTTACATTTCTTTTTCTTTTAAATAAGTAATATAATGAAATTTATATGATTATATATATAATATAGGCTAATCAAATTATAAATACTAATAAAAATACTCAAAATTCAGGAAGTAAAATGTTTTTTGGTTTTAAATTATTTTTTATTATTTTGTACATTTTTAGATAATTTTATTACTTTTAAAGGGTTTTGGAAGTAAAAAATATACCAAATCAGGGGTTAATTAATTAACTAAAATTGAAAAGAAGATTAAAAATAGCAAATCAAGCCAAAAAATCTTCAAATCATTTTTAACATATAGGTAGTAATACAACAAAATTACAGAATAGAAAAATATGTTTTTGAAATGTTTAGGAATTTTTTATATTTTTGAAGTAAATTTTGGATCTTTTAATTTTTATATGTTTTCTTTTTCAATTTTTAGGGTTCTTGGTTTCTAGAGTAGCAAAAAAAACAAACACAACATATTTATTTTTAATTTTTTTCAAAAAGCTTTTATATTTTTATGGCTTTTATATTGTAAACATGGCAAAATGTGCTCAAAATGATTTTTAATAAATAATAAAAAGTCTTAAATTATAGAAATAACGTTATGGCCTGAAAGTGTGTACAATCAGGAACCTATGACTATTTTTTGTTTAGTTTTGGAGAATAGATGATATAATTAATAAAAATAAAAAACCATAAAAAATGCATGTACTAACAGGGGCATAAACACAATTAAAATAAAAATCCAGGACCTCTCTGTAATTTTCACAAAATTATATAATTGTGATAACTATTTTCAAGATCAAAATGAAATATAAAATATTCCAAGGTCCTGCCTGCAAAATGCCCACCAGACGATACTTGAGGTGAGCTGGTGTAGACTAGAACATAAATATAAATAGCTCAGGTGCTTTTATGCAAATATTACAAAATTGTATAAGCGGAGATGAATGTTTCTGGACTAGATCTAAACAATAAAATACACGAGGGCCTGACCACAATATAGCAAGCCCACGTGCACAAGCATGTGTGCTTCGCTAGTACATGTCTAAATACAAATATAATAAACTATATGGGCATGTCTGCAAATATTACAACTATTTAACATGATAGATAAATGTTTGAATATTAAAATCAAATTACAAAATTGTTTCGATTAAGTTCGCAAAATACCTAGATGCTACGCGATCTGACGGTTGATCACCTCCCACTTATACACATGTCAAGCCCAAGCGCGACGATGACGATTCATCGTCCATGGCTGGGATTAGATAATCCGGAGATGATCGACGACTCTAACTTGAAGTGATCTGACATTAGCTGTGCTTCTCCAAGAACCGCTCGTGATCGGATGGCTCGCAGACCTGCAGGATGAACTCACAAAGAACAGTGGTCAGACGAGCTTTGATCATCAAAATCAAGCACCCCAAAGATTCTCCTTCTTGGTTGATGATCTCGAAAGCCTCCCAGAGTTCTCCCGTGTTGAATCGATGTATCAAAATGCCCACTAGGGGCTCCAGTGACAGCTGACGGAGGAGATAACATGGGGCTGCTCCTGGGGTTGATGAGCCTATCTGAGCTTTTATCTTCGTTCTTTTTTTTATAAGAGGTTTTTTGGGAACAAAAAGCGGAGCCAAGGAAGAATCCTAGTGACGAAATGGATGGGGGGTGCGTGTTCTGGCGACCCTCCGATGAGCGATGGAGGTAGGGGATCAGATTCCTTGATCCATGTGGGATCAAGATAAATGGAGCAGTCTCGAGTGTTAAGTAGGAGAAGAAGAATCTTTTGGAGGTGTCAGTCGAATTAGAGGAGTATCGGGGCAGAAGAGAATGGGTGGTGGAGCAGGAGCTCTGTTGTGCAACAAAGTGCTATTTTAGGTATTTACGAATGGAATTAAATTACATACACATGGATTTAAAGCTATTTTAGGCTAAGGAACATAAAGCAAGAAGCTCACCTATGATATGAAACCAGGAGCAAGAGCTCCGACGAGGATAGCGATGGAGCCGCGAACCAACCTCAATTCAACACCAGATTCTGCACTAAGGGGCTGGATCATCTCCTACTGTCACTAGGATGGCGACTCCAAGCCAAGATTTAGGGCAAAGAGGTGGAAGAGGGATCAAATCCAAAAGATGGATGAAGGTGGAATTTTATACAAGTGGTTACATGGGCTGAGGAATCGAAGAACATGAGTTGCAACGTTCCTATGACCAAGGATACGAGAGGGCATGAAAGTTCAATGCTCGAGGTGCAAAATTCCAGAAGAGGTCTGATCAAGTCAATGCTTGTATCGACTTGGAAAATGGGAGAAGGAAGGTCAAAACACATGTCTGATAACCTATAGCACGAGGGACAAGCAGTTGACCCAAGTCAACTGGCACCTTAACCTTGTTGGTCCATGTGGACCAAGAAGGAAAAATCATCTTGAAGTTATTTTAAAAAAATGAATAATAAATAATAATAATTTTTTAAAATAAAGTTATAAAATAGAAATGTTTCTTCTTTTCTATATTGTTTTATTGTGATTTTTATTTTTTTGAGATTACTAATTACAAGTTTATTTTTAGGGTTTCATTTATATGTATATTTACGTATGCTTTGTACATTTTATTTTTATTTTGTAGTTTTGATTTTATTATTTTATTTTCTTATTTTATATATTTATACCTTATTTTTATATACATAAAGTAATATATACACTTAAATAAATATATATGTACGATATATATGTATAGTTATTATATATTCATCTATGTATTTAGGATACATATTTTGTAAATATTTTATTTATGGTTTTATTTACATATGTTATAAATATTATTTACAATATTATAAAATATAAAGACAAAAAAAATGAAGAATAAAAAATTGAATATTTAATTCAGATATACGGTACAATAGGGTCCAAAACCTAACTTTCACATACGAACTCCAAAAAATATGAAACCACCTTCATCAAATAGCTTATTAAAAGTTATATGCAATTAAAGGTGCTTTTGATATATTTTGAGTTTTTATTTAGGAGATATGAGTTTGTGAAATATGGTTTGTGGCTTTTTATTTTGAGTATAAAATAAACACTATATATTATTTTTGTATGAAATTAGTTTTGTATTTTCATATATTTTAATCTACAATATTCAAGTACAGAGTTTCTGTATTTGAGGTATAATAAAGAATAAAATAGGTCTCAAAAAGGACTTATTGAAGCTTAAAATAATGGTATTTTATTGGATTCTTGGCCCTTATCTCTCCCTACTTTATTCCTTGTCAACCAACTCAATTCTTGACTTGTTCTTGGGGTTTAGGGTCATAAAATACCTCTAGCATTTTATTATTTTTCTTTTCTTTTCTTTATTCTATAATTTTGGCATTAAAAACATTATTTTATACATTATTTATACATGAAAGAATGAATGTTAGTTTGTACAATTTAAGGCTGTTTGCATGCATCAGCTAGGGTTTTTAAGGCCAAAAAGATATTATAAAGCTGATGAAATGAAGATTCATCATCCTCCCTGTACTTGCCTTTGATAGTCCCTAGCAAATACTTATGTAATAAGTACGGAAAATAAAATAAAGAAAAGAAAAAGAAATAAATTGGGATGATAGTGGACTTCTGAACTTGTCTTTAATAATGTCAAAGTTTGGAGCTCAGATAAGACCTTTGGATTAATGGTTTGTTTAGGACCCCATTAACATCAGGAAGTGTGTCGTAACAGCCCTCAGATTCCATGCTCCTATCATCCAGTTCAAATCACATCCATGCCAGAACCATTCTCCCAGTGACATACTCTTGTTACCTTGAAATGATAGAACCATGTGTGTGGATTTGTTCAGCTCTTCCCAAACAAAACCATTGAACCATCAAGGCATCTGTTCTTTTGGTAATTTGTCCTTGTGGAGGCAGATATTCCCTTCTAAGGTCATGTACTCTTGGTCTTTACAACTGAATGCGGGAGAGAAGTTATAAGAATGGGAAGAGAAGCGAGAATGGACCAGTGTAGTCTTCATTCTCCTGTAAAGTCGGTAAGTGTAACCGATTCTTCACTAAGAAGTAGGCTTTTTCTAAAGCCCACATTTTTTCTTTGAATTTTAGGTGCAGGCTTCTTTGGAGGTTCTCTTTGACTTTGTACGGATTCTGCATTCTTGCTTGTGCCCCGGTGGTTATAACATCTTTTGTTCCATCTAAATTTTTTTGGGGTCTTTGAAAACTGCGTCCGTAGACAATTCCTCATCCGAAGCATTATTCCAATCCATATCCAATTTTTAGATATCATTGTTACTAAAAGAAGCGGGTTAGGGTGTCGGTGTCGACGATCCCCAAGAATGGTTCCTGAGCCACCCTTGATGAAGCGGCCTTGCATCATCCCGACTTAGACTCCAAGATTTTTCAGTGGTCCATCTGAGTCAAGCTAATTGCTGAGTGCGAGGTCTACAGTCAAGTCACTGTCTCGAGTCGTATAGATGACATAAAAGGCCCTATGTAGGCATATTGAGTTGACTCATGAACATAGTCTTATGGAACCTAAAGAATTAACTCAAGGTTACCTAAAACATCTCCACTTCCAATCCTCAATGGGTTCCTCTGAAATTAGGTGTATTAAGGTCTATCCCAAGCTTCAGTCTCTAGACTTTACTTAGTCTTGTTCAATTATCAAACTCAATCTAAAAAATACGAATGCTATGCAAATGCTATGTACAATGCAATGAAAAATATTTTTGTGATGCATTTTTTTGAACTTTTTATGGATTTTTGAAAAAGGCTTTGAAAACATTTATAGGTTTTTAATTTTGAAAATTTTTATGCAATTTTTCAAAAGATTTTGCAAGTGCTTTTTTGAGATTTTTTTAAAACAAAAAGATTTTTGGCATAAAGAGGGAGAATGGAATTCTATTTACATAGGCATTCCTCTTTTTTATTTATTTACAAGATTTAAGAGATTAAGAGTTTAAGGACTTTACATAATGAATGCTAGTTATTTTTTGTAGGTATGCATATGCAATTCGTAAAGATTTTGTTTGAAAGATGCACATATTCCTTGAACTTATTTGAAGATAATTTTAGAAATAGTTTTTGAAAACTATTGTGAGAAATAGTTTTTACAAATAATTTTTACAAACATTTACAAGCATTTCAAAACATTTTATTTAACACAAAGAAAATTTTTTTTTACAAACCAAATATTTTTATAAAGGTTGAAAATAATTTACAAAATAATTTTCAAATAGTTTACAAAAGATATTTCAAATAGTTTTTCCAACTATTTTCTAAATATTTTACAAAGCAAGTTTACCTGATTTATTAATCTGTATATACAGAAAAATTTGAGGAATAATATGCATCTTTTCATGAATTGATTTAATGAATTATATAAATATATGTAATATTTTAGCAATATTAATTAAAAATACAAAAGGATGAGTTATGGATAAAGTACATACGTAGTGTATACAACCCCCTATACTTAGTTGAGCTATGTTCTCATATATCAGAGAGAAAAGAGAAGACAAAACTTGTACTTATTATAAAAAACCCAAAGAATAAATGAGCGAATGAAGGAATGAAAAAGATAAAAAGTCGACCGTTCCCCCTATACTTAGGATCAAATCAGCCTAAGTATAATAGATTGTATACAAGGCAGGGGGGTCAAGGGTGGGAATGAACATATCATACTTAGACTGTCTCTCACTATACTTAGGGTAAGATATCCCTAAGTATAAACAAGAAGAGGAGACCGTGGAGGGGAGTAGAGAATTGAACAACTCGAGGTGAACAACCCCGCTATACTTAGGACAAAGTACATCTTAAGTATAACTGTGATGAAGGGGATGACACCTTTTCCGAAGAAAAAGAAATTAAATAATTAAAAGGAGAAAAGAAGAAAAGAAGAAAAATCATTCAACAATTATTTGATGTGCTTTGTCTTATATTGCAGCTATGGAAGTATTCAGCTCCTTATCATAAACCACTTGGATTGAGTCAACGATAAACAAAAATTTGTCATGTTTAAGATACAGGTTCAGAAGTTGTCCATTGACCACAAATGGTTGTGCGTCAGCTGACAAAACAAATATAATCACACTTCCGTTGTTACACACATGCCTCACTGTGAACGACCCTGTCCATTTGCTCTTCAACTTGCCTAAAAAAATATTCAATTTCACATCGAACAACCACACCTTTTGACCCAGTTCGAAGGACTTGTGGCGGATATGCTTGTTATGCCACTTTTTGACCTTCTCCTTGTACATCTGGCTATTGTCATATGCATAATCTTTGAATGCCAATAATCTGTTCAGATCCACTTTTCAGTTCTTCCCGATTTTCTCAGAGTCCAAGTTATAGATGTTTATGGTCTATAAAGATTTATGTATCAGCTCGATGAGCAAATGACATGTCTTTCCATAGACCATGCTGTAGGGAGACATTCCTAATGGTGAATTGTATGCGGTTCTATAAGCTCAAAGAACTGAATCAAGTAGCTGAGACCATTTCTTACAATCCAGACGTATAAGCTTTTGCATAATTGTCTTCATCTCCCTATTAGAATATTCAGCCAAGCCATTGGACCGCGGGTGGTAAGGTGAAGCGACACGATGTTCTATACCTAATTATCACGTTAATTTCTGCACCTCTCTGTTTATAAAGTGGCTTCCCTCATCTGATATGAGAATATTAGGAATCTTGAACAATGCAATGATATGATCCCTTAAGAATCGGCAAACTGTCTAAATGTCGGCGGTATGGGTAGGGATAGCCTCCACCAAATGACTCACATAGTCGAAATTGACCAGAATGTATTCATAGCCCTAACTATTCAGAAATGGGCCCATAAAATCAATGCCCCATGAATCAAATACATCTGATATCTGGATAAACTTCAGTGGCATTGTATCTCGTAGTGCAATGTTTCCATCCATTTTCTGGCAATCAGTGTATTGCTTTACATATTCATCTGCATCTTTGAACAAGGTTGGCCACCCGAGGTTGCTTTGGAGTACTTTTGCTGCCGTTCTTTTGCCTAAATGGTGTCCACTTGATTCTTTATCATGTAAAAGTGCAAGGACACTCACAACTTACTCCCGAGGAATATACCTACTCCAGATGCAATCGTCCCCTTATTGGAATAGATATGGATCCTCCCACTGGTAAAAATGGATATTAGACAAAAAATTATCTACTTTAGTTTCGACCAATCTTGTAGAGTTCTCTTGGACACAAGATAGTTCATAATATCAACATACCAGGGAATAGAGGTGACTGACGGAATTGCCTAATCTGGAAAGGTTTCTATTATTGGTTGCAAGTTAAGCTCAGGAGTTTCGGGCTCAGGAAGTCTGGAAAATTGGTCAGCCACCAAATTCTTAACTCTAGGTTCTTGGACATGGGAGCCCACGATGAGCCATTATGCAATAAATGTTATTGCAAATATCATTCCCTAATCTGAAATGAAGAATACATAATTTGCATAATAGGTCCCTTAGTACAATTAGGGTTATGTACCATGGCCATCTTGATGATCATACAACTGTTGATTCATTTATTGAATCATAGAGGCTGGTGCTTGGATGAATATCTAAAGAGTTAGATTGAGGACTCATCAAGCACCGTCAAATGATTGTTAAGAGATAATCTCCATCCAGAATAGGAGATGGCAAGCCTATCTCAGTTAGGCTTATATCTGACCGACCTCTTGATGCAGGTCCTCTGCATAAGAATAGAGATTCTGAGGTGTCATATAAGTTAGGTCAAAGAGTTGACTTAACGAGATCGAGATAACCAAAGTCCTGTATCGTATGCTGTCACGATACTGGCACGCATCCTCTGACCGGAGACAGATGTATTACTATATGTTTGAGTATGTACATTTGGCAGACCAATAGGTTGACGACCTAATCAAGGTCTATACACCGGCGCGCTGGTGTGCATATAAGGGCATACGAGTAATATGATCTCTCAAAGGGATCATACAGGTCCAGTTACTGAACCGAAAGACAAGAGCTCACTCATGATATTGGGAAGAATCAAATTCCATGCGCATGGTCGTCACGCTTTGGAAGCTTGACTGAATTTGTAGGTTTAATATATACTTTTGGAAAGTATATGATCAAGACCTAGGTATGATATATGCTTTTGGAAAGTATATGATCGATACCGACTTCCAATGATTGAGTAAGAAACCTACTGATAGAACCCTGAAGTAGACAATGTAAAGTTGATCTAATACTTCGGGTTTATTCTGAGTCTTCCAATATGAAGGATGTACATGTATTAGGATTACCTGAGGGTGATGTGATCATAAACGATTGTATAACCTTGACGCTTCCATTCCTAGGGAGTGATGAAACGTGTCTGGATTTTATTACTCCTCTCAGTAGAGAAGTAATATGATCTTAGTCCAAATGTTGGACATTGATCTGAATGTGATTCAGATGCAATGAGAAAATTAGATTTGCGGTCTTGATTTAATCAAGCATCTATGGGAGGCCCGCAATCTGGATTTGAGATATGATCTCAATATCCATGTCACTATACGTGGAACAATACAATCACCCTGTCCTTATCTCCAAGTATTCGCGGAGAAAGTGCATTATCCTTGAATGAGTTCATGGATAATTCTATTGTTGATATATGTATCCGAGCATTGAGAAAATAGATAATATGTGATTTAATTATTATGAATAATATGAATTTGATTCATATTATAAGGAGAGTTATCTTAGATAATTAAATGTGATTTGATTATCAAAGAAGTAAATAATGTGAAAGTGATTCATTTTATTTGAGCATATGGGAATAAGTTATCCAATATAATTAGATGTGATTTAATTATTATGGATAAGAAAAATGTGGATAGTAATATCCAATTATTCATAGTATATTATAAATGTGATTTATAATGTATTAGAGAGAGATAATTATAATTTATATTTGTTAATTAATTATTATGTGTATTGGATACACATTCTGTAATTAATTGATAATGTAAATTATATGTTGTTTTGGGTTGTGAATGTGATTCACAATTGTCCAATGTCAAGATTACAATATTCTCAAATATAATTGTGAATTACTTTTGATGAATCCCAACAAAAAGTTGTTGGAAATAAATAATGGAGAAAATCAAGGAGGCATGCAATCTCATGGATTTCCATGAGATTGCCCCCTTATGGAAAGAGGTGGGCGGCACCCAATTCCTATATGGAATGGGTGGCCGTCCCCCCCTTGAATGTACATGGAGATGTAATCTCCATGTATATTCTCTCCTTATTTATTGATGTGATTCGGGATTAATTTATATTTGATTTTGTCAAATATATTTTAATCTAAATTAAATCACAAGTTGTTGGCTTTTACCAACAACAATCTTGACCATTGGATTGACATAAATCAATCTCATCCATTGATTTTATATGTCCCAGGGATTGAGATCCATGGATCCCAAAACCCTATAAATAGAGAGGCATACCCATGCTCTCTCTTTACACATAATGCTTGAGAAGCATATCTCTATCTCTCTCTTTCTCTCTACACGTCTACTCTCTCTCCCTCTCTCATGGCCGTCCACCATGGATGACCTAGAGAGAAGTCTCCATCGCCGCAGCGTCGTAGTTATGCTGCCTGATCTTCTGCTCATGGATCTCCGTCTACTTCGGTGTGCGTCGCTCGTGAAGAAGATGTCGGATCTCGTGTGTCGAGATCAGGAGATCCGCTGCTTGGATCATCAACATGGATTGCGAGAAGCACGCGGTTCATCCCTGCGCTCGCAAGTGTCTCCTCCGTCGGATCGAACTTGAGACAGGAGGTCTCTTCGTTTAGAGACTCGATCGCAACCACGCTTCAAGAAGTAATTCTATTACTTGTTTGTGATTTAAATGAAACGATCCGAGAAGTTTTCTTGGATCATGTGGTTTCATCGTACGAAAAATTTTAAATTCCGCTGCATCGAGCAACTAGTGCGACTAGTCGCTCCTCGTCGTATTCGATGCTACGCTCACGCTTCCATGATGCGCTTGAGGATCTAAACATATCCTTCAAGTGGTATCAAAGCCAGGTTGATGGTTTCGAATATGATCCGCAAACCGAGGACGACTCGGGTTCGTTAAGGTCACGAAAGCTTTTTATCGCATTTGATTTCGTAGATCTGTTTAGTAAATAATTTTGGCCATGTTTAAAATGCGTAAGCACGAATTATTTACTTGGATTTTGTTCCCCATTAAATAAGAAAATCATAGGATCTGACTTTGCATATATCGGATTTCGTATGCTCGAGATATGGTTGTTTTAATGAACATGTATGCACTGTTGCGGGAACTGTAGATCTGAACGTGATTAAAAAGTTAATTACTGTTTAGTCTTACCTCAAAATGCGTGAAACATCCTTGAGTTCTGTCCTAAATCAAATTAGCAATCTGTGAAAATTGATTTTGTCTAATTTGGATTTAATATATTTGAGATATGCTAATTTTAGTAAGTAGGGGTCACTGCTGAAATTACAGTCCTAATCAAGAACCATGTGATTGTCAATTAATGAAATTAATTGTTAATTTTAAGAAATAATTATGGGAAATATTTGAGAAATATTGGAAGATGATTATTTCCTTAATTGACTTGACCTCAACCAATTAATTGATTAGATTTGATCAAGATCATAATTGGAAACACAATCATCAAACTCCTTTCTTGAATAGGATTGGGAATTTCTCTAGCAAATTTCCTTATAATCAAAATTGTTTTGATTACTATATGGTATAATTTTGGTTGAAGAACCGATGATCATCTCAAGTACAAAATGATTGACTCGGCATTATTTTTTCCCGAGGCGGATATGATGTCTAGTCGGGGATCGCTGGGGTAGCGGGTTGCAACGTATGCGGTCTGTCCCACTCCCACCAGTATTGGCCATGACAGTGGGTAGGGAACGAATGCTGCCTGAGAGATCATGATGTATTTTTCTAATTATTAAAATTCAAATTAATATGCATTTTGAGATAATACCATATATTCAAGTAAAATCAAGTTTGTTGATTGAATTGGATTGAAAATTAATTTAATATGATTAAGTTAATTATATCCAATTAGAAACACTCTATTATAAATAGAGTTGTTATTTCCCTTGGAAGAATTAATCATAATGAATATGATTCATGATGATTAATTAGAATTTGAATATGATATGGGGGATCACATAAGTGACATCCATGGTCTCCTATCAAGGCGAAGGGTTCCGTTACCAGATATTGTATGTGGGAGACGCCTGTCCGAAGTGACAGCTCCTGCATACAATTCATTTGGATTGGGCTCGTCGCTTCTCGAAAGAGTAAGGACGTATGCGTAGTGACCCCAATATCGGTTCCTCATATTATTGGGGCGATATTGGATTACGCATAACGAGTTGTATTCTTGCTGACGGTTGGTTCAATTAATGACGTGTCAACATCACCTTAGGGGTGGTGGGCCCGGGTGTTAAAGACCGAATTGGGAGATGCAAGTTGGACTTGCAAGGAGGAATGTGTTCCCGCTTCTTTTTATCCGAGTTGTAGGTTCTCATATTATTGGGATGTAATAAAGATAAGGAAGGAGATCCCAGATCTTGCTTCAGATATAATGGTAACTATATCTCTTACATTGAAAGTGGTTATGGGAATGAACTTTCATTGTTGACATAGCAAGACAACTTTGATGTAAAATTCCTAAATCAAAGTAAAATGTATATTTATACAAATTTCTTATTTCAGATAATCCTTCATTAAACCCACTCAATATTATACTCAATAATAACCAGTAAAATATCATGGATTGGACCCTTGATCCAGATATTATACTTGCAATTGGACACATAATGTATGTGGTTTCAATGTGCAAGTTTCCTCTTAATAATGAGGAATGATAATTAAATAAGACAATAGGACTAAAATCCCAGGGTTTGTATGTCTCTATGTCTTGATCTCATCGAATATACTTTTGAAGTGACATGTCGATAATGATCGTAATTATCAAATAATCCCTATAAAATCTAAGAAGATGTTCTGGTATACATATGTGCTCTTGACATTTAATCATGAATGACATGGTTCTCTGCATCATGTAGAATGGTATCTCTATAAGAGATGATGTTTTCAAATTAATTGAGTACCTACCTGAACCTATGTTTTAAGAGTTTAGATGGATGTAGATGATGAGTGTCATCATTCTACTGTCTATACTCTAGTCATTCATGAAGCTTCATAATATTCATATTGTATGAATTGGGTGAAGCATGTATAAATGTTGAAATGCTCTTACATTAAATTCTTTTGAATTTAACATAAGAGGTCCTTAGTCTTAAGCAATGGTTGTTTATAGATAAAGGGAACACAGTGGAAGCATGGGTTAGACACGAGCAAGAAGTATAATCAAAGAGTTGACTGTACTTCTGTGACTTCCATATGACATCCAAAGAGTTGGATGAATGCCAATACTGCAATATGTTGATGTGTTGATAGTATGGCTATCAAATCTATCTAGAATCCTTAGAGAAGGAATCAGATAATACATCAGAATAACCTACATATAATCATTGAAATTGACTTACTTATTTGATAAGGTAAAGTCCAATAATTGTATCTCAATCTTATAATGACACTTGCAATTGGTTACATATGTATTAGAATATTAGAAATTTGATCTTAAGGTTTATTGGTCATCCATGTTGAAAGTGATACAAGTGTTGCAACAATTTCCATTGGATCAATAGACTTCATATTTTCAGTGGGAGCCCTTAGTCTTAGAGAACGTCTTTATGACTTAGATATTAGAATACAGTCATTGTTTATTTCTAATTGTTGGATATAAACACGAATTCTGTAATAAATCTATCATAAAGAGTTATGATGGAGATATTTCAGATAGTAATCTAAAATCTAGTGGACTCTACTAAATTAGAAATTAATGAATGGTTCATTAAGATTTCTAATACTGAAAATTAAACCTTTAAAGATCAATAGGAGGATAAAGATCATTTGACAATGATCTGGCATCAAGTTTTGGACATATGTTTGTTGATGAGATCAATGGACTAGTAAGACATGAAACTTTAGATTGTCTAAAGATTCAAATCACACATACTTGTGAATGTTGTATTCAAAGTAAAAATGTCCAATACACCTGGGAAAGGTGTAAGATGTCAAGGTATTCAGGATCTCATACATATTGATGTATGCAGATCATCTATATCATAGTAAACATTATGGATATCTGATATCTGTTAATGATTATGTAGGATATGAGATTTCTTCTCTTCACCTAAGAAACCTTTGAAATGTTCAAAGATTTCACTTTTTTTGTTTAGAACCAAAGTTTGAAGGACGATTAAATGAATTTGATCTAACCATGGTAGCTTTTACCTATTAGATGAATTCAAGGAATGCCTTATGGAGATGTGAATATCATTCCTATCTCAATCCTCCTAATAAACCTTAACTCAACAGAGTTGTAGGGAGATACAATTGATCATGTATGACATGATTTGATCAATGATTAATCTTAGCATAATTATCTCTTAGTTTCCAAGTATATATATGTGGTAGAGACTACATTATATATCCTTAATAAGGTTCCATGAAATTAAGCTAGAATCTTGCACTGGAAGGTGCTACTTCAGTAGGAAAATAAAGGATGGCATTGGATACCTACTTTATGACCTTGAGATTCTTAAAGGATCTCATATCTGAGAATGTGATTCTTAGAGGATGACTCTCTTAAGAATCAAGATAAAATGAAGTAAAGGAACTCATTTAATCTTGAGAAGATAATGAGGCTCCTGAAATCAGAAACTAAGAGAATAATTGAAGATGAAACATTAATACTTCTTCAAATAAGTTTGAGGATGTATTCCATGTGAAAATGATCGGACTTCATGTGATGAAGTTCCTGATGATCATGACATGGAAAGATGGATGTTAGCAATAAAAGTCTAATGTAGATTTCATATACAAGTGTTGTATATGGACCCTCGAAGATCCACCTATATGGGTAAGACTTATTAGGGTGTAAATGAATCTTCAAGAGAAAGAGGGAACTTGATGAGAAGGTAGAAACCTTCAAATCATGGTTCGTAGCCATGAGCTACACACCGAAGAGAAGAAATCACTTGCAATGAGACATGCTCTCAAGTGACTTTTCTTTAACTCATCAGAATGTTGCTAACTATAGCTACACAACTTGACTATGGCTTCTTCATGATGTGAGTCAAGATTGCATTTGTATATGAATACCTCTTTGAGGATATTCATATGAAGTATCCCCAGGGCTTCATGGTTGAGGAAAGCAAGGTGTGCAAGCCAAACAACTCCTTCTTCGGACTCAAATAAGCTTCTTGTAGTTACAAAATAAGATTTGATGAAATTATAAATGTTATGATTTCAGATAAAATCTTGAAGCTTAGTGGGAGTGCCATTGTATTCATCGTGCTAAATGTAGATATTATCCTAATTATTTGGAATGATCCAAGGATGATAATAATAAGTGTTTTATAATCTGGTTATCCCATACATTGAGATATGATCTTAAGGATACCTCTTAGATCTTAGTTTTTGAAGACATTCAAAAGCAAAGAGAAGAGGGTATTGGGACCGTCACATTAGTAGTACACCTTGGACTTATTCCATTTTCTGGAAAAATCCAAGAAAGGCTTCCTTTCCTTAAGATATAGTGGTTACCTATCTAAAGGTATAGCACCTCAAAAAGTTGAGGAAGTGAATGCTAGAACTTCTTGCACTTGTGCATCAATTATGAGAAGCTGAGTGTATGCTAAATGTGTACAAGAGCCAGATGTCTGCCATGAAGTGGGAGTAGTAAACTGTTGCTAATCGTACTATGGAGATAAAACACTTGATTGCAGTAATAACAATATTTTCATAGATGATAAGATTTTTGAGATAGTGATCTCAAAGTCTTATCTTCAAATACTTAAGACTTTATAGATAGTAGTCTAAAAGGTCTTAACTTTGGATACTTTTAGAGATAGTGATTTCCAAGGATAAAGGTATTCTGATAAGGATTATGGAAATACTGGTTATAACAATTATTAAGCTATAGTGTCAAGGACCCTATAATAGCTTTAACAAAAATTGAGTATTGGTTGCATGAGATGCAACATCCGCATTAGATGCGAGCACTGTTACTGGGGATATGCAAGTGCCGAAAAGGACTTGGCGTAGTCTTGCGGGAACAGACTGACTGATCAACTTAACTAGCTATTTTCTTAATAACCTATGATTGTCACATGAGTGTGGGTTTAAATGATTAGCCCATTAATGGCTCTTTGGGCTAGTGGGAGATTGTTGGACATACGAGCCCACGGCGAGCCATTATGCAATAAATGTTATTGCAAATATCATTCCGCAATATGAAATGAAGAATACATAATTTGCATAATAGGTCCCTCAGTACAATTAGGGTTATGTACTATGGCCATCTTGATGATCATACAGTTTTTTATTCAATTATTGAATTATAGAGGCTGGTGCTTGGATGAATATCTAAAGAGTTAGATTGAGGACTCATCAAGCACCGTCAAATGATTGTTAAGAGATGATCTCCATCCAGAATAGGAGATGACAATCCTATCTCAGTTAGGCTGATACCTGATAGACCTCTTGATGCATGTCCTCTACATAAGAATAGAGATTCGGAGGTGTTAGATTAGTTAGGTCAAAGAGTTGACTTAACGAGATCGAGATAACCAAAGTACTATATCGTATGCTGTCACGATACAGGCACAGATCCTCTGATTGGAGACAGATGTGTTACTATATGTTTGAGTATGTATATTTGGCAGACCAATAGGTTGATGATCTAATAAAGGTCTATACACCGGCGCGCTGGTGTGCATATAAGGGCATATGAGTAATACGATCTCTCAAAGGGATCATACAGGTCCAGTTACTGAACCGAAAGACATGAGCTCACTCATGAGATATTGGGAAGAATCAAATTCCATGCACATGGTCGTCTCGCTTTGGAAGCTTGACTGAATTTGTAGGTTTAATATATACTTTTGGAAAGTATATGATCAAGACCTGGGTATGATATATGCTTTTGGAAAGTATATGATCGATACCGACTTCCAATGATCGAATGAGAAACTTACTATAGAACCCTGAAGTAGACAGTGTAAACTTGATCTAATACTTCGGGTTTATTCTGAGTCTTCCAGTATGCAGGATGTACAGGTATTAGGAATACCTGAGGGTGATGTGATCATAAACGATTGTATAACCATGACGCTTCCATTCCCAGGGAGTGATGAAACGGGTCTGGATTTTAGTGACTCCTCTCAGTAGAGAAGTAATCTGATCTTAGTCCAAATGTTGGACATTGATCTGAATGTGATTCAGATGCAATGAGAAGATTAGATTTACGGTCTTAATTTAATCAAGCATCTATGGGAGGCCCGCGATCTGGATTTGAGATATGATCTCAATATCCATGTCACTATACGTAGAACAATACAATCGCCCTTTCCTTATCTCCAAGTATTCGCGGAGAAAGCGCATTGTCCTTGAAAGAGTTCATGGATAATTCTATTGTTGATATATGTATCCGAGCATTGAGAAAATGGATAATTAAATGTTATTTAATTATCATGAATAATATGAATTTGATTCATATTATAAGGAGAGTTATCTTAGATAATTAAATGTGATTTGATTATCAAAGATGTAAATAATGTGAATGTAATTCATATTATTTGAGCACATGAGAATAAGTTATCCAATATAATTAAATGTGATTTAATTATCATGGATAAGAATAATGTGGATAGTAATATTCAATTACTCATAATATATTATAAATGTGATTTATAATGTATTAGCGACAGCTAATTATAATTTAGATTTGTTAATTAATTATTATGTGTATTAGATACACATTGTGTAATTAATTGATAATGTAAATTATATGTTGTTTTGGGTTGTGAATGTGATTCACAATTGTCTAATGTCAAGATTGCAATATTCTCAAATATATTTGTGAATTATTTTTTATGAATAAAATCCCAACAAAAAGTTGTTGGAAATAAATAATGGAGAAAATCAAGGAGGCAGGCAATCTCATGGATTTCCATGAGATTGCCCCCTTAAGGAAAGAGGTGGGCGGCACCCAATTCCTATATGGAATGGGTGGCCGTCCCCCCCTTGAATGTACATGTAGATGTAATCTCCATGTATATTCTCTCCTTATTTATTGATGTGATTTGGGATTAATTTATATTTGATTTTGTCAAATATATTTTAATCTAAATTAAATCACAAGTTGTTGGCTTTTACCAACAACAATCTTGACCATTGTATTGACATAAATCAATCTCATCCATTGATTTTATATGTCCCATGGATTGAGATCCGTGGATCCCAAAACCCTATAAATAGAGAGGCATACCCATGCTCTCTCTTTACACATAATGCTTGAGAATCACATCTCTCTCTCTCTCTCTCTTTCTCTCTACATGTCTACTCTCTCTTCCTCTCTCATGGCCGCCCACCATGGATGACCTAGAGAGAAGTCTCCATCGCCGCAGCTTCGTCGTTATGCTGCCCGATCGTCTGCTCGTGGATGTCTGTCTACTTCGATGCGCCTTGCTCTTGAAGAAGATGTCGGATCTTGTGTGTCGAGATCAGGAGATCCGCCGCTGGGATCATCAACATGGATTGCGAGAAGCACGCGGTTCATCCCCGCGCTCGCAAGCGTCTCCTCCGTCGGATCAGACTTGAGACAGGAGGTCTCTTCGTTTAGAGACTCGATCGCAACCACGCTTCAAGAGGTAATCCTATTACTTGTTTGTGGTTTAATTGAAACGATTCGAGAAGTGTTCTTGGATCATGTGGTTTTGTCGTATGAAAAATTTCAAATTCCGCTGCATCGAGCAACTAGTGCGACTAGTTGCTCCTCGTCGTATTCGATGCGACGCTCACACTTCCGTGATGCGCTTGAGGATCTAACCATATACTTCACAGGTGTATCTTGAATTTCAAGGTCAAATTTCTGGAGGAGAAGGATCCACCTAATGAGACATGGTTTGGCATCTTTCTTCTGCTGTAAATTCTGTATGGTCGAGTGATCTGTATATATGATGACCTTGGACCCGAGGAGGTTGGATCTAAACTTTTCCAAAGCAAAAACTATCACTAGTAGCTCCATCTCAATTACTGTGTAATTCCTCTGAGCTTCATCGAACGTCAGGCTAGCCTAGTGGATAGAAAATGGGATGTTGTCTTTCCTCTATCTAAGCATAACACCGATTGCATAATATGACGCATCTGTCATTATATAAAATGGCTGAGTCCATATCATTGGCTACAAGACAAGGGCATGATTGATTAGTTCTTTTAACTGATAGAAGGTAAGGAGCACATAATCATCACAATAAAATCATTCTCCTTTCCTAGAAGCTCTGTTAACGATCGATCCAACTTGCTTAAATCTTTGACAAACCGTTAGTAGAAATCGACATGGCCCAAGAATGACCGTACTTTCTTGAGAGTAATAGGTGGCTCAAGGTTGGAAATAACTTCCACTTTGGCTGGATCTACTTCCATGCTATGTTTAGATACAACGTGACCTAGCACAATTCCTTCCATCATCGTGAAGTTGCTCTTCTCCCACTAGAGCACTAGATTGACTTCGCAACACCTCCGAAGAACTCGGTCTAAGTAATCAAGACATTGATCAAAGGAGACCTATAGACTAAAGAATCATCCATGAAAACCTCAAGAAAATTGCACACCATATCGGCAAAAACTGCAAGCATACACATGAAATGTAGTCGGGGCATTACATAGCCCGAACAACATCCATATGAAGGCATATGTACCAAATGGATAGGTGAACGTGGTCTTCTCTTGATCTTCATGAGCTATAGCAACTTAATTGTACCCAGAATACTCATTATAGAAGCTAAAATATTCCTTCGTGGCCAGTCTCTCAAGAATATGGCCGATGAAGGGTAATGGAAATTGATCCTTCTTGGTAGCAAGATTGAGTCTTCTGTAATCCACGCATACTTGCTAAGACGTGGGTACTCTGGTCACGATCTCCTCTCCTTTGTTAGTCTTCACCATGGTGATCCCTGATTTCTTTGGCACTACATGTAGAGGGCTCACCCATTTGCTGTCGGTGATGGGATATATGAATCCTACAATGCACCACTTCTGAATTTCTTTCATGACAACCTTTCAGAGGTTCGGATTCAGCCTTCTTTGAAATTCGTGGGAAGGTTAGCTATCTTCCTCATAGAAAAGGTGATGCGAGCAAAGGAAAGGGTTGATCCCATGGAGATCCGAAGTTTTCCAGCCAATAGCCTTGCGATTTCTTTTAAGAACCTCCATTAGACAAGTTTCTTGATCTTCGATCAGATGGGCATTGATGATGACCAGGTACATGTTAGTTTCACTCACAAGGAAAGCATACTTCATATTGGAGGGCAATGGTTTCAGCTCAGGCGGAGTGGGAGCTGCTTCGATGGTGACTTCAATTATCATAAAAGGTGGTGGCTCTTTCATCTGTTCGGTGTCCACCCTACTTTGTTCATCTTCTTTATTCAAAAAATCACAGAAGTTTTCAATAATATCCTCTTCATTGCAGAAATCCTCAATTATCTGCTCTTGGTCTTGAGGGCACAATATCTCTACAGAAACCTCATCAAGTGATTTGGTAAGAATCTCATCATGATCGATAAGGGGAAATTTGACTGCATTATCCATTCCTTCATCGAGATAGAGGAATTCATGGGTATCATTATCATCCATAAATAGGTTGGTATCTTGAATTTTAGCTAGAAAGTCACAGTCTTTGGAATGGTCGCTCACCTGCACACCTGTTGCAGATGTTCCCTCTGCAGGCTTTGCATTGGACATAGTATCTATCTTGACTTTGCTATCATTGGAGCTGAACATAATATCTCCAGTGTCATAATTCACTACCGCATTGGATGTTCGCAGGAACGATCATACAAGGAGGACGGGGGTGAGGAGTAGAGGCGTGGAGATATCCATATCTAGCACAACAAAATCGACTGGGAACTGCATCTCCTGAACAATGACGGTCACATCCTCCAACATGCCCCTATATCGCTTGATGGATTTGTCTGCGAATTGCAGAATCATCTTTGTAGGTCTGAGCGATCCTAACCCGAATTTCATGAGCAGTAAAGCTGGCATTAAATTGACAGAAGACCCGCTGTCGAGAAAAGTGTGTTCAAACTCTTGGTTAAACATCTGACAACGAATGAGTGGTGCTCCCTTATCTGGTTTTTTGTCAGGGAGATTGCTGATGGCATTGAATGTGACCATAGCAAGAATATGCTTTTCAAACTTGCCACCTTTTCTTCTTGCATTGTGAGGGTAAGGCATCGCCTAGTTGTACATGCATCTTTTAATCCTTTCTCCACAACAGGCATGTACTCAAGAGCTTTCATCAAAGGCATATTCAAGATCAAATTTTGAATAATTTCCACAATAGCAGAATAAGACAAAACATTTTTTTTTCAAAATTTTCATTTTTTTGTGTTTTTTCATTTTCCAGGGAAAGTAAAATTTACAGAATCTAAAACTGTATCATTCAAAAGTTTTTCCCCATCACCGTTTACTGGTAGTCGACAAAAAGGTATAGAATCATCTACAATCTGTTGACCAAAAAATGCAGGCTTAGCTTTGTGTGTTGCCTTTGGATCCGCTGCTTGTGTATGACTCTTCAGAACTAATGCTAAATTTGTGGCACATGTAGGCATCTCTAATGCAGGTTGAACTCCACAGGGTCTACTATTATCTTTTTGTATTTTTGTATTTTCTTCATTTTTTATAATTTTTCTGAAGATGGTGCTCCTCCAAAAATGCTGCTGGGCCCTCGTGATGGCTGGGGTGATGATTCCCCGTCAGATGCAAGATGTTTTCCATTCGCGGTTGCTGATGGCTGCAGTGCTCTATCGCTCCTTAGAGTAACAATGTCAGATATAAAAAAATCATTTCTACATGAATCGGGCAGATCACTACACACTACCTGCTCCTTGTATTAGAAATTATTCAGATTAGCCTCGACATAGACTGGTATGATAGTTTTGGTAGTCGTCAATCTTTTGGGTCATCTCAGCCATGTTCTTCACTAGTTGTTCCAAGCATGCGATGGTCGGGTTCACGGTGCAGCCTCAGAAAAGTCGCCCGGTTGGGGCCTATGACCTGGTAGTACAAGGGAGGCTGTTGTTGGTAACCCTTAGAGTAATGGTGAGAAGGAGGTCAAGAACAGTACTGTGAATACTACTGAAAGGGATAAAAATTCTGATATTGTGCAACCGGTTGCTAATGAGGAAAGCCCTAGTGACGGTAAATGGGATGCACCTGCTGTTGATATCCTTGCCTCCAGGTGTTCCCATACTGTGGAGGCTGCTAGTTCTGGGGTTGGTAGGGTTGGAAGTTCATTCCTCCCTGCTACTAGTGGTGGTGTGGCCAATTGCCAGAGTTTTGACCATGAGATGGTCCCTGAGGATGGGTCAGCTGCTATTCTCTCACACACAATTTATTACTTGAATATGCATCGTAGATGGAGGAAACTTCTTAGGATAAGCTGGCTACAATTCTGATTGATACACAACCATATGTGTCTAGGACTTCGGGGTCTGATACAGAACTTGCACGTAGTATACGTGTTGGACAGGTTGGGGCTATGGGGGACTTGGCTGAGGCAGCAGTATCATGGTTGGCTCCATCTTCTCAATGGATGTCTCCGTAGTGGAAGAAACAACGTTACAGGCATCGCATTCAAGGCTCGCACGAGCTGCTCCAGCTGTTGAGAAATCAGATCGAGCTTTTCCAAACCCTGGGTTCCCTCAATAATGACAGAAAGTTTCTCAAGATCTTGTGACCTTTTCTCTACGATGTCTACCTTAGACAAGTGGCTCCCAATGATGCTAAGTTTTGAGTGCTCATCCTTGTTCTTGGCATGAGTGGCCATGTTCATGGGCTTGTGGCTGGTGGTGGGTATCTTCATATATGCACGCGATGAAGATTGAGCAACCTCTCCTTCGTCCATCTCCTCAAAAATATCCCAGACGACATCCTCATCCTTGTTGAAATGCGAGCCACCACAAGCGGCATCAACAAGCTTCTAGATTTCTAGTGTCATCCCACCAAGGAAATGCGACACGAGACTGGTCTTTGGGGTCTCGTGGTGGGGAAAAATTCTCCTGCAGATACTTAAATCTCTCCCACACTTTATGTATCGTCTTGTGGGGTTGCTGAATGAAGCTGGAGATGCGAGCATGCATCTGGTTCAAGCGACCGAGTGGAAATTTATTTTAGAGAAATGCTGATTTCAATTCCTCCCAAGTTGTCACCACCTTGCCCAAATTATGGACCCAATATAGGGCCTTATCTTGGAGAATAAAGTGAAAGGCAGTCATCTTGATTACCCTTAGAGGGATATTGGGGTAATGTGCTGTGGAGCAGATGTGATCAAAAATTTGCAAGTGGATGTATGGTTCTTCTATGGTATTCCCATGGAAAGTAGAGACCAGAGAGAGAAACTGCACCTTCAGCTCGAAGTAGGCATTAATCTGTGAAATTTGAATCCATTCACTGACACAGCCTGCCCCTGGATTGTAAGTTTACTTCAGAGTAGGCGTTGGTTACGGTAGTCTCACATCCCTTCTATCATCACGAGGTCCACCTACTGATAAATTATCTTATGCATCACATCCGTGGAGCTCATAATCTTTGTTTGGATTGTCCTCTCTTCTGGCGTCTCTCTCATCAGATCTTCTCCTTAAGTCATTCAACATATCATGGAAGGCGGTCTGGGCTAGGACTTGATTGGTCAGCTGCTATTGGATTGCATGTATAGATGCGAGCAACTGACTGTTGACTTCATTTTGTGTGGTGTACTGCCCTTCCCCTTGATCTGGGTGCTCAGTTGGTTGGGGTTGAGGTCCCTTTCCTCTTCATGTGGGAGCCATCTCTGAATCAGCTTGAAATTCTGGCTCCTGATTGGGTTGATGATCTGCATGATAGAGTAAACCCTGAATGAACACCAACTGTTGAGATAAATCTAGAATTAAGGTCAATTGCAGATTGTTGTGATTGGAGCATAGGATATTGACTGAAATCGATCTCCATACACAAGGGGATGATTCTAGGATAAGAGTAATCCCCGTTTATTTTGGGAGGAAGAGCTAGCTCGGGCTGCAAAGGCAAGTATTGAAAGAGGAGAGAATCAAGGAGTCCAAGGAGAAGTTCGCTAGATCCGAACCGAATTTATGGTGATCACCCCGCATTGTTGGAGATGCCAACGACACAGAATCGATGTGAGTATCGACAGAGTCCTGACGAAACCATCCGCGTGACAACATCTTGAAATGGTCAAAGGAGATATGTGATGGATGAAGAGCACAAAGATGAACAAGAAATAAAAGGAGTGTAAAATAGTAGAAGTCTCACAATGAGCAATGGTCAAAGAGAAGGAGAACAAAAAGGCACAAGAGTGCAGTGTTTTTGATCTTAACCATAACAAAAAAAATCAATAAGACCTGAAAATAATGGATTCACCAACTCGACCCATGAATCCGTGAAGGTTCAACAATTTTCTTTGTATGCTTTAGTTTTGATTTTCAGGCAATTATATTTGAACGAATCCTTAGAGCTCTACACTTATAGGAGCGAGACTACTGTCAGAAAAATATCCCGTACTTGTCCTCCTCCTTTGTAACATGTAGTCTGCACTTTTTAAGGTCCTTGTAAACCTTCTTGGATCCTTACTCAGCCAAAGAAATAGAGGGAGGAAGCCGATAGACAAAATCACTACTTCGAACCTCACTCGCAACATAATTACCTGTGAGCGTGCAAGGACCTACTCACACGTGAGACGATGAGACATGCATACCCGTGAGGGCATGGCCTACGCTCAGTACTTCAGACAGGTTCATGATTCTATACAAGGCGAGAACATAGTCGTTGATCAAGCTCTACTCATACACGTACGATAGAAGCACCAATACTTCGAAAATCCATGTGATGTACTAGGCAGTCACAGACTGGGTTTTTCGCCCTAATCCTTATGATAAAACTCCCTCACTATGAAGGAAACCTTCCAATGCAACCTGAAAACAAATGAGGGCTTTGCTCACCCAAGGAAATAGTCCATTTGATCAATTTTATTTTGGTAAAGTATTTTTAGCAGTCCCTTTTTTTTAATTTTTTTGTGTTATCACTTGCTTTGAGTAGATTCAATACAAGCGCCTAATGTTTTTTTTGTATTTTCTTTGAATTCCTAAGCGATCCAAAAACAAGGGAAATAACAGAAAAGCAATGCAAGGTGACACTAAGATAGAAATCTTGCCATAGTGCCTAAATAATGAATTCCCAATTAGAAAACTTACAATGCTTCCGAGCACACTCCATGCGGATGCAAAATACAAATTTATAAACCTATGGTATATGTTGATATGCACATGGAAATCATCCTAAGCAGACAATTGCTACACGTGAAGAACCAAATGTTAGATTCTCAGAAATGAAACCTAAGTCTGGTCTTCGATGACAATTGGTGCCCACCACAATGGGTCCTACAAGTGTTGTATACGACCTCTCTTGGCGCACAGTCTCAAAACTAAATATTCATCAATTAATTAGACTAAGTACAAACACGAAGACTATAGGTGCATGCAAAATAATTAGTTGTTTGAACTTAAATTACACGGTCAAGAAAGCCAAAAGACTAAGGTCTCATTCACAAAATAAATAAAAACATGGCAGAAAGCACAAATCACGAGAAATAAATAAAATAAGGTAGTAGAAAACACAGAAAACGCGATAAGCCTCTAAGTGAACAAACACTTGGAAATTCGGCCAGAGTGTCCAACATCCAATGTACCTGTATTATTACAAATTAATAATGCAGAAATAAGAGTCTCTTTCGCATAAAAATGAAATTCCTAAGCTAATGTCCTCTCTCTAGAGCCTCCTGCTCTCTCCTACTGGCTAGGTTAGAATAGCTGGCTCCTCATCCCAAGACTATGTAGGATCGCCTAGGCTATCCTCCTCGGTTCGTGGTCCCTCCCAAGAAGACAAAAAGAGAAGATGTCAGACAATTCAAAATTGAGACTTCAAATAAGAGGCAATACATGCAGTAATGGCTAAGTAATGTAAGAGACAAATATCACTCTACAATTCGATGTTCCCTAGCAACGTCGCTATTTTATGAATGTGAATCTCGAGGTGTCTAAAATGAGCCTCACAAGGTGAGGACTCAATCGTTGTGATGACTCCTCAATAATTGCACTCTATCAACAATTAACCCACACAATAGATGAATCAAGCAAAATAGTGTGAATCAAAATTTATTATACCCTACTAAAAATGTATAGTGATAATCAAGTAGGGGTCGAACACAGGAAATAAATGTGTACAACAAGATAGAATATAACAATTAATCTCAAAAAATCATCTTTTAAACACTTAGACAAATTATGGTTTTGTGGATTTTGATTTTATATTTTTATATTTTTGTTTTATGTTTTTATATCCACTTTTTAAGTTTATATTTTTGTATTTTCTTTTTATATTTTCGCATTTATATATTCCTTTTTCTCTTAAATAAGTAATATAGAATATATATTATTATATATAACAAATGATATTGTAATTATAAATACTAATAAAATACTTAAAATTCAAGAAATAAAATGTTTTTAGGTTTTAAATATTTTTTACTTTTTCTTGTAAATTTATAGATAATTTTGCTAATTTAAGTATTGTTAAAGGCAAAAATATCCCAAATAAGGGGTTCAATAATTAGCCGAAATGAAATGAAGATTAAAAATAGAAAATCAAGTCCAAAATTCTTTAAATCAATTTTAACATGTATGTAATAATACAAATAAAATTATAGAGTAGAAAAATATATTTTTGGGATCTTAGGGATTTTTTTCTTTTTAAATTGGATTTTGGAGCTTTTTAGTTTTTATGTGTTTTTTTTTTGATTTTTTGGTTTTTGGAGTTGCAAATATATATATATATAGAAATTTTCAAAAAGATTTTAAATTTTAAGGGTTTTATACTATAAATAAGGTAATAATGTGCTCAAAATGATTTTTAATAAATATTAAAAAGTCCTAAATTGTAGAAATAAAGTTATGGCATGAAAGTGTGTGCAATCAGGATCCTATACCTATTTTATGGTGATCTTTGGAGCACAGATGATATATATAATAAATATAAAAAACCAACAAAAATTCATGTACCAATAGGGGCATAAATGTAATTAAATAAAAGTCCAGAGCCTCTCTACAATTTTCACAAAATTATATAACTGTGATAAATATTTCTGGACCAAAATGAAATACAACAAATTCTAGGAGCCTGCCAACAAAATGCCTACTTCACGTGGGACGACAAGTGAGGTGAGCTAGTGTGGACTAGAACACAAATATAAATAGTTCATGTGCTTTTATGAAAATAATACAAAATTGCAGAAGGGAAGATGAATGTTTCTAACCAGATCTAAATAATAAAATGCATGAGGGCCCAACCACAAAATAACCAAGACCACATGCACAGGCAAGTGAGCTACGCTAGCACGCGTTAAAATGCAAATATAATAAACTATGTGGGAGGGTCTGCAAATTTAAGAACTATTTAACATGGTAGATAAATATTTGAATATTAAAATAAAAATAGAAAAACTTCTGGGATAAGTTCCCAAAATACCAAGATGTTGCGCAATCTGATGGTTTATCTCCTCCCGCTTATACATGTGTCAAGCCCATACGCGATGATGATGATTCATCATCCACAGTTGGGATTAGATCATCCGTAGATGATCGACAACTTCAGCTTGATGTGATCTGACGATAGCTGTGCTTCTCCAAGACACGCGAGATCAGACGACTCGCAGACTTGCTGGATGAACTAGCGAAGAATAGAGACCGGGATATCTTTTATCGGCAAAATCGAGCACCTCCGAGCTTCTCCTTCTCGGTTGATGATCTCAAAATTCTCCCAGAGTTCTCCTGCATCGAATAGATGCATCAAAATTTCCCGAAGGGGCTCCGGTGATGGCCGATAAAGGAGGTACACCAGGGCCTGCTCCTGGTGTCCATGAGCCTCTCTGAGGATTTCTTCTTCATTCTTTCTTGCAGGAGGTTGTTAGGGATCAAAAGCGGAGCCACGGAAGGCTCCTAGTGGCGAAATGGATGGAGGGTGTGTGTTCTGGCAATCCTCCGATGAGCAGAAGAGGACGAGGATTAGGTTCCTTGATCCGTGCAGAATCAAGGTAAATGGAGCGGTCTCGGGCATTAAGCAGGAGAAGGGGGAGCTTGTGGAGGTGTTATTTAAAGTGGAGGAGTATCAGTGCAGACAAGAACATGTGGCGGAGTAACCTACAGAACGAGGGGCAGACAATTGACCCAAGTGAACTGGCGCCTCAACCTGGTCGGTCTGGTGGACCAACTAGGAAAAATCACCCTTAAATTATTTAAAATATGAATAATAAGTAATAAATGATTTTATTGAAATAAAATTATAAAATAAAAAATGTTTCTTATTTTTATATTATTTTATTGCAATTTTTATTTATTTTTTAGAGGTTATTAATTACAGGTTTATTTTAGGGTTTCTTTATTTGTATATTTACCTATGCTTTGTATATTTTAATTTTATTTTGTATTTTTGATTTTATTATTTTATGTTCTTATTTTATATATTTATAACGTATTTTTATTTATTTTATTATATGTTGATTATATTTTTTGATGTAATACATAAAATTAAATAAAAAAATATGTATGATATATAGGTATCGTTATTGTATATTCATCTATGTATTTAGGATACATATTTTATTTTTATAATTTATTTGTGGTTTTATTTTAGTTTAATTTGTACATATGTTATAAATAATATTTACAAGATTATAAAAGTAAAAATATATAAAAATAATGAAGAGTAAATAAATTGAATATTTTATTCATGTATATGATATAATAGGGGTCCAAAACCTAACTTTAACATACAAACTTCAAAAAAATATGAAACCACCTTATTTAAATAGCTTATTAAAAGTTACATACAATTAAAGGTGTTTTATACATTTTGATTTTTTATTTAGGAGATATGGGTATGTGAAGTTTGGTTTGCGAGTTTTTATTTTGAATATAAAATAACCAATGTTTCTTTATTTGAGGTATAAATAATAAAGAATAAAATAGGTCCCCAAAAGGACATATTGCAGCATATAATATTGGGATTTTTATTGGATTCTTGGCCCTTGACTCTGCCTACTTTATTCCTGGTCGACCATGCTAATTCTTGACTTAGTCTCGTGGTTAAGGGTTATAAAATACCTTTAGCATTTCATTCTTTTTCTTTTCTTTTCATTATTCTATCATTTTGGCATTGAAAACAATATTTTATACAGTATTTATACATCAAATAATGATGTTAATTTGTACAATTTAAGGCTAATTACATGCATTGGCTAGGTTTTTAAGTTCAAAATGATAGAATAAAGGTGATTAAATGGAGATTCATCACTTATCCAGGAGATTTTAACTGAGCTACTCCTCGTGGAGATTCTTGCTCAATTCTAATCGACCCATAAATTTTCAGATTACATTGAGTCGTATTTATAGGAGTCGACTGCAGATTTATCAGTAGGCCCTATGATGAGCCAGAAATCCACCTCTTTAATAATCAATAATTGTAGTATAAGAGGCGGAAATCATATCAACAAAAACTACAAAATTTTGAATATTGTGGAATATTTTAACTTGGTAAGTGTACTGATGATCTCCATTTCACCACAATTAGTCATTCATTTTGGCCTTTCAACCCTAGTTAAATGTAGTATATGTCATTATTTTGCATAAAATAAACTCTCTTATTTACAGTTAAATGTTGTATAAAATATTGTATTTAAAAACAAAATAAAAGAATAAAGAAAAGAAAATGAAATAAAATGAAATACCATAGGTATTGAATGACCCTAAATCCTGAGTCTAGGGCATAATGATGATTGGGTCAACAAGGAATACTGTAGGGGTAGATAAGGGTCAAAATACAATAAAACCCTAATTTGTATTCTTCATAAATGCCAATATGTGACCTATTTTATTATTTATTATTTATACATCAAATCAATAAACTTTATACATGAAAGTTGTAAATAAAAATACATAGAAAAAAATTATTTCACTAGAAAATAATGCACATTGTGCACTATACACTTAGAATAAAAAGTCAAAATACTAACTTCACGGACTTGTATCTTCTACATAGTATATCAAAAATGACAAAAATCACCTTTAGTTGTATATAACATTTAATTATCTATTTATAGAAGGTGGTATTATTTAATTTGGAGTTAAGATACAAAAGTTGGGTTTCCAACCCTTACCACATAGTATACCTGAATAAAATAATCATTTTAATTAGGGATATTTACACCTATAACCCTGAGTAATTTCATAATTACGCCAGAAACCCTCTATAAAAACTAATTACACCCAGGACCCTGAATAGTGCTTAACTCCTACACTCATAATCATGTGTTAACTCCCATCAAATTTTCCGTTAACTATAACGGTATCGATGAATCCACTATTCATCACCTTTATTCTTTTATTTTAGCTTCATTTCCTTAGTCAAACCCCTGGAAATATATACTAATTCCATTAAATTACCTTGTTGCATGCATTTGTTAAATATGTATTTTTTTTACAATTTTTATATTCAAAATAAAATAATAAAGAAGAAAAGAAAAAGAAAAATAAAGGATGTATTCATGAAATAAATACAAACTGGACCAAACCCTGAGAGAAGGTCAAAACTTGACTTGATGGACCATGAATAAAGTAGGGGGAGATAGGGTCTTTAATCCAAAAATCCAAAAAAATGTAAATATTTTTCCTGTATATTTGTACAAAACTTATACTATTTTATTTGCATATGAATTGACTTCAAATTAAATATTTTTTTAAAGAAACGTTGTAAATAAAAATGTTTTGTAAATAAATGATTGCAAAATAAAATAGGGATATTTACACCCATGACCCTGAGTAGTTTCCTAATTACCCAAGAAACCCCTAATTATCATGAATTACACCCATGACCCTCATTAGTGCTTAACTCTTACATAGCCCACCCTCGTGTTAACTTCCATCCCATTTCCCGTTAACCATGACAGAATCTATCAAATTTTTATAGTTTTTACCCTTTAAGTTCTCATTATTTACATTTTCCTCCCCACCTCACCCACCCCTTCCCCTACCCCCAGGCGCTGACCACCTCTCCTTTGATGCCACCTTCTCCAGCCCCTTATGCGGCTCCTCCGGCCCTCGATGCAGCTCTTTCGCCCCTCCGTTGCTCCCACAGACCCCTTCCACAACCCCTTTTGTTGCTCCCTCGTGCTATGCATATGATTGTTTCTGGGATATGGGTAGCATCTGTGTGTGAGGGAGTTGGTGGTGCTGTTGCTCAAGGGTATCCGTCCTCAACGATCAGGCACGATAGTGCTTCAGGCCGGCTTGCTGATGCAAGGTGTTGTCAAGAACTGTAATATAGGATGGAGCTTGAGATTTTATATGGCTCGATTTCAACGGTACAACACAAATTGGATGGAGGGCGGGCTCCTCCTCGCATCAGATACCGGCATCAACAGGGGTTGGACTCCCTAACCAACAGATCTATGTAGCACTCCTGCATCCACTCTCGACCAACAACGACAACAAGATAGGGAGAGGGGGAGAAGGAAGAGGGAAGGATGCAATACAAGAATGTGGGTTGATCAGGGCTAAAGGTGAACCAGCTGTCATATGCAGAGGTGGTTGGGTGGGGGTAGGGGAGCTGGACGAGGAAGAAGGGAAGGGTGAGGTGGTCGGCAGGATGACCCGAGCTGGAGGAGGAAGAAGAGGAGGGGGTCAGCGAGGGTGGGGAAGCAGGAGGAGGAAGAGGGGAGGGGCAGGTGGTCGGTGAGATGGGATGAACAAGAGGAGGAGGAAGAGGGGTGGGTGTTAGCGGGGTGGGGCGAGCTGGAGGAGGAAGAAGGGGAGGTGATTGACAAGGGTGGGGTGATCTGGAGGAGGAAGAAGGGGGGGACAGAGGTGGTTGGCGAGGTTGGGTCGGGTGGGGTGGAAGAAGGGGAGGGGGAGGCGGTGGAGGAAGAAGGTAGGGGGTGGGGCTTTTTTTTATTTTTGGTTAACATCAGTCGTTATATTTAGGATTGGTTAGATTAACTCATTCCTCTAGTTGAGTTAATGCATAAAATTAACGGAGGGTCATGGGTGTATAACAGAGTACTTATTGAGGGTTCTGGGTGTAATTCGTGATTATCGAGGGTTTCTGGGGTAATTACAAAACTACTCAGGGTTATGGGTGTAAATATCCCAATAAAATAATGTACAGATTACAAATAATCACACTCATAAAAATACGTAAAACAATAACTGAAAGACCAATTCTACCTCCATACGAACTCAAATTGAATCAAACTCACTTCCATTATACTCTAAATTAAATTATCTTTCAAGTGACCGTGGTTTCATGATTTTTTGAGTTATGGTTGAAAAGTCGGTTTTGTGGGATGGTTTGTGTAACTATACCACTTACTTATTGTATATACTTATTCATATTTATACTTAATGTGTGTAATTGTAAATATTATCTTCATTAATAAAAATTTAAAAATTTAAAAAATTAAAAAAATTAGAAAAAAATTAAAAATAATTTTCTTATTTGTACATTTGTATATTGTACTATATGTATATAATACTTGTATACAACTAATTTCCTTATAAAAAAATCACCAAAAAAGATAAATACCTAACATTAATTAATTAAATTATATTAATTACGAAATTTGGATTAAATTATTAAAATATTAAATTTAATCAATTATTTGATTTAAAAACAAACCTTGTATATAAAGATATTATTCTATACCTTAAATAACCACCATTAAGGTGGCTAATTAATTTTTGTAAATTAATTATTTTATTTAATTTATTTACTTCCTAATTTCGTAACTTATTAATTACTTAATTTATTTAGCCAATAAAAACATTCTATATTTGTATATACTTTCCTTTTTGATTTTCTTCTTCTTTTAATGGGTCTTCTTTCCTTCATTATTCTTTGATCAATCTTTGGTGGAGAAGGAGACAATCTCGAAATCTCATCGGTCGATAGAAGAGCCCATCCCCCGAGCCGTCTGGTGACAGCAGATCGGTTGTCGTCGAGGCCATTATGACGCTCACCTACCTCAAGTTAGATCCAATTTTTTCTGCATATTTTGTCTAGAGTAATCATAACATAGTTTTTACTTTCAAGCTCGTAGATCTAGATAAGTCGTTTTAATCATTCATCATCACCGATCAATTCATCTATGACTACTGATTTCGCACCATTTTATCCATCTAATCATTTTCTTATTCTACCTCACACGATCTCTCACCTCCGGCCACACACGGTGACCGAAGATCTGGATCCATCTCTCATTTCGCGGATCCACATCCACTCACGTTTTTCCATGTTTGAATTTTTCTTGGATCGAGCCGTCGTTCTCGTATACTCATTTCCATAATAAAAAAATAAAAAATTCATATATATTTTCTCTTTTTTTAACATTTATTTTTAAGGAATTAATAATAATAATAATAATAATAAAATAAACAAAAAATTGTTTATATTTTCTATTTTATAAAAATAAAAATGAAAATAAAAATAAAAAAATATTTCTATTTTTTTTACAAAAATAAAAAAATTAAAAAAAAATAATAAACTCTATGGGCGGCAGCGGCCGCGCCTCCCCTTCAACGCAGGCTGCCACCATCGTTGCTTCGACCAACGAGGCCCATTGCCCATCCCTCCAATCTCCGGCCTCCGCACGAGTGCAATGCGCGCCACTCCACGACCACTGCGTGGAGGACTACAGCCGAGCCACCATCGTCATCTCCCCACCCGACCGTCCTCTGCCACCGTGAGCAGCACCTCCGCTAGCCTGCGTTGTGCAGGTCTCCACCGCAGCTTGCGCGGATCAGCCCCGCCGATCTCCTCTCAGCTTGTCACCCAATCTACGCCACCAGGAGTTCCGTCTCGTCTCCAGACTCAGCCCGCTGCCCATCCTCTAACATGAAGCCCTCCTTTTGTGCGCACGTGTAGGTGAGAAGAAGAAGGCGGCGACGACCCTACTCTTTCCCCTCTTTTTGGTTGAGAACGAATGAAGAGAACAGAATAACCCTAGGGGGTGTTAGAAATTGGAGAAATTTCATTCTCTCGCCCAGAGGTTTATGAAGTTAAGTAAAAACCCCCGAAGAGCTCCAGTTCAAACACGTGCAACGCATGAGCTTATTTGAGAAAATTGTATGGAGGCCCTCATGTTTCTGATATAGGAATTAAGCCTTGCCAGAACCTGAACACATGTGTTGCACGCTACACCTAGGTAAATTGCAAGTTTTTCCCTGCAAGTTATATTCTCAGGAAAAAAACTTTATAATTGTCGTTTAATCCCTATAATTTCCAGACTTGATTTTGCATGTTTATTTGATTTAAATAAATATTTTTATGGATGTGAAAATTCTGGAAAAATTAAGTTAAACACTTGCTATGTATATGCTCACTATACATTTTTTTCATTGCATTTTAAATTCATTTTCTATTATAAAGAATTCAAAAATAGTGTCTTTTTCTCTGTCTGAACTTTGGAATATCCAAAAATTCTAATATTGCTCAAAAATTCCAAAAAATAGATTAGGCATATTTTACTGTCTTGAATTTTCTATCCAATTTTTGTGCATTAATCATTTATAAAAACAAAAAAAATCGCAAAATACTAGAAATCTTAGATAATTGTAGAAAATTCTATAAAAATAGAAAAATAGTTATTTTAGTTTCTATGTGTAGATATTTGTGTATATGTTTGTATAAAAATCATTGCTAGGAGTTTTTGGTGCTTAAAATATTTTTAAGATGCAAATTACTCTAGGTTGTACACTGTTTACCTTGTTTGACACTGTTTGATTTTTTATAAAATCATAAAGCCATCAGAAAAATTAGGAAATATTATCAAAAATATTTTAAAACCCGTAAAACCAAAAATATTTTTTCTGAAATTTTCTAAGAATTTTTTAAATATTTTTAAAAATACAAAAAGAGTATGGTATGTGTATATTTATTCCCTTGTGCATATTGTGACTTGTGCCTTATTTAAAAATCAAAAAAATTGAAAAATAAAAAAAAAACCACTAAAAATTTTATCTTTGACTTTTGACTCCTAAGTTTTTTTTCAATCATGCTCCTTGTGTTCGACCCTGGTTTCTATACCAGGTAAATTGAATTGCGAAGACCGCTTACATCCCATTGCTTGATTTTCTTAAGTGGTTTAATATCATTTTTCTCGTTGACCGAATTGATTGGTTGAGAACAACGACCATTGCATATTAATTCCATCTTAGCTGATCGGATTTTCGGCTCATCAAAATGGCGCTGTTGCTGGGGAGCACAACTTAGCAGTCATTTTTCAGCTTTACTTATCTCTATTTATATTATAACCGTTTTCTGACCATCTCTTATTTGCTTTTTGTGCGAGGACCGCTTGGAGGATGACTGGAGTCTTTTTGTAGGACCCGCATAGGAGGAAGGGAATAAGACAATTATTTTATTTTAGAGAACAATTATCTGTATTGTAATAATTAGACTCTGAGCTTATTTGGACATTTGGACACTTGTATTCGGGGTCTGTTTCGCCAAGTGCAGTGCACTTGGGGGACCTCACCATGTTTTGTTTTCTCGCTTTTAATTTTATTTGTTTCACGCGGATTTTTTGTGCTTGGGCCCCTAGATTTAAGTCTCTATTTGATTGAGCAAGGTAGCATTAGGTCCAAAGCCCCTAATAGAATATATGTTCATATAGAACTTGCTTGGGCTTAGTCAATGAAATCAGTGCTTCACGATAATAGAAGTTTCTATTTAGGATGGTCCTCGCATTGCATTAATATAGCGTAGTTTAATTTTTCTGTGCGGATCATATTGCATGTAGAGTGCTAAAGTCAAGTGCGCACCTCTATCTCTAGCATTTGCATCCATATTTTCTCGTGCATTGGATTTTCCATTTTCCCCCTCTACTTTGTCGATATAGGAATAAAGGAAATCAGAAACCCCGTTAGTCATTTCATTGAAAATATCCAAAAAAATAAATAAAAAAAATTTAAAAAATTGGGACTGCTAATTGAACTTCACTTTTAAAATTAAACATAACCGATCCATCATTGTTTTGGGAGAGCAACCCCCTCATTGTATGCACTTTTAATTGCTCGCATCACACTAAGGAGTAGAGCCCAAATCCCACTAAGCCGCCTAAGTGTTTGTACAACTTTTTTTTGATCACCTAACTCTAAAAATTGACAACATAACTGACCGCATCTTCACGGTCTTCACATTATGTTGAGTAGGTAAATTGGGGGTTTGCATTGGGTTTATATGTGATTGGTGTGAGTTGGTTACGATCATATTCTCTAGATCATTAGCAGTCACCTTCTATCCCTCCCTCCCACCCTTATTTGTCTTCTCCCTCCCTTCATTATCCTTCTCCTTCTCTCATGATGATGGGTCGCCCTTCATTCCAGCTGGATCTTGCAGCTTCTTCTTTTAATTCCCATAATTCTCACACACTCTCTTGGGAGGTCAAAACTCCGACCGACATCATATCTTCTTCCTCCCCATTCCTTCTTTCTACTTGGCATGCTATGCTAGACATCTGAAGAGTTCAAATTGACCAGATACGAGACATGGATGATCACCTTGCTAAGATGAGAGTGCATTCCATAGGAGATCGCATAGAGTAGTTACGAGTTTTAGAATAACTTCTATCCTGAGATGATGGATGAGTACCCAGATCAGGAAGTGCATTCCGCTTCTATATTTAGTCCCTTCATTTTGGATTTAGAGTTCATTAATCTACTGCCTAAGTTTTCAGGGGAAGTGCACGAGGAGCCTTATTTGCATATCGATGAGTTTGAGGAGTTTTGTTGATCACAATCTTATTCTGATATCACATTTGAGGAACTGATGCTGATTACCTTCCCATTTACACTTCAGGGTAGAGCCAAGAGTTGGCACAGACAATTGGGAAGGAAGTTCGCTACGTGGGAAGATTTACGATCATTATTCTAGTAGAGATTCTACCCCCATCGTAGAGCAGAGTTGATGCAGTCTTGTATTCGAGATTTTTCAGTCGACCCCCAGGAGCCATTGAGAGATTCATGGCTTAGGTTTATTGATCTATTGAGGAGATTTCCAGATCATAGAATCTTGAGTTCTGACCTTGTTCAAATCTCCATGAGGGGGATGACCGCAGAGCAAATTACATTAGTCATTACCTTGTGTGGTGGTTCACATCACAGTTCCGGCATAGATTTGTTTAAGACCATCTTGGGAGCACTTTTAGACAATCCACCTTCACGAGATGATTTAGTCCATCCAACTCACAAGGGAGATATGACACCAGTTGAGTGTGTGGCACTTCATACCGATTTAGACAGCATACACCACTCATAGGATGTGGATTTTACTACAGTTTAGATGACGGACGTGTTGACCACCACTGTGAGTTCCCAGAGCTAGACATTGGTCAAATTCCCGTTGCCATTATAGCCAGATTTTGAGCCAGTCCTGCACTTTCACGTCGAAGATTCTTGAACTCGAAATCTATTAGTATCTCAAGAAATAGAGGAGGAGCCCACATCTCAACTATCCTTTTAGTCTTTCCAGTGTCCATGTCCAGTTGATTCAGTGTCTATTCTTCATGAGATCCTCTCAGATTCAGATACACATTTGGATCCATCTCAGTATAGAGAGCTTGATAAAGGACACCATTTTGATTTGACGGACCTAGATAGTACCATCTATGAGACGTGTGTCCTCACATTTGATGAGGTTGATACATTTTTGGAGGACCTGATATTTTGAAGCATAGATCCCCAGTTTGATTCTGATTCCTTTATCCTCAATGATGATTTTGCATTACTCCCCGAGGGTTATCTGTGGGAGGATGCTGCGTACCCTGCGTACTCAGTTTCACTTTCTGGGAGTGTATCCAACCTGTTGGATCACGAGATCGAGTCTTCTGATTTTTTGATCTTGAGTCTGAGTTTTCTCACCTCGAGGACCCTCGCGAGGATACGACGATCTTTGAGGTATTCGATGATTTTATTGATTTCTCTACGTTACATGCATCGGATATCAGTCTTTTTAGCGAGTCTCCTGATCATGACCTTCCATACCATTTTGAGATGGTGATTAACGTTGAGGATTCCATGACTGATCCTTCTTTCTCCATGTTCGACTTGTTCGGCTTTTACCTTCCACTCCATTTTGATCTTGAGCCGATAAGTTCTTTTGTGTTACCGGAGCCTGATTTCATCTTCCCATATCTTTATCTGGTAGCAGACACCTTCCTGATTGCTTATCTGGGTATCATAGTTTACACTGTTGACGTCGTTGTTGTTCTCCCACCGAGACTACGACGATAGTATGGTATTCGCCTTACAGATGTCATCCTGAACCTTGACACAGTGTTATCCTAGCCTCTGTGCCTATCTAGGGGCGTAAACTCTAGATCTTGTTGAGAGGCACCTCAACATTGTTCACAGTTGTATAGATCCATTTGTCCATATCACACATTCTTTCTGTCTAACTCCCCATTTCCATCTTATGATTATACTATACTTAGGGTGCACTTTACCCTATGTATGGGGGTGTGAGACTTGTGATTATCTATTTGATTTGACTACCTCTATTTTGCTGCTTATACTTAGGGATATTTCACCCTAAGTATAGGGGAGGTAGTATCTGTATATTCTAACCCTCAGTTGTCCCCTTGTGTAAAGTCTTCTATACTTAGGATTTCTTGACCTTAAGTATAGGGGGATCACCGACTTCTACTAATTTTATTCATCATTGTAGCATATAATTATTCTTACTTCCTCTACTAAGCATGAGTTATGTCTTCTTTTCATCGCTCTTATCAATCTGGGGACATTGTTCGAGCTAAGTATGGGGGGTACCGTATATATTGTATATATACTTTAGCCATAACTCGTACTTTGTGTGAGTGTGTTAATAAAATGACAAAAACCACAAAATTAAAAATCACAAATATTTAAAAAATTTTATTGCACGTAAAATTCATTATTGCATGTACATATTTGTAAATAACATATTTGTAAAAACTATTTTTGTAAAAATGTTTGTAAAAAATTTTGATTAAAAATCTTTGTAAATATTTTGTATCAAAATTATGTATATAGTACAAAATTTTTGAAAAATAGTTTGAAAATAAAATGCTTGCAAAAATTAGTTTGTAAATGTTTGTAAAAATATTTTGCAAAAGCATTCTTGCATCTCATGCATTTTTGGAAAAATAAAAAATTTCCATAAACAATTGCATAGTTTGAAAAATTTCATAAAAGATTTTTTGTATATACTTGTATATATTACTAACCTTTTTTCATAAAAAAAATTCTCTAAAAACTACAAAATCAAAAGTCTTTAAAAATTTGCATAGCTAAAATTTCAAAGAAAAATCTTTTTGCGTATGCATCATTTTTCTTTCAAAATCCATACAAAGCTCAAAATTTAAAAAAAGTTTCAGAAAAAGATTATACTTTCTTTTCCTTGCATTGTACGTATTTTTTTTGCATTTGCATGTGCATTTTTATGGATAATATTGGCATTTAAACTAAGTCTGGAATAAATTTGAAGAATGGAGCTTAGTTGGACCTTAATCCACTTAATTTCAAAGGAACCTTATAAGAACTGGAGTTAAGACTTTTCAGGTCCCAGTGACTAAATTCTTTGAGTCCATAAGACTATGTTCACATGTCATCTTTATGAGTCTAAGTAGAATATTTAACAACACACACATGATTCTTTCTGACCGTGGCTTATCTTAGACAAGCACTCTACACGTAGCTCTTCATGGAGTAGTGATGAATCTCCAGTCATCATTCTTTATTCAATCATTTTTCCCTTAAAAACCCAACAAATGCATACAAATAACCTCAATTTTTGCATAATAGTATTCATGATTTATTGTATTTATTATACATAAAATAAGGTTTTTAATGCCAAAATTATAGAATAAAGAGAATAAAAGAAAAAGGAATAAAATATTGAAAATATTTTATGACCTTAACCCCGAGACCAAGTCCATAATGGAATTGGTCGACAAGGAATAAAGTAGGGGGAGATAAGGGCCAATAATACAATAAAAATTCCATCTATTCATTGCATTATTTATGCATTTTAACACCTATTTTATTCTTTATTATTTATTTAATAAAAAATAAACTTTTTACATAAAAGTTGTGATAATAATGTAAATAAAAATATAAAAATGAGTTTGTACAAAAATAATATACTATGTACATTTTATACACAAAATAAAAAGCAAAAATCTCAACTTCGCAGACCCATATCTTACAAATAAAAAAATCAAAATCTATCAAACTCACTTTAATTGATATAACTTTTCAAGAGCTATTTAATGGAGATGGTTTCATATTTTTTGGAGTTTATCTGTGAAAGTTAGGTTTTTGGCTCATATTGTACATAGACCCAATTAAAATAATCATTATATTCATTATTCATTATTTTTGCGAATTTGTCCCGTAGTGATCATTGGTGGACCAATCAGGACACGGCTCGTGTTGACCCTCGGTCAACTGTCCCATCTAGGCTCTAACTCGCCAGAACTGTCAAATCCCCTATGATCTTGCATTTTTCCCGCATGATGCAACCATCCATCGATTTCCATCTCTTCGCGAGTTTTCACCCCTTTCATTGTACATTCACGTCGACCTCGTAGATACATTATAGATACATCATATTTTTTTGATTTTCCCTGGTCAAATAAGGGCGTCAACCATGTTCTTAAATAACTCCATCTCCTCTTTCGATCATTTTAGCCATTTCTTCACCCTAAAGCTCCGCCATCTTAGTCCAGTCAGCATCCAGGTGACAGCTGGAGGTCCCCGGCGATGCATTGGAGCTCGCGGAGGGGGAGATGCGCCTGGCCACCGCTCGTCGGAGGTCCTGCTCCTTGGCCAAACAACCAAGTTTGAGCTGCACGTTTTAGACTTTTAGGTAAATTTTTGACTCAGCTTTTTATTCATGCATTTAGTTTAATTAGTAGGCAGTACCTGTAGCCTAGACAACCCGGTTTGTAGTTCGCCGGAGCTTAGTTCCGACGAACGTTCCCACCTGTTTTCCGTGCTAACATAGCTTCATCTTTGATCGAGGGACCCCCCTCGAGCTGTGTGACCCTTTCTGTGCAGGTTAGGAGCGTAAAGAAGCTCTCGGAGTCGAAATCAGAAGTTACCGGAGGTACTTAGAGTCCCATGTCTCCTCCGACCTCCTAGTGGCGCTCCAGCATGCCTCTGCCCGATCTGAGACATCCAACAGCTAGAGTCACCTACTATGAAGTGTATGGGACCCTTTGGAGCCTCGAAGGACGTCGGGGAAGGGAGATCAGAGGCAGGGAAGCTCGGTTATTCCGGCCTTCTTCCTTGTTCTTCCTCCTCACATCTCTGTCGTCGGATGAAGAAGGTGGTGCCAGATCAAGCCAGAGCCGTCGGATCTCCCTACGCTGCAACTGTTAGATCGCGATAAGTGATCTAATCTCCACCGTTGATTTGCAAAATGGTATCAGCTGTTGGATGGACGCCACGTGTCAAGTTAAGTCTCCAGCATTGTCCGATCACCGTTATTTAGGGGTAAATTGCATTCATACCCCTGTCTATTTTTGCATTTAAATTTTAATTCTAAAAATAAAATATTACTTTGTAATTAAATTGGGCTTTTTGCATTTAAACCCTCGGATTTTTAGCATTTGCATTTGGTCCCTCAACGCATCAAGTGCAGTCCACATGTAACGCTGGAAATTTTGCATATGGGCCCTGGTGTTTTTATATATTATTAAATAATTCCAGAACTTTAAATAAATGTTTATTCTGTTGGGTAAATTGCAATGTGGCCCTTGACTATTATTTTATTTGAAGTTATGCCCCTACGAGGCCTATCTATTTTTGGGACTTTTATGTAATTATTAAAAATAGTTACTGAGCTCCGAAAATTCCCCAAAATTAGGGTAAGGTGCCCCAAGCAGTGTACTTTCACGCCACATGTCCTTTTTGCATTTTTAAGCATTTAGCCTATTTAGTAAAATTAAAATTGAGCCAAAATAATCCTTGTCTAATTTGAAAAATCCCAAAAAATATAAAAAACTTTTTGAAAAATTCCAAAAAAATATATGTTATATTTTGATCTTTATTGAGTCCAAAAGTCAAAGAACCCTAAAAATAGTAAAAGAAAACTAAAAAATCAGAAAGCTCCAAAATCCAACAAAAAAATATAAAATCCAACAAAAATCCCAAAAATTTGTTTTTCTGTCCAATAATTATCAATATATAATTATTTACATTTTAAAATAAATTTGGGTAATTTTGGGACTATTTATTTTTTTAATATCCAATTTAATTTTGGGTATTTCATTAATCATATATTTGGGATGTTTTTGACTTTAAAAATACATAAAAATTTGCAAAAATTCTGAGAAGAATATAAAATTATTAGAAAAATATTTAAAACCTAAAAACAATTTATTTTATAAACCTTTTTTTATTTAATAGCATTTATAAATATAATTCTATGCATTACTTAAATAAAGCCTTATATGGCTATATTACTTTTATAAAAGAAAAAGATATTTTTTTTAAAAAGTAAAAAAATCATAAAATTTAAAATCAAATAAAAAGAATATAAAAACTAAAAATATAAAAAAAATATAAAAATTAAAAACCCACAAAATAATAACATGGATAAGAAAAGAATTGAATAATTTTGTATTCATTTTCCCCCAAACTGTCTGCTCCCAGTGTTCGACCTCAACTTGTTCTTAGACCTATACACCATTGCATGTAGAGTTATAGTAAATTTTAACTCCACATTTTTGAGATTTAATTTCTTATATATGATTGTGAATTAGATTAACCGAGATTTTCATTGGTAAACGCATTAGATCTTGTCTATATTTATTTGTTTATTTTGATCATTTATTGATAATTATTGTGACTATTCTGACCATTTCCTTTGTTTGACTTTGATGCGAGGGAATGCTGCACAGCGGAGGACTTCTTAGGAGGACCTATGCACCGAGCAAGGTAGAGCTGGCTTCCAGACCTAGCCGGCAGGAGAGAGCACCAATGGAAAATGGAGGAGGATTTTGCATAATAGTCTAACCTTTTTTCATTTTTACTATTATGTATATTCATGAGAGAGAGATAGACACCTGGTATGTAATAATTGGACTCTCTACAGACACTCCGACTTCCTGAGGTCCATTGCCCGAGGTATTGTTCCCTCGGGGGCCTCATTGACTTTTACGCTTTTCTTTTTTATTTTACTTTTATTATTTTGTGTGAATGAGCCCTAGCTTAGGATTGTTTGATGTAGATTAAGGCCCAAACCCTAATATATATGCATGTACCTGTAGATACGATTTGGGACTTAGTCAACTTTGAAATATGTTCTTCACAATAATAGTATCATGTACCTAAGACGATTTCATTGGATTGCATCTATATAGAATAGGTTTCAATTCTGTTTTGCATCCCGCATGGAGAGAGCTGGGAGGCACTGTAAGTCTTCTTACTTGGCATGCATCATGGATTTCCGACTTGCATGGCTTTTCCGAACTTCTCCCTCTATTTTTGCTTACTTAGGATGGTTAATGGAAATCGGAACCTCATTAGGCACGTGCATTGAAAATTAACCAAAAAAGTGAGAACCAAAATAAAATCGGGACTTCTAACTCTATTGGACATAAAATAAAACGTAATGGATTCCTTGTATTGGGAGAGCAACCCCCTCCTTGTCTGAGCATTTTATTTCTACGTACACGCTAAGGATTAGCGCCCCAATCCCAAAGCTTAATTCCGATGTGTACAACTTTCTATGATCACCTAACTCTAAAATCGACAAGATAAAAAGACCGCATCTCGGTATTCACTGTGTGAGTAGGTGAATCAGGAGTTTGCTTTGTGCATTGATTGTGACTTGGGGTCCATTTGCATTTTGTCTTTGGGTTGTCGGTCCCGTCTACGTGAGTCATTCATTTTGCATTTTTTTGAGTCCCTCTTCCTCTCTTATATATAGACCTCTTCATTTGCATTGAGTCGTGATATTGGCATGTGAGCTCAATCAGCTTCTCCAGACCTTTGTGTTTCTTTTCTTGCCCACCCTCCTCATGTCCCCCGTATCATCTCTTCTATTATCCGGGATTGCTGTGCTGGTAGGTATCTCCCGCATCGTGGATTTTGACTTACATTGATTATTAGAGAAAATCGGGTGCTTTTTGAGGGCGCTGAGATTGATACCCCACTTTTGTGCATCAGAACTTCTTGAGGATTTCTTTTATGATGCATGATGATTAGGTGTGATTCTTTATTGAGGATTTAGATCTTGCTCACCGGATTGAGGATGTGACATATTTTTCTGATTTTATGACGATATCATGAGCTTTGATAAATCTATCTATTTTGAGGTTCCACCCATCTTAATTTTGAGGATTGATTGCTTGATTATTCCTATTTGGACTTTCCGGATAGGTGTACGGAACCCACATGATGCCTCTCATCTTCTTGACTGATCCATCGTTGATCTCCTGATTCTGTTACCCACCTGTGGCACTTTGAAGATTCATGATTATCTTTCGTGCCTTCACAACTGACTGGATTGACTGAGGGATGTTCGGTGGTTGACTTGATTATTTTCTCCCTCACATGATCTTATGCCCTCTTGAGGTTTCACTGATTGAGTGTTCTCGAGGACCTAAGATGATTTGCCAGCAATTCCAAGATTTGATTGACATAGCTTACATGACTCCCCAAGGACTATCTGCAGGAGCATGTGACACATTCTTTATGATCGGTTTCACTCACTGCCTGTACTGCCACTCTATTGGGGTACGAAACCACATCGTCTAATATGACTATTTGGCCTCTCCGTATGAATGGGTTACCGGTCTGTCGGTACACGAGGCCAACTTCAGAGACTCATCTGAGTCCGCTCTCCTTGACGGTCCTCACAAGGATGAGCTTCACTTTCCCGATTATTCCTTGCCTAGTTCATAGTGCTCTCTAAGGGTTATCTGTGAGAGGCCATGACACCTCACTAGATCTGCGGTCTCTTCTGCTGATAAACGATCTGTCGTCTACCGAGACCATTCTGATTGACTCCTTTGAGTCATCTCTCCTTGACGACCCTCGTAAGGATGAGATCTGCTCTGACTATTCCATGATTATTTTGCATTATTCCCCGAGGACTATCTGCTGAAAAATGCAACATTTTCTTCACGCTCTGTTCCCCTTACTGATTGTGTCTCCTAACTATTGGAGCATGGAATCGAGTCATCTGATATGCTTCCGTTCCCCGCTATTTCGATGTTTACCCGATCTGTTGGATCTTGGGACCCATCTGACTTGACTCCTTTGAGTCTGCTCTCCTTGACGGTCCTCGCATGGACGAGCCATATTTCTCTGATTATTCAATGCTTAGTTGGCAGTATGCTCCACGAGGGTTGTCTGCGCGACGCTGCCACACTTTCTTGACTCGTTAATCTCTTCTGCTGGTAGCCCTTCTTTCGCCTACCAAGACCGCTCCTGTGATCCGTCTGATGGACTAGGCTCCTTTGAGTCCACTCACCTTGACGACCCTCGCAGGGATGAGATTTGATCTGATTATTCCTTGCCTAGATTGCATTATCTCCCCGAGGGCTATCTGTGGGAGATTGCAACACTTTCTACTCGGTTCCACATGTTGTATGTGTCTCCATTTTGTCGGAGCACGAAACCGAGTCATCTGATACTTGCTTTGGGTTCCACTTCCATGCCCATCTGGGATCCATCTGATTAGGCTCCTTTGAGTCCGCTCTCCTTGACGGTCCTCGCAAGGACGAGCCTTGATATTCTAGTTACTTACTGCCTAGTTCATAGCGCTCTGAGGGTTATCTGCAAGAGGCTATGGCAGATTTCCTATCTTTTGGTCTCTTCTGCTGGTAGACTATCTCTTATTTACCGAGACCATATCCGAGTATCCGTATGATGGATCCGGCTCCTTCGAGCCTTCCTCTCTACTTGACAACCCTCACAAGGTAGAGATAATTCTGAATATTCATCGATCTAGTTCGAATGATTCTCCCTGAGGACTATCTGCGGGGAATGCGACACTTTATTTACGCTCAATTCCCCCTACAGATCGTGTCTCCATTCTATTGGAGCACGGAACCGAGTCATCTTCTACTTGCTTTCGGTCTCACTCCTTGATGTGTATCTGGATTTGTCAGATCATGAGACCCTTCTGACTCGACTCCTTCGAGTTTGCTCTCCTTGACGGTCCTCACAAGGGAGAGCTCTCTTTCTTTGATTATTCATCTGCTTAGCTAGCAGTAAGCTCCCTGAGGGTTTTCTACGGGACACTGCCACAATTTCTTAATTTGTTGGTCTCTTCTGCTATTAAACGGTCTATCGCCTACCGAGACCGTTTCTATGATCCATCTGCTGGATCAGGCTCCTTTGAGCCCACTCACCATGACGACCCTTACAGGGGCAAGCTTTTGTTCTAATTATTCATTTACTAGCATGTACTACCCCTCGAGGGTTATCTGCGGGAGGGTACATCATATTTTCCGTGCTCTGCTTCCCTTCTCGTGTCTCCCATCTGTGGGAGCACGAAGTCGAGTCTACTGATTTTGGTACTTGGTCTGCTCCCTGGTTGTGTCTCCTTTTGTTGGAGCACAGAGCCGAGTCTTCTGAGTATTTTCTGATCGTGCTCACCTTGAGGACCCTCGCAAGGTTGAGCACTAGTGTGTGGTGTTAGGTATATTCTTGTGACCTTCTAATTTTGCGCCACCTGGATACCACACTGCTGCATTAGAAAAGTCTCCTGATCTTTTTTATATCTTTCAGAGACCATGATTGACTTAGAGGAGTCTGTACTGTTCTTTCTTCCTCCAGGTCGTACTGTATCAGCTATGATCACTCATTCCCTTCCTTATGAGTTGACATTCTACTTTTGCTACTGGTCCCTGCTTCACTTTCATATCTGTTTGTCCCTGGTAGTTGACACCCACTTGATTTTCCATCAGGGTGTCTTTTCATTATCTTAATGTGTCGTCGTTCTCACAGGGAGACGATGACAAGAGCACGTTACTCGCTTACCAGATACCGTCCTGTACCTCATCAGTCTTTACTTGTTGTATATATGTGTTCTGTCATCTATTCCTTCGTTCTCCCGAATGATACTTGTGCCCCGGATCTATTGCCATATCTTTGTGACTATACTTAGGACGTACCTTGTCCTAAGTATAGGGGGTACACACCACGTTGTTCTTTTCTCGTTCAGTTCCGTCAATCCTGTTTTTGCTTATACTTAGTGATCTCTCACCCTAAGTATATGGGGAGTGACACATACATTCTTCACAATCTTCTCGTATATCTGTATATACCTGGGTTTTCTTCTTTTCTTCTTTTCCTTTTCAATTTTCTTTATCTACATAAAAGGTGTCACTCCTTGGTGTCAACTTTCTGTACTTAGGATGTACCCTACCCTAAGTATAGGGGGAATGTGCAACCCAATTCGTTCATTCTTTGATCCCCTTCACTATCTCCTCTCTTGTTGATATGCTCTGCTATACTTAGGGATATCTCACACTAAGTATAGGGGGAGACAGTCCGAGCTGTGATCTGTTTATTTTAATTTCTCATTTAATCCCACCCGTGACCCTCCCTGCATTGTGTACATTTTACTATACTTCGGATTACTTGATCCTAAGTATAGAAGGGTCAGTCACCCTCTTATTCATTCATTCTTTATTCAGTCGTTGTAGTATAAGCTTCTCTATGCTCAGTACGAGTTATGTCTTCTCTTTCTTTTTTTCGATCTATGAGGACATAGCTCATGCTAACTATAGGGGGTGTCATATATACCATGTATATACTATAGCCGTAACTCGTACTTTCATATTAATTAATAAATTTGGCTAAATAAATTGTACATACATATTTCATTAAAATCATTTCATAACAATCATTCCTCAAATTGTTTTTATATTTACTGATTAATAAATCAGGTTAAAAATACTTTTGCAAAATGATTTGAGAAATGGTGTGAACCTTTTTAGAAAACTTTTTGTGAAATGTTTTCAACCTTTGTAAAAATATTGTTTATTTGAAAAATTCTTTTCTTTGTGTGAAATAAAGATTTGAAAAACTATTTGCAAATGGTTTGGAAAATGTTTTGTAAATATATTTTGAAAGATGTATATATATATTCTCTTTTGAAAAATCGTTGCAAAATGACTTTCAAATGTTTGTAAATGTTTGTGAAAATTATTTTTTACTATAGTTTTGAAATTTGTTTTTAAATAAATTTGAGGAATGAATGTATCATTAAAATAGGAATAAAATATAAATAAAAATAAAATTCTTTATCAATTGTATATTATGTACCTATAATAAACTTATTGAAACCTGTAAATTCTTTAAATTGTTAAACTGCTGTAAATAATGAAGCACGCCCGTGCAAATAGCTGTAAAAACTTTATACTTTGTACACTTAAAGTCTTTTTCAAAATTCTTTCTATAAAAAGATTCTTTCATTTTAAAATTCTTTGTGAAAATTTGCATCATCTTTTTGCATTATACCTAAGCATTGTAAATAGCATTTGCATATCATTCATATCCTTTTGAGCTTGATGATTGAACTAGTCCAATAAAATCGAAGATTGGAGCTGGGTTGGACTTTACTGCACTAGAACCTTATGGGAACTAGGTTTAGGGTACTTAGACTTAATTCTTTGATACTCAGGGCTGGGTTCAAGTCACCTCAACTGACTAACTAGAACTTTTCGAGACACATGAATGACTCTTGTCAGTCGTGACCTTACTTGGACACTTGCACCTTTCACTTTGCTCAACTCAGTTGGAGTGGTGAGGGGGTTGGATTTACCAGTCTGAGACGCATACGGGTGGAAACATTCGTCCTCGTCTAGGGAGGGAAGTGCACCCCAACCTGTTCCAGTTTCAATGAAGTCTAAAGACAGGAGTGTGTGGGTTGCAATAAAGCATCAAAAGAGGGATAGTCTTTTGGCTCAAGAGGAAAAACTCCTTATGTAAATACTGATGTGAATAGTTTGTTTGAAAAAAACTCCAAAAAAGTGGACAGGCTTGAAATAAACATAAAATGTCTGCCGGAGTATGTATATATGTTGTATAGAACATAAGCAAGCTTGAGCATCAAAGTTATACCATGTGAGCCTGCAGCTGGATGACTTGGCTAAACTGGTTAGGCATCCCAGGATAGGTAGCTACACTGGCTACCGTCCACTCTTTTATTCACCTCCTCCTCCTGAGTTGGATGCCACTTGGACTTAGAAGGGAATACCCCGCTCCTCGAGGATAGAGTGTTGGATTGGGGAATCATTGGGTTGTCATTATGAAGATGTCAGTATCTTTGTCATTCCAGCTAGGGTGAGCCACCATCACTTACACTGTACAAGTCAGCTTCATAGTCATAAGGGTTTGCGTATGATGTAGGCTAGTTCTGAGCTGGCTATTGAGGAGATTTGAACCAAGTTCTTTGACTCTCGAAGGCTGTTGTGTTTTAAATTTGGTTCCCGACAAGGTTCAATACACTACTCACACCAAGGTGTAACCTGAACTCCAAACTTTGATTTTTTGCAGATGAGTTTAATTGTTTAGATCAATTCCATTTATTCTTTATTCTTTATTTTTGCTTTTTCTTTTCTTCTTATTCTTTATTCCTTTTGTACTTATTGCATAAGTATTTTCTAGGGACTAGCAAAGGCAAGTATAGGGGGATGATGAATCTTCATTCATCATTCTTTATTCTATCATTTTGGCCTTACAAACACCAGCAAATGCATACAAATAACCTCAATTTGTACATAATAGCATTCATGATTTACTGTATTATTGTACATAAAATAAGGTTTTTAATGCCAAAATTATAGAATAAAGAGAAGAAAAGACAAAGGAATAACATATTGAAAATATTTTATGATCCTAACCCCGAGACCAAGTCCAGAATGGAATTGGTTGACAAGGAATAAAGTAGGGGGAGATAAGGGCCAACCATGCAATAAAAATTCCATCTATTCATTGCATTATTTACACATTCTGACACCTATTTTATTCTTTATTCTTTATTTATTAAATAAAGAAACTTTGTACATAAAAGTTGTGATAATAATGTAAATAAAAATATAAAATTGAGTTTGTACAAAAATAATATATTGTGTACATTTTATACACAAAATAAAAAGACAAAATCTCAACTTCACATACCCATATCTTGCAAATAAAAACTCAAAATCTATCAAACTCACCTTTAATTGTATATAACTTTTCAAGAGCTATTTAATGGAGGTGGTTTCATATTTTTTGGAGTTTATCTGTGAAAGTTAGGTTTTTGGCTCATATTGTACATAGACATGATTAAAATAATCATTATATTAATTATTCCTTATTTTTGCAAATTTATATTTTTATTAAATTTGAAATATTATACATAACATATGTACATATTGAAATTAAAATAAAACCAAACAGAAAATGTAAAATAAAACAAGTCTATGTAACTACATAGGCAAAATACCTATGTATTACTTGTATATAAATAAATGGGAATGTCATTCTCTTTTTCTTTATTCATTTATATTTTTATTAAAGTGTAAATATTATCTATATTCTACTAAAATTATAAATACAAAATAAAACAAATAAAATACATTAAATAAATAAAATGTATATAAAATATAGGTAAAATGCCTATAATTATACCTACATATTATATATACCTATTTATTTAAGTATAAAAATAACAAAATGAAAATAAAATAAAAATATATTTATGTACCTAAAAATTAGTTGTACATATATAAAATAAAAGAATAAAATAATAAAATAAAATATACAAAATAAAAATAAAAATGCACAAAACGTAGATGAATATACATGTAAATACCCTATTAAAAATTAACTACTAATAATAAATCCAAAAAAAATAAAAATCATAATATAATACTACATAAAATAATAAACATTTTTTATTTTATAATCGAGAAATAATTAAATCATTTGAATTAATTATTCTTTAATAAACACTTTATTTTGTCCTGTAGTGATCATAGGTGGACCAATCAGGACACGACCTGTGTTGACCCTCGGTTACCTGTCCCATCTGGGACTCTGACTCGCCAGAACTTTCAAATCCCCTACATTCTTGCATTTTTCCCGTATGATGTAGCCATCCATCGACTTCCATCTCTTCGCGAGATTTTCGCCCCTTTCATTGTGCATTCACGCCGACCTCGTAGATACATTGTAGATACATCATAATTTTTTGATTTTCCCTGGTCAAATAAGGGCGTCAACCATGTTATTAAATAACTCCATCTCCTCCTTCGATCATTTTGGCCATTTCTTCAACCTATAGCTCCGCCTCGGTCCAGTGAGCATCCAGGTGACAGTTGGAGGTCTCCTGCGATGTATTGAAGATCGCGGAGGGGGAGATGCGCCCACAGCCGCCGCTTGCAAGAGGTCCTGCTCCTTGGCCAAACAACCAAGTTTGAGCTGCGCGTTTTAGACTTTTAAGTAGATTTTTGACTCAGCTTTTTATTCACGTATTTAGTTTACATAGTAGGAAGTACCTGTAGCTTAGACAACCTAGTTCGTAGTTCACCGGAACTCTGCTCTGGCGAATGTTCCCACCCATTTTCCGTGCTAACATAGCATCATCTTTGGTCGAGGGACCCCCCTCGAGCCGTGGGACCCTTTCTGTGTAAGATAGGAGCGTAAAGAAGCTCCAGGAGTCGAAATCAGAAGTTGCCGGAGGTACCTGGAGCCCTATGTCTCGTAGTTCACCGGAACTCCGCTCCGGAGAGTTCACCAGAACTCCGCTCCGACAAACGTTCCCACCCATTTTCCGTGCTAACATAGCTTCATCTTTGGTCGAGGGACCCCTCCTAGAGCTGTGTGACCCAATCTGTGTAAGATATGAGCATAAAAAATCCCCACGTGTCGAAATCAGAAGTTGCCGGAGGTACCTGGAGCCCCATGTCTCCTCCGACCTCGTGGTGGTGCACCAGCGTGCCTCTTCCCTATCCGAGACCTCCAGCAGCTAGAGCCACCTACCAGAAAGCGTCAGGGACCCCTTAGAGCCTCGAAGGACGCCGGAAGGGAGATCAAAGGCGGGGAAGCTCGGCCGTTCCGGCCTTCTTCCTTGTTCTTCCTCCTCACTTCTTCACCATCGGATGAAGAAGGCGGTGCCTGATCAAGCCAGAGCCGTCGGATCTCCCCGTGTTGCAACCGTTGGATCGCGATAAGTGATCTAATCTCCACCGTTGATCCACAAAATAGTATCGGTCGTTAGATGGACGCCACATGTCAAGCCAAGTCACCAACATCATCCGATCGCCGTTATTAAGGGATAAATTGCATTTATACCCCCGTCTATTTTTGTATTTAATTTTTATTATATAAATAAAATATTACGTTGTAAATAAATTGGGCTTTTGCATTTAAGCCCTTGGATTTTTATTATTTGCGTTTTGATCCCTGCCAGCATCACGTGCAGTCCACACGTGATGTTGGAAATTTTGCACATGGGCACTAGGACCTTATTTTATTTGTAGTTATGCCCTGCTAAATAAATATTTATTCTATTGGGTAAATTGCAATGTAGCCCCTGGACTTTATTTTATTTGTAGTTATGCCCCTACTAGGCCTATTCTATTTTTGGGACTAATTATAAAAAATAGATACTTAGCTCTAAAAATTCCCCAAAATTGGGGTTAGATGCCCCTTGCAGTGTACTTTCATGCTTCATATCCCTTTTGCATTTTTGAGCATTTAGCTTTATTAAAATTAAAATGGTGTCCATATTGAGTCCATTTTGAAAAATTACAGAAAAATTATATGTGTTATATATTTATCTTTATTGAGCCCAAAAGTTAAAAATCCCTAAAAATAGTAAAAGAAAATTTAAAAAATCAGAAAGCTCTAAAATCTAACAAAAAATATAAAATTCAACAAAAATCCCCAAAATATGTTTTCTATCCAATAATTATCTATATATAATTATTTACATATTAATATTAATTTAAGTAATTTTGGGACTCATTTATTATTTTTAAAACCCAAATTAATTTTGAGTATTGAACTAATCCTATATTTGGGATATTTTTGACTTTAAAAACACATAAAAATTAGCAAAATTTCTGAGAAAAATACAAAAACATTAGAAAAATATTTAAAATCTAAAAACAAATTATTTTATAAATTTTATTTATATTTAATAGCATTTATAAATATAATTCTATGTATTACCTAAATAAAGCCTTATATGTCTATATTATTTTGATAAAAGAAAAAGATAAAAAAATTTTATAAAAAGTAGTAAAAAAATCATAAAATTAAAAATCCAATAAAAAATATAAAAATAAAAAATATAAAAATTAAAAGCCCACAAAAACAATAACATGGACAAGAAAAGAATTGAATAATTTTATATTCATTTTTGCCCCAAATCGTCTGCTCCCAATGTTCGACCTCTACTTGTGCTTACACTTATACACCTTTGCATCTATAGTTATAATAAATTTTAACTCCACATTTTTTATATTTAATTGCTTATATATGATTGTGGGTTAATTATTGATTAACCGAGGTTTTCGTCGGTCAACGCATCCACTGCGTTCCCTCCTTGTGTGGAATGCATGACTAATGATTATTTCGTGTCATCAAGTAGGTAGTGAGTATGAAGAATCTTTTGGCTTTGGGTAGCATACCAGGGTAGTACTTCTAGGTGGAACCTCTCGTCCTCCTATAGGGAGGAAAGTGCATCTCAACCTGATTTAGTGGCATTGAAGTTTAAAGACATGATGCTGTGGGATTGCAATAATGCATCAAAAGAGGGATAATCTACTAGCTCAAGAGGAAAAACTCCTTATGTACATGTTGCACCTTGTATATATTTTTCAAAAAAATAAAAAAAAAGAAAAAAAAAGGTTCAGAATCTCTAAATCTGGACAAGTTTGATTGAAAAGTAAAATGCATGCCGCAGTGTATATACATGTGAAAAAAAAGAATAAGAGCTTCAAAGACAAATATTTGTAAACTTGCAACGGATGACTTGGCTACACTGGTCATGCATCCAAGGATAAGTAGCTATACTGGTTATCGTCCATTCTCTTCTCCATCCGCTCTTCTTAAGCTGGTTGTACTTGAACTTACAAGGGAATATTCCTGCTCCTCGAGGAAAGAGTTAGAAGATCGGGGTATTAGAGTTACTTTGTTGAGAGAGGGCTATTTATTCTCTACTTTTAAGATGAGGAGCTATATTTCACTTATACCATACAAGTAAAGATTCATAGTCATAAGAATTTAATTTTGTAGACTTGTTCTGACCTGACTCTTGAGGAGACCTGTATAGGAGTCTTGTGGAACTTAGAGGCTATTAGAATAAAAACCCATTTCTCATTAAGATTCCGACATACTAATAATCTAAAGGTTTGACAGAGTTCACTTCAAGAAAAACACGATTTGGAGAGTAGAAAAAGGTTAAGACGAGGTGAGCACATGTGCTCGCCACCTTTGGGCAAGCACCTTGCGAGTACATGTCCTTTCCCAACTGCCTCACCAATTTAAATTTCAATGTTTGATTTTAAATGGTGTGTGAAAATTTAGGGGAGAGCACTTAGAGAGCACAATAGCGAGCACATGTGCTCGCCCTCGTGCCTCGCCCAGTTAAATTTCAATGTGCGATTTTAAATGGCGCGTGAAAATTTGGGGGAGGGCACTTGGAGAGCACATTGGCGAGCACATATGCTCGCCCATGTCTACTAAGAAGAACGCTAACGGGCTCCCCGTCCTTCATTCCAAATGAAACCAAAAACTAAAAACCCTCCTCCGGCGATCTTTGAGCAACATCCCTCACTTCCATCGACCATCATTTACATCCATTATACGCTACTTTTTCCTTCCATAAGGTATTTAGAGCACTCCTCTCTTGCTTATTTTTATTTTGGTTGCATAGTATGCAAATATTCAACGTTTTAGGGTTTGCATTTTTTTAGAATAGAACATCAGACCTTGTTTTTAGAATCTGTTATCTTGTTTATTGTACATCATACAATTATATTGATGCATATTAGATGTTAGAATTCATTTTGTTAGCTAACTCTATATGCAACCAAAATGTATGAAAGGTGTATGATGAAATACCTAAACCATTATCATTAGAAACAACAATATTGTTCAAATTTGTTCACTTGTAGGTTGAACATTATACAATTAGATTACCATAGATTATATTTTGGAACAAATTTTATGAGGCTATTCTATATGCAAATCATCATGTATGCAAGGTGTATGACATACTAACGAAAATTTGAGAAATACCATTGTTTTATGTGATGTGATAACCTATATATAGACTAAATACCTATATTTTTCTACAATTTTAGGATTATATAGTAATGATTTATTGTATATGTGCTTGTGGTATTTAAGTATGTGTGTGTGTTGTTGTGTATGCGTACGTTAGTACATGTGTACATGTGTGTGTTGGTATGCGTAGAGAGAGTGTTTGTGTATGTGTATGTGGTGTGTATTAGAGAATGTAGAGTGTATTAATACAATATTGAAGTGGGTGGAGGAAATTATTTGTGTTAGATGTTTATGTATGTGTGCATGCATGTGCATGTCCATATTATGTGGAGGAACATCGTCACTCCTATTCTGCATACTCGCAGCCGTCGTATACACAGCCACATCCATCCCAATCATTAATTCCAATGGAGTCGCAGATGGCGATGATGGTGGATCAGGTGACGAAGCTCCGAGAAGAGTTTACGGCGTACATGTAAGTATTCTACTTATAGAATGAGTAATAATTTTATATTTCTATATCTACGAAATGCAAGTAATAGATATATATCTTCCATATATAATATAGGTCGCAAGGACGTGCATATCAACCTGAAGAGATTGAATCTGATAACGAAGAGGAGGAGGAGAACGGCCCTGAAGAAGAGGCACACATGTATGCGAGGTTCAAAGAAAAGGAGAAGGAAAAAAAGAAATCAAAGCAGGGTTTAATGTCTAAATTTTTTAGATCAAAGAATAAGTAAATTATTGTTGGTTTTGACTTGTATTGTTGTTTAACTTTTAGCACGTCTTTTAATTTATATGAACTTTGATAATATAATTTATTGTAACTTACTTTTCGTTGTTGCTTCAAACATATATTTGTAATATTTAGATGTTAAATTTGAGTGTTTATTTCTAAGTTCATGTATATTGCGTGACTTTCACTTGTCAGTGCTAGTTATCTTAGTTAATGAACTGCTATAATATATATACCCTTAGGGAGCTCTTATAAGTACCTGCAGTGGTTTATTGGCAGGCTATATAGGTTCGACAGGGCATCAAAACCCCGTCCAACCTGTATAATTTTTTTCCTGGAAATCAGTTTGGGCAAGCACATGTGCTCGCCAGGTGCTCTGTGATTGATCGCCCTATTTAATAGGGGCGATCACTTCGACGAGCACATCTGTGCACGCCCGACAGCCGGGCGAGCACATAGCGTCCCGATGTGCTCGTCCACCAAATGGAATGACTCTCATAAAATCGAGCACACCCTGAATGAGCACATGTGCTCTCCCACCTCTCTGGCATGCACATGGCGAGTACTAGGCGTGCACATAACGAGCATTTATGTGCATGCCAGTCCCGCCTTTTTTTGTAGTGTAGGGAGTGTGTTAGTATAATGTGTATTGGGGAGAGTGTGTATGCATATAAGAGTATGTGTTAGTATGTGTCAGAGAGTATATTAATTTAGTATGCATGGAGCACGAGCTTGTGAGAGCGAGGACACACTTCTTAATATGTTAGATTTATTTTAGTGTGTAAGATTTATTTGTAAAGTGCCGATAAAATGGTCTTCAATTTTGATGTCATTGATGAAATACCTAAAATTTCTACATGTGGAAGATGGCCATGGATATACGTGTTAACCTAGTTTTATATTTTACATTTTTTATTACTTTACAGATGAATGTGATTGTGAGGGTGACCATATATTAGCTTATTTGTTCATATTTTGGATATAGTAGGAGGAAGCTCTCGGTATTATTGACAGCACCTTATTTTCCAGTAAAAACTTCTCTATCTTTATTTTATTAAGATTTCTACTGGGATTAGTCATTTATATTTGAATGCAGGCTTACGCACATAATGTAGACTTATTTTCCAGGCACCAACTCCTCTATCATTAGATATGCTCAATTAAATATTGTCCTCCTACTTTTATCCATGTATATCCAACTTTCCAACTTTAAACTAAAGTTTATTGTTAAGTGATTAGGAAAATGTTAGGATCCATATAAAATATGATGGGATCTAGTATGAAGAATTGTTTACGATAAGATGATCTGGTATACATTTTTATTTGTAAGTATAGAGTCATGTACATGCCTTTCTAAATTTCATGTACACGCATTTCAATTGTATCATCATTCAAACTGTATTTTCATGTATTTACATTCATTATTTTGCAAGATTGAGCCTGCATGTCTAGAGGTGTTATTCTTTTTATTCTTGAAAAGTGTATTCACTTCGATTTTTTCAGAATTACAGGATTTCAGGTCCTTACATGTGAACATGATCGTGAGTATGAACATGATCGTTTTTGAAAGAGTATGAACATGATCTTGATGCAGATGGCCAAATCCTACATCATAAAGGTACGCTTGATAAAATTTTATCATCTTTCTTTGATACATGAATATTCAAGTGTCAAACTATTAATTTAATTTTACTGTCAGTCGACTAGGTACAAGGCATGATCTGTATAAATATAATAGGAAGATGATAAGGAGGATGCACTTCACTAGATGAATAAGGTTAGTTCGTATGATGATTTTTACTTTTGTATTATGATCCATATTCTTTCTTCATGTATTCATTTCATGTTTTTGCAGGATGATTTTTTGAGTACTTACATGTTCATGTGTGTACTGTCTAGGTTCATGTGTATTTATGTGTGTGCTGGAGTGCTCATATGTATATGCTAGTGTATTTATGTGTATGTATGTGTTACATTATGTTAGTTTGTGCTATAGTTCGTATGTGTTACACTGTGAAAGATAGGGTGTACATGTTTGGCTTAAGTTCATTTGTGTTTGTGGTGTTTGAGTATGCTTATGTGAAGGCGAGTGTGTATTAGTATGTATGTGTATATTTTAGCATGTGAATGCAAGAGATATAGTGTGTGTATGTTTGTCAGAGAGTGCAGAGTATGTAAGTATAGTGTTTTGGTTTTGGATGTGAAGTGCTTGTGTGTTAGTATGGTGTTTGTGTTAGTATACCTATGTGTGTTACTGTCTACGAGTGCATGTTACCATGTATGCTTGTGCACTATAATGTTATGCATTAGAGAGAAAGAATTGGTATGCAAAATGATGATAACACTGGAAGAGAAGAAATCAATGAAATTGAAGTATGGGTCTTCAACTTGTATAAAATATGTTTACATAATATAGGAGTTTTAAAATGACTTTATAATAGGTGATACATGTTCAACATGGCTTTGAAACCCCAAAGAACCTATATATTATTTCATGTTCTCCAAAGTTAGCTAGCACGTCTGCTAGCCAATTCCTAGCGAAGTGCTAGCTAATACAAGACATAGATAGCATTTGGCCAGGACTTGGCTAACACATGTGCTCGTACACTTTAATGGCGAGCACATGTCCTCGCCAATATAAGCTAGTGACTAGGGTGTTAACAAGCACAAGTTTGACGAGCACATGTGCTCGCCAAATGACTTGGAGAGCACTTTGAGAGCATCTGGGGAGGACATTTGTGCGCCCAAAAGCACTTTTTCTTATAGTGGCTCCATACTACAATTTTATAAAGATAAGTTTAAAAGTCAACATTGTTTTAACTTCTTTACTTTTTTCTTTTCTTTATTTTTGTTTTCACTTATTTTCCAAATAAGTATTTGCTGATGGAATAACAAAGGTAAAATATATAATAATGATGAATCCCTGATTTATCACCTTTATTCTTTTATTTTAGCTTCATTTCCTTAGTCCAACACCTGTAAATATCTACTAATTCCATTAAATTACGATGTTGCATGCATTTGTTAAATATGCATTTTTAACACTTTTTATACTCAAAATAAAATAATAAAGAAGAAAAGAAAAAGAAAAATAAATTATGTATCATAAAATAAATGCAGACTGACCCAAACCCCGAGAGAAGGTCAAAACATGACCTGTTCAACCAGGAATAAAGTAGGGGGAGATAGGGTCTTTAATCCAAAAATACAAAAGTAATTTGTAAATATTTTTCCTGTATATTTGTACAAAACTTATACTATTTTATTTGAACATAAATTGACCTTAAATTAAATATTTTTGAACAAAAGTTGTAAATAAAAATGTTTTGTAAATAAATAATTGCAAAATAAAATAATATACATAGTATAAATAATCACACTAAGGAAAAAGTTGTAGAACAATAATTGAAATACCATTTCTGGCTCCACACGAACTCAAATTCAATCAAACTCACTTCCATTATACTCTAAATTAAATTATCTTTCAAATGACTGTGGTTTCATAACTTTTGGAATTACATTTGAAAAGTCAGTTTTCTAAGTTGGTCTGTGTAATTTAACACTTACTTATTGTATACTTATTCATATTTATACATAATGTACATAATTGTAAATATTATGTTCATTATTATAAATTAAAAAAATAATAAAATTTAAACAAATATTAAAATAATTTCCTTATTTGTACATTTGTATTGTAGTATATAATACTTGTATACAACTAATTTCCTTACATAAAGATCACTAAAAAAATTAAATACCTAACATTAATTAATTTAATTAATTTAATTACGAAATTTTGATTAATTATTTAATTATTTAATTTATTTAGTTATTTGATTTAAAAACATACCTTGAATATAAAGATATGATTCTATACCTTAAATAACCACCATTAAGGTGGCTAATTAATTTTTGTAAACCAATTATTTTATTTATTTTATTTAATTCCAAATTTCATAATTAATGAAAATTTAATTAGTTAATTTAATTAGACAATAAAACACTCCTTTTTTGTATATACTTTCATTTTTTATTTTCATCTTCTTTTTAGTGGGTCTTCTTTCCTTCATTATTCTTTGATCAATCATTGGTGGTGAAGGAGCCTCAGTCACGAAATCTCATCGGTCGATAGAGGAGCCCAGCCTCCGAGCCATCCGGTGATAGCAGATCGGTTGTCGTCGAGGCCATTAAGGCGCCTGCCTCCCTTGGGTTAGATCTAATTTTTTCTGCATATTTCGTCTAGAGTAATCATAGCATAGTTTTTACTTTCAAGCTCGTAGATCTAGATATGTAGTTTTAATCATTCATCATCACCGATAATTCATATCCGACAACCTGTTTTGCACGATTTTCTCGATCTCATTATTTTCTTATTCTTCCTCACACGATCTCTCACCTCCGGCCACACACGCTTACAAGAGATCCGAATCCATCTCCCATTTCACGGATCCGCATCCACTCACGGTTTTTTGTGTTCGAATTTTTCTTGGATCGAGACGTCGTGCTCGTATCCTCATTTGCATAATAAAAAAATAAAAAAAATCATAGATATTTTCTCTTTCTAACATTTGTTTTGTAGGAATTAAAATAATAATAATAAATAAATAAACAAAAAAATTTTACAGTTTTTGTTTTAAAAAAATAAAAATAAAAATATTTTTGTTCCTGTTTACAAAAATTAAAAAAAATAAAAAATGAATAAAGCCTCAAGGCGGCTGCGGTCACACCTCCCCTTCAACACCGGCCGCCACCGCCGCTGCTTCGACTAGCGAGGTACGGCGCTCGTCCCTTCGATCTCCACACCCCCCGAGCGAGCGCAACGCATGCCACTACTCGACCACCGCATGTACGAGCCACAACTGAGCCACCACCATCATCTCCCAGCCCGACCGTCCTCCCCCACCGCGAGCAGCACCTTTGCCAGCACGCGTTGTGCGACTCTCCATCGCCTCCTATGCAGATCAGCCCTGTCGATATCCTCTCAGCTTATCACCCAATCTGCGCCACTAGGAGTTCTGCCTCATCTCCAGATTCAGTCTGCCGCCCTACCTTTAACGTGAAGCCCTCCCGCCGTGCACGTGCGTGGGAGAGTAGAAGAAGTTGGCGGTGGCCATACTCTTTCCCCTCTCTTTGGTTGAGAACAAATGAAGAGAACAGATGAACCCTAAGGGGTGTTAAAAAATTGATGAAATTTTATTCTCTCCCCGAAGAGCTCCAGTTCAAACACGTGTAGCGCATGAGCTTATTTGAGAAAATTACGTGGAGGCCCTCCATATTTCTGATATTGCAGTAAAGCCCCGCCAGAACTTTAACATGTGTGTTGCACGCTACATCAGGGTAAATTGCTAGTTTTTCCCTACAAGTTTATTCCTGTTAATTCTCAAGAAAAAACTTTAAATAATTATCGTTTAATCCTTGTAATTTCCAGACTTGATTTTGCATGTTTATTTGATTGAAATAAATATTTTTATGGCTGTGAAAAATCTTGAAAAATCTAGTTAAAGTCCGGATATGTATATGTTCACTATAAAAAATTTTCATTGCATTTTAAATTCATTTTCTATTATAAAAAAATTCAAAAACAGTGCCTTTTCTTTGTCTAAACTTTGGAAAATCCTAAAAATTTTAATATTGCTCTAAAAAATCCAAAAAAGTAGATTAGGTATATTTTGTTGTCTTGAATTGTCTACCCATTTTTCGTGCATTAATCATTTATAAAAACAAAAAAAATCGTAAAATACTAGATATCTAAGAAAAATTGTAGAAAATTCTAGAAAATCGAAAAATTGTGATTTCACTTTACATATGTAGCTATTTGTGTATATGTTTGTATAAAAATTATTACCAGGAGTTTTGGCACTTAAAATATTTTTAATTTGCAAATTACTCCAGACTGTGTACTATTTACCTTGTTTGACACTGTTTGATTTTTATAAAATCATAAAAAAATCAGAAAAATTTGGAAAAAATACCAAAAACATTTTAAAACATGTAAAACCAAAAATATATTTTCCACACTTTTCTGAGCATTTTTTGAATATTTTAAAAAATACAAAAAGAGTGTAGTGTATGTGTTTTTATTCCCTTGTGCATATTGTGACTTGTGCCTTATTTAAAAATTTAAAATATTGAAAACTAAAAAACCACTAAAAATATTGATTTTCTGAAGTATTTTAATATCATTTTTCTCATTGACCGAATCGATTGGTTGGGAACAACGACCATTGCATATTTATTCCATCTTAGATGATCAGATTTTCGGCTCATAGAATCGCACCGTTTCCGGGGAGCACGACTTAGTTGTCATTTTTCAACTTTACTTGTCTCTATGTATATTATAACCATTTTCTGACCATCTCTTATTTGCTTTTTATGCGAGGACCTCTTGGAGGATGACTTGGAGTCTTTTTGGAGGATCCCACAGGAGGAAGAGATGGGAACGACAAAAGATAGTTATTTTATTTTAGAGAACAATTATCTATATTGTAATAATTAGACTCTGAGCCTATTTGGACACTTGGACACTTGTATTCGGGGTATGTTTCGCCTAGTCCGGTGCACTTGGGGGACCTCACCGTGTTTTGTTTTCTTGCTTTTATTTTTATTTGTTTCACGCAGATTTTTTGTGCTTGAGCCCATAGATTTAGGTTTCTATTTGATTGAGCAAGGTAGCATTAGGTCCAAAGCCCCTAATAGAATATCTGTTCTTATAGAACTCACTTGGACTTAGTCAAATAAATCTATGCTTCACGATAAAAGAAGTTTCTGTTTAGGATGTTCTCTCATTACATTCATATAGAGTAGTTTAATTTTTCTGTGTGGATCATATTGCACGTAGCATGCTAGAGTCATGTACACACCTCTATCTCTAGTATTTGCATCCATATTTTCTCGTGCATTGGCTTTTCTGTTTTCCCTCTCTGCTTTGTATATATAGGATTAACGAAAATCGGAAATCCCATTAGTCACTTCATTGAAAATATACAAAAAAATAAAAAAAATCAAAAATTAGAAAAATTTTGATTTCTAATTGAACTTGACTCTAAAAAATAAATGTAAATGATTAATCATTGTTTTGGGAGTGCAACCCCTCATTGTATGCGCTTTTAATTGCTCGCACGCACACTAAGGGGTAGTGCCAAAATCCCATTAAGCCTCCTATGTGTTTGTACAACTTTTGTTTGATCACCTAACTCTAAAAATTGACAAGATAATTGACCGCATTTTCACGATCTTCACATTGCGTTGAGTAGGTGAATTTGGGTTTCCATTGTGTTTGTATGTGATTGGTGTGAGTTGGTTACGATAATCTTCTCTGGATCATTAGCAGTCATTTTCTATTTAGGGATATTTACACCTATAACCTTGAGTAATTTCATAATTACCATAGAAACCCTCTATAAAAACGAATTACACCCAGTACCCTAAATAGTGCTTAACTCTTACACCCATAACCATGTGTTAACTCCCATCAAATTTTCCGTTAACTATAATGGTATCCGTCAAGTAATTTACATTTTATACCCTTTAAGTTCATGTTATTTACAAATGGCTAATCCCCTTCTCCTCCAACAAACCAACCCCCGCATACCTCATCCTCCAACCCACCAACATCCCCCGTCGTTGACCGTCGCCGACCACCACCTCCTCCCCTTCCTGTGCCGACAACCACCTCCTCCCCTTCCCGTGCCCTGACCTACAAGACCCCTCCCTCCCGCCACCTCTAAGCCCGACCTGCTAGCCCTCCCCCTCCCACCGCCTCCAAGCCCGACCTACAAGCCCCCTCTTTCCTGCTGCCTCCAAGCCTGACGTGCAAGACCGCTCCCTCCCGCCGCCTCAAAGCCCAACCTGCAAGACCCCTCCCTTCAGTCGCCTCCAAGCCTGAAACTACAAGACCCCTCCCTTCTACCGCCTCCAAGACCAACCTGCAAGACCCCTCCCTCCAGTCGCCGAAAAGGTGTGCGCCAGACCTTATAGATAGCGTAGATTCTATTTGAAATTGATGTTTCTTATGTAATACTCCACCTTCACCTCATGAAGCTCCTTGGGGTCACTCGAAAATGTGACCTTCCACTTCCTCCTCGCCGCGATGAAGACCCGTACCATCTTTGTAAAGGGACTGTCGGCCGATATCTTGTAGCGGTAGAAGCGAGTGCCGACGAGGAAAATAGGTATGGAAATGCCGAGTCCGTGCATGGGGAGAGCGTAGCTGAGGGTCCAACCAACATCGTCCTGGATGTAGAAGAGGACGGTGTCAGCGAAGAGGGTGCCGAGGAAGATGCTGAACATCCACCAGTTGAAGAAGGAGAGCTTGTGGGTGTGCTCCTTGGGTTCAAAGTCGTCTAATTGGTCAGCACCGATGGTGGAGATGTTGGGCTTGGTGATGCCCGTGCCAACGGCGAGGGTGTAGATGGCGAAGAAGAAGATGTTGAGCTAGAGGCTGGAGACTGTCTTGGCAAAGTCAAGATTGGAGGGGCCATCGCAGGTCGATGGCTTCAGGGAGTCGAGGGAGATGGACCTCCTGTCGTCTCCAAGCCCAACCTACAAGCCCCCTCCCTCCTGCCACCTCCCAGCCTGACCTGCAAGGCCCCTCCCTACTACTGCCTCCAAGCCTGACCCACCCACCCCCACCCCACCACCGCCTTCTACAGTCCCAACCCCTCATCTCCACTACTTTCGATCCCACGCCATCACCTACAACCACGACCTACAAGAACCCCTTCTACCGCATACAAACCTCGACCTTCAAGGCCCCCTCCCCCCCACCACCTATGCCTACAAGCATAGGTCCCCCCAAACCTCCACCTGCAAGTCCAGCCACCTCCCGATCATCGAAGCCCCCTCCCCTCCGTGCAAGACCGCTCCCTGCAAGCCCAGCACCCCCGTGCATGCCCGCCGCTGTCCGTCGCACAAATATCCCTTTTATTTATTGTTTACATTTTTCATACTTGTCTATTTTAAAATTTTGTAAATATTATTTATAACATGCATACATAATAATAATAAAATATAACCATCAAAATATAATTAAATAATTAAGTATATGACAATACATAGATAAATTATTCATAAAAATACCTATATACTAAACATATCTAGTTATTTAATTATACATACTACTTCAGACAATAATAAATCTAAAATAGAAAACAAAAATAAAATATCCAATAGATATATCAATATAACTCATCTGAGCCCAGGACCCCTTTTGAAGCTTCCAACCATTGGAGGGCAATGCTAGGATCGTTTTAAGCCAAAAAGAAGCATCGTTGACCACTGGAGGACAAGGGAGGAGTCGATCATAGCTTGTCAATAATGATGTCTTGGTGAAGAGCAGCAGCCATATGATTGTCAAGTCACTCTAGTTTTGACCACAGTCGTCCGATGCTTGCTTCCTCAGCCATCAGACTAGACACCCGGATCTTATCTAGGCCATCCAAAGTTGAAGCATCATCGACCGTCCCTCGCGCGACACATGTATTAGTGGAAGAGATCTAGTCGTCCACCGATGCCTTTAGGGGGTATTTTACAAAATCTACCCTTGCTTTTTGTTTCTATTTTTAATCCATAAACTATCGTATGTAGTGTAAAAAGATTTTGTTATTTTGTAAGTAGACCTGTGTACTACATTTATTTGCACTTAGGTCCCTTGCCACATCACCTTACATGCACATACACGTGAGGTGGTGGGCTTTTTGTAGGAACCTCCCTTTGCTTATGTGTTATTGTTTAGTCCGGTAAATTCGTATCTTAGTTCAAAAGTATTTGGAAATATTTGCTTGTATGCACTACCATGTTTTATAAACTACATTTATACCCCTTCCAGTCTTAAACGATTTAAATATTCATGGGAAAATTATGCAGAGGGCTTGGACTTGGAAATTATATTATGGATTGCATTTTTACTTAATTTTATTTACATTTCAGTCCAAGTTATTATTGTATTTTTATTTTCTTTATTCCTTGCATTAAAAATACCATTTATCATCTTAAAATTATAAGAAATTTATTTTAAGTGCATGTTATATTATCAAATCACATATATTTTTCACATGGAAATCTAAAACACATTCCTGTAATTAAAAACCCAAAAACATTGCATTTATTTTCTATTTGCATTAAAAAATCCATAAAAATTTAAAAATGTTTTGGTAAAATCTAAAAAATAGGGGTTATTTAATATTGTATTTTATGCCTACATACCAAAAATAAATAAAAACTCAAAAGAAAATAAAAACTGCAAACCCTCTCTAACCTTAAAAATTACAAAAAAACCATTAAAAATCCAAAATTTGAGTTTTATATTTCTTTATCTTATTTATTCTATATACTACATTTAAATTAGTTTTGGAAACTGTTGAGTTATTTAGCTATTTTTAAAATCCAAAAAAGTCGGTTATATATTATTGATCACTGGTTTCTTGTTTTTATTCAACTAAAAAATACAAAAAAGAAAAACATAAAAAGCACAAAAATAGAGTAAAATATAAGAAGACAAATTTTATTTTGTATATTTTGAGTATTTATAAGTATATCTATACATATATATATGAACACATATTGTATATTTATACCTATATTTATAAGATATATTATAAATATTAGTATTATAATTAATAAAATACCAAAAATATTTTATACCCTTAAAAAGATAAAAGGATTGTACGTTGGGTTTTTTGTATTTTGTATATTTTATATCTATTATATCATATTTCAAATATTATCTACATTATATATATTCTATAAATTAAAAAGAAAATTAAAAATCAGAAAATAGAAAAATATAATATTAGAAAATTAGAAAAAACAAAAAAGTATAAATAAAATATTTAAAAAATATGAAATATTTAAAACCTAGTAAAAAATCACCATAAAAACACAAAATCTTTAAATATATTATTGCCAATTTATATAATCTATTCCATGTGTTCCCTATGTTTGACCCCTACACCTACTTGTCAATTTACACATTTATTTTATAGGTTTTATAATAAATTTTGATCCAATTATCTTGATTGCTTCATTTATTTGTGGGTTGATTGCTGTTTGAATTCGAGGTTATTATGGGTCGCCTCAGCGATTGTTTGCCCGCCTTGTGTAGGACATAAGACCCTCATAATTATTAGATCAACATGTACCACGGTCGAACATAGGGAACGTTTATTTTTAGTTGTAAGGTTATAAATTAATTTAAGTGATTAACTAATTGCTATGTTACTCTCTTTATCTGTAAATAAAGAGAAAAATAAATTAAAAGAAATGTGCTGCAATGCAAGTGAAGTACACGTTCTGTGATTTTTATTTTGTTCAAAACTCAAATACAAATAATAAGTTAATCCTTGATTAATTAATCACAGACCCAAAATGAAATAAATTCAAGGAATATATTCCAATTAACTACGAATTATAGGCTAGAAGATTAATCAATGAACAATCATGTAAATAATGATCCTTAAATAGAAATGAACTCAAAATTCCTTGAATTAATCCTCAAATCAAAGAATTTTTATACATATAAAATATCAGGGAAACTAGTTACTTCACCTCAATTAAGCCCCATCTTAGACTAATTCCTTAAAAAATATTCAACAATAATCAAAAGGGAATTAATCGAATTTGATCATCTCAAATGAGCCCTTATATATTAAATTAATTTTTTTTCAAGATAAAATATCATAAATATGTCAATATTAGGCATGCATGATTATAATAGATCCTCAAATAATGTTCAACTTAAATCAATATATGATTTGTTTATAAGATATGTAAGATGAAAGAGCACAAGATAAGCTTCAAAACGATAAATTATGCTTTAAAAACAGAGTTCAAACAAGGAAGTTATGATAGAGGAATGTTTTAAGGACTAAATCATAATAAAAATAAAGTTTCATCTAAAAAAACCCTTGTAGGGACTTATCTACAAATACCACAACCCTTCTGGACCTCCTTCTAAATTACGATGCATGGCACATGATCTGGGTGGTTGGGATCTCAGTGCAATATTCTAGAACATGGAGGGGGTGTAATGCAATTTACCCCCACCCATGTGCATTGCGCGTGCCACGTGAGGCTTGAGGGTAAAGGCATGGGCTCGGGTGGAGCCTTGGGTCTGCAGCTGAGCTGTGGGCACATGAGGCTCGACGTGGCATCAAAGGGGCTTCGACTGACCCGAGCCTTGATGTAGGGGCTGAGGCTAGGGTAATCAATGCAGCAATCGAATGACCGTTGGATCATGGGCCAACCCTCGATCCAACTACAAATGTACGTCGAGGAGGCAATGACAAGGTACATGCCCAATGAAGGCAGAGCGGTGAGGCGGAGGGCTGACTTTAGAGGAGAGAAGCATGATGTGGAGGCGCATGACTGAGAGCGAGGCATTGGTTTGAAGCTCCGACCTCGGATGACACACGCATGAGGGTCGAGGCAGAGGTGAGGCAAAGGAGTCATGGTGGAGATGGGCCTCTGTGGTATGCGGAAATGGTGAAGCTTGTCGATGGCAATGGGAGCGGTTGAAGACAATGGAGATCCTAAGGTGGTGGCGGTCGAGGAAGAGCTTCATAGAGCGCGCGGAGGCAATGAAAATGACTAGAGAGGGATGATCAGAATCTCCTGGGGAAGGTGGAACTCGGTCGTGGCAGTAGCCTCTAGTGGTTATGACCAGAGTGTTGGGGAGATAAAGAGTAGCCAAGTTGATGGCCCAGATGGAGGTAGTGCGTAGAGAATTTCTAGGGAAAGGTTAAAGTGCTAGTTGCAAGTGAGGGGAGGAGTGTCATAGAGATATGGAAGTGTGGCAGAGAGAGATGGAGGTGCGACGTAGAGAGATGGAGGTGCAACGGAGAGAGGAAAAAGAAGAAAAGAAGAAGTAGTAATGGGTATACCTAGAGGTGGAGTTCACTGATGAAAAAAAGGTGGTAGTTGATGACGGTGGAATGGTTCATCAATGGAGGAGATGATGCTCCTGTCGTCACTCAAGTGCTCAAGAGAAAGAAGCATGAGCTCAACATCTTCTTGTTTCTACACAACCGCAAGGGTGATAGCTGTGGATCACACCTTTCCTTCAACTTGCTTCATCGCACGATCGGAGCTCCTCCAAGCTATCACCATAGAGGAGGGTCATGCTAGAGAGAGGAGGTTTTATTGGTGGATAGGGTCAAAAGCCGATGGCAGTAGAATTCATACGAAGAGGAGGATAATGACAAGGCTACATGCGGCCTTAACGGTCGGCTGGAGGCATAATGGCAGGGAGGCGACGGTTGCTGGAGAGGAGGAGGTGGTTGTACATTATGCCCGTTGGTGAAAGAAGGAAAGGTCGCTAGCGATTGGAGGTAAAACGAGGAGGGTGCACGTGAGCAACATGTGCGGGCAGAGGGAGGAGACCTAATCCTCAATAATAGGGAATAAGTCAGTTCTTACATTCTATCTACCATTTGTCAGACTTAAAAATTTAGATGGAAGGTCAGCTGAAGGAAGGTATAGGTTCGGGTAATTAATTCTCTCCCTCTCATTGGAACAAGGATTCTCGAGTACCATATTACTCAACACACATAATTTTGGTGTTGATAAATGTGTCCGTCAAGAGTTGTTGAGTCGCCTGTACTTGTTTTCCTGAGAGTATACTGGAGTGTGTCTTCTTTAAGTTGCTAATATACTTGCACCCAGATGTGTATTGCTTATGATGCAGAGACCTTTTTGAGGTACTAGCCCGACTCATTTGGTCTAATTAACTTTGGTCCAAGTGGACATTTAGAAATGGTTGGAAGCGCATACCATTGATGTAAACTCTTGGTATTTGACTTTGCATTGAGAGCTTTTTTGTTCACATTTCTTTTCTTTTCTTGAGGCTAGCTCAAATGCTTTTACCATGTTGGCGCATACTGATCAACAATTTGTTAAGTTTCATCACACCCTATCACATAGGTCAATATCAAAAGATAACAAGAGAACTTGTTCGCATGCTGGCCAGGGTTTGCTGACACTCAGGTTTCATGAAGCTTTCATCGACTTTATCCCATGCTCAAGCATCATTAAATCACATCTAGACTCTAATCTTAAGTCCCATTTCTTCAAGTGAAACCTCAACTCCTCTCATCATTCATGTAGTTGTGTAGGTGATGTGTTGATCGTATTCTTTAAGGTATATATTAAGCATGCAATATAGCACTCATATCTTAGGGAATTGGGGATTGTAAAGTTTCAAACTCCTACAACTATGGGCAGTTAATTCTAAATCAAAGGACCTCAAAAACTAGAGTTTTTTGATTCATCTAGTCTTGAGTGATAGTGAAAATGTCAGGAATAGAGCCTTAAGTTAGTTTTTTTTCTTTTTTTGTTTTTGGATATAGACGATGACATAATGATTGGCTCGAATTTATATGGCCAATTGCATCTACATTCAACCAATATGGGTGTACATATGTACCCTAGAACAGTACCCGTATTACTTCAAGACGGTGCCTTACACATTGTCTTTTAACCATCCAATCTTCTAAGGGAGACCGTAGTTCCCTCACTGAGAAGTAACTAGTCATTTTAAATATAGTAATCAGAATGGTCATTAAAAGAGTTTTTTTCTTTTTTTTCAAAGTTTATTATACCCCCTAATTTTTGTAAAAAGTTTTGCAAACATGGATTATACAACAACAACAACAAAGACTTTTCCCACTTTAAGTAGGGTCAGCTACATGGATTTTTTGCCTCCATACAGATCATTGTAAAAATGGATTATAAATACAAAAATTGTATAGTATACATAATATACATCTTATATCCATACCCAATTTTTGATGTGAAAATAATTAAAGTACGAGCTATGGATAAAGTACATAAAATATACACACCCCCATACTTAGCTCGTGTTATGTCATATGGCACAAAGTGAAATGGAGACATGGCTCGTACCAAGCATAGTCGAGTGACAAGAATAGAAAGTTAACTCGCCCCCCTATGGTTAGGCTTTTGAGGTCTAATTATAACAGAAAAGTAAGAAATGATGTGGTCAAGGGTGAGAAGAAAGAAAATAAGTCTTGTATACACAATGATACCAATCCCTCTATACTTAGGCTCAGGTCAGATGATTGAGCAATTACAAGCAGAGGACCGAGTAGATTTGAGATGGATGTACAAGGGGGTCAAGAAGGTTTTCAACAAACCTTCCTGCGAGATGTGGTGGAAGATATTATGGAGATGTAGAATGGGGTGAAGGGGGAGAAAATATAGAAGTCCAACCATCATCAGAGTTATCCTCAGAAGAATAATAGTCATACGTAGAGGACCTCCAACTATTGTCAACTAAAGGTAGGTGCCTTTGATAATTGCTATATTGATTGTACTTAGCTTATGTACCTCTTAAGGGCCAGATGAGGAACTTGACAAGGAATCTTCAAAAATCACTTGGTTTCTAAGGTCAAAGGTAACTTTCTTAGTCGGTTTATTTCTGTTCATTAGGAGGAGGAAGGTCAGAGTTCTTCTCCCTATCATTAGTAACCGTTCTGGAAGTTGTGGCATTTATGGGCTCCTCGTCAGATGAATCACCGTATTCTTTGACCATTGTTGTAGGGTCATGGTACGTCTTGGGGGAGTTTCCTCACATTGATTAGGCATTGCGAGCTCATTTCTGGTTGTCATATTAGTTATGGTTGGGGATGTTGATATCACCTTCTGATATCCATGATTTTTGGTGACATATGAGGTTTCCCTAGGAAGAAGAGTCAGCTCTTGGACAGGTTCAAGAATTTCATGAATTACTGCCAACTTAAAAATTCGACCACTAAAATAATCATGATGATCCTCATACACATGGTCCAATTCTCCATAAGCTCATGTATATTGAATCCTCATAGGAGATGTAACAGGGTTGGAGGTCTAGTGAGAATCGAAGGTCGGTCCAACAGTTGGTCTCTCGGGTGTCTCTCTTAGGATTTATGTCTGTGTTTCACTAGGAGATGTTTGATAATGTGAAATGGTCTTCTCCTAATCACGACTATCGGTGGCTATTTAGGTTTCCTCAGAGCAGGTCATGTCACTGAGGGCTTGTTCATTGTGGTTCGAGTTCGAGAATCTGATGTCTTGAGTCTCACAATTGATGGTTGCCTTAGCAGAGTCTAAGACTGGATTTCCTAGAGTGATAGGAGACTCAAACAACTCTCTATGGTGCTCAATGTCAAGGACAATAAAGTCCACTTTATACTTGTCGCTTCAGAAGTTTACGATGACAAAAACAATTCCTCTTGATCTTTTGGTAGATCGATCTAGCAGTTTAACGAACACCCTAATCTTTTTTCCCTTGATTTAGTTGATCAAAGACAGATTTTGGGAGGATGTTTAAAATGGTTTCATCATCTAACCAAACAAGGGTGAATAAGGAATCCTCAATTTCGTACGTGATCCGAGTCAACCTTTTGACTTTGTGGCTTTTGGTTTTATGATTCATCACCAAAAAACTAGACACAGATACTATATGAAGATCCATCCTTTATCGCTTGTTACCCATCTTTTTAGGGTTTAATCCCTTTTTTACTAATCTCTTAAGATCAGGCACATATTCTATTACCTTAATTAATGGAAGCTATAATATTAGACTCTTGCAAAATGCTTTCATTTAAAAGTTGTCCAAATTTTTTGAAATTTCTAGTTTTCATTTTTCTGGCCTTTTCGATGTAATGGTCAGTACGTTAGTCAGAGGTCAGAGGTGGTTGTGCATGATTGTGTGACACGTGATTCATCTGTGGTTCACTTTGTGGCGTCCTCACTTCTTGCTAATTTTTCATTGATTGGATGACATCATATATTTGTTTTGTCAAAGCATATTCTCTTTGATTGATCCAAGTGATGTCATCCTCAAACATCTCATGACTTGTTCATGAATAAGTGTACTCCACATGTTGTGTCTCTGGCATGTAGCTCTAAGAGAAATATTGGTTATTCCAAGGCTGTATGGTCTGGTCATAATTGGTGTTTCCTTGACTTTAGATCTCTCTTGAATTGTCAAAGGAAAATTGATCGTATCATGAAGAGAGTCAACATGAGTAGGGGATGGTTCGAAAGATGGGAAGTCCATAGTAATCGGGAATTTCTCTGTCAAAATTGGTTACTCTATTTTCCATCTTCTCGCTCTATTGTGTTCATGTGAAGGTTAGAATGTGAGAACGGTATAATCTATGAAGAAGTGTGGGCATAGGATGGAATGTATGGGGTGGAGGAGAATGATGACTGATGGGGACCGGTTTCGAAGAGATGGTTCCCCTTGAATGATAGAGTAAAAATCGGCCCCACCTCGATAAGGGAGGAGATAGGCTCCCTTGGTTTCGAAGAGAGGGTTCCCCTTGAATGAAATTGGTATCCACAGAGTCTGGATATGAAGACCAATGTGCCGACATCTTCTCAAGAGGGAGATGGAGATGATTTGTGAACCATGATTTGTTTGCAATTACAAAGACATTGATGCATACAAGACAAACACAAGACAAACCGTGTTGTTTCATCAACTCAATGCTTGTGAAGGTCGCAAGAGTCTAGCTAATTATCTTTTCAATTTTTAATTGAGTGACATAACAATCTTTGAGATGTATGAATACGTGGAGGTTATGTTTTTGGGTTCGACCCTATGTGCACAGTTCTTTTTGCGTATAATGAGTGGGTTGCTCCCCACCAGACACAATGTTAATTTTATGTCAATTTATTTACAGTTGCCTTGATCAGTAGTCTTGATTTTAATTTAAGGTTATCACTTAAGTCTTATATGAGCACAGAATATCACATCTAACAAGCAGTCTCAATTCCTTTAATTCTTAAGTTGTAAAAACTGAGGGGAGAATTGAAAAAGTGGATGAAAGCATGAACTCAATGATGCATGCTAAAAAAGAGACTTACAGTGATTCCTCACGTTCTTAATGTCTGATGCAATACAAGCAATTTAAAGTTTACTCTCAATGATAGGCACAGATAAAAAACACCCTCAAAAGATATAACTATTAGCGGGAAGAATTTTGAGTTTATATTGGCTAAGTCCAAACGATCTACTCCTAGTGTGTCTTGTTAGTGAAGATGTGCGGCCTAAAAATTACATGCATAATCAAAAATAAATAAATCAATCTAGCATGAGTGCAAGTAACTTCTATGCCACTCAAGTCGAGTCCCAACCGCACAGAAGGGGTTGAAACATACCTGAATAACAACAAATAGTTTTGTATGAATCATTACAGATATTAGGGTTCAGAGAGGCTCGTGAAAACTTGCAGAAAATAAAGCTTGACTAGTCTCTCTCCCATAAAATAAATAAAAAAATCCCTTTCGCAGCTCATTGAATTTTTGTCTACAATAGCTCTGAGCTAGTTGCTAAGAGAGAAAATGTAGTTAGTAACAGATGAGATAGGAAAGCAAAAAATAAAAGAAAATTTGGTGATAAACAAAAATGGAAAAAATAGATCCAGAATTAAAATCACAATTTTTAATTACAAAAATTAATCTAAAATCCTAAAAGTGTGTCGTTCCTCGGCAAGCATGCCATTTGATGAGCCAGAAATCCACCTGATTAATAAACAACAATTGTAGTATAGGAGGCGGATATCTGATCAACAAAAACCACAAATTTTGAATATTGTGGAATATTTTAACTTGTAAGTGTACCAAGGTTCGAACACAAGGAATGGTTAGTTTTAATTGTGCAATACTAAATTAATTTAACTTATTAACTAATGTCTACGTTAATATCTATGTCATAAAATAAAGTGAACAATAAATTTGAAAATGTAATGCAATGAAAATGAAGCAGAAGTGATTTTTCTTTCGTTTAAACCTTAAATACAAATAATTAATTAATCCTCGATTGATTAATCCTAGACTCAAAAAGGAATCAGTTCAAGGAATATATTCCAATTAACTCCGAAGTGCAGGTGAGAAGATTAATCGGTAAATAATCATGCAAATAATGATCCTTTAATAGAAATGACCTCAAAATTCCATGAATTAATCCTCAAATCAAAGAAATTTTAATCACATAAAATGCTAGGGAAATTAATTGCCTTGCCTCAATTAAACCCCTATAGAGATTAATTCCTCAAAAAAATAATCAATAATAATCAAAAGGGAATTAATCAAATTAGTTCTTCTCAAATAAGCCATTACATATTAAATCAAAATTTTCTCAAGATAAAATAGCACAAATCTATCAAATATAAGCCTGCATGATTAGAAAATATCCTTAAATAATATTCAACTAAAATCACCGTCTGATTTGTTCAAAAGACATGTAAAAAGAAAGAGCACAAGATAATCTTCAAAAAGACCTATTATGCTTTAAAATTTGTGCTCAAATGAGGAAGTTATGACCGAATAAAGTTTTTGGGACTAAATCATAATAAAAATAAAGTTTTCATCTCAAAATGACACCTACGAGGACTTATTAGCAACACGCTTGGGCCTCCTTGTAAATTTCCTAGGAGGACATGTGCATGGCATGTGAACAGAGAAACAAGGACTTCCACATAATCTTATGGAACTCGAAGGGAGTGGAATGCAATTTTCCCATGCCCGCATGTGTTGGGCATGCCACGCAAGGCTTGGGGGCGAAGGTGCATTCTCAGGTGGAGCCTTATGTTCGTAAATGAGGTGTGGTCACCCGAGGCTCCACGTGGCATTGGAAGGGGCTTTGACTAAACCGATTCTCAAGGCGAGGGACGAGGCTAGAGTACCAAATGGCCAATGGATTAAGGTCCAACCCTCGATTGAACGACGATTGTATGCTAAGGAAGTGGCGCCAAGGTGCAGACCTGACAAAGAGAGGAGTAGTGGGGCAGAGGGCTGGGTCCAGAGGCGAGTGTCATGCGGTGGAGGTAGAGGGGCACTGTTGAGGGCGAGGCATCAGTGTGAAGCTCGGACCACGAGCGACACATGCCTGAGAGTCGAGATGCAACTGGGGTTGAGGAGTCATGGCGAAGCTGGGCCTTCGTGGCACACAGTGATGGTGAAGCTCGTCGATGGTGATGGGAACGATTAAAGGTGATGGAAATCTTGAGGTGGTGACAATCGAGGAGGAGCCTTGTGGAGAGCATGGAGTCAATGTGAATGACTAAAGAGTAATGATCGTAGTCACTTGGGGAAGGTGGATCTCGGTCGTGGTGGTGGTCTCTAGTGGCTTTGACCTGCATGTGAGGGCGATGAAGGGAAGCCAAGTCGGGGGCACAAGTAAAGTAGATGCACGATGAACGACTAGGGCAGGAAGAAGTGCAAGATGCGAGCGAGGGGAGGAGAGACATAGAGATATGGAGGTGCGGTGGAGAGAGATGGAGATGAAGTGAAGAGAAGAAAAAGAAGAGAAGAAGTAGTAGTGAGTATACCTGGAGGTGGAGTTCACTGGTGGCTGATGATGATGGAATGGTTCACCAATGGAGGAGTTGATGCTACTATCTTCACTCAAGTGCTTGGGAGAAAGGAGCACGAGTTCAGTAGCTTCTTGTCGATATATAGTTGTGAGGGTGGCAGCTGCGGATCACACATCTCCTTGAGGTTTCTTCGTCGCATGATTGTAGCTCCTCCAAGCTATCACCATAGAGGAGGGTCGTGCTAAAGAGAGGAGTTGGTAATGGTGGACAAGGTCAAAGGTCGATGATGGTGGAATTTATAGGAGGACAAGGAGGATAATGAAAATATGGAAAAAACCTTAAGTGCATCACTGAAGTTTTAAGACCACATCGTATGCGATCGGAGGGATTAATCACACTGGTGGCTCATTGCAGTGGAATTTTAAAATTTTTAAATGATGAAACCACATGATCAAAGAACACTTCTCAAATCATTTCGTCTAACCACAAATAAGATGTAGGATTACCTCTTGAACTGTGGTTGCAATCAAGTCTCTAAAGAAAGAGACCTCCTGTCTCAAGTCCAATCCGACAGAGGAGACGCTTGTGAGCGTATGATGAGATGTTTGCTTCTCACAATCTAAGATGAAGATCCAAGCACTAGAACTCCTGATTTCGTTGTATGAAATTTAATTTTTCTTCTCGAGCAAGTAGCACTGAAGAAGATGGAGATCCACAAGTAGTCAATCCGGCAGCACAACGACATTGCAATGACTACGATTCTCTCTAGCACAAGGTGGACAACCACTAAGAGAGAGAGAAAATCATAGTTATCGCAATGTCGTTGTGTTACCGGATCTTGGAGACCTCTCATAGTTGTTTGACTAAATCAAGACCGTAGATCTAATCTTCTCATTGCATCTGAATCTCATTCAGATCAATGTCTAACATTGGATTAAGATCCGATCATTTCTCTAAGAGGAATCACTAAAATCCAGACTTGTTTCATCATCACTCGGAATGAAACCATCATGGTTATACAATCATTAATGATCACATCACTCTCAGATATTCCTAATACATGTACATCCTACATAATGAAAGACCTAGAATAAACCCAAAGATATAGATCTATTTTTACTGTCATCTTTCGTGTTTTATCATTAAGTTTCTCATTCGGTCATTGGGAGTTGGTATCGATCATGTACTTTCCAAAAGCATATATATACCTACAAATTCTTGTCATGCTTTCAAAGCAAGATGACCATGCATGGAATTGGTCGGTTCCAATACCTCATGAGTGAGCTCATATCTTCTAGTTCACAAGTGAACATGTATGATTTCTTTGAAAGACGTATTACTCATATGTCCTTGTATGCATACCATCTCATTGGTGTATAGACCTTGGTTAGGCCATCAACCTATCGGTCCACCAAATATACATACTTAGACATATAGTAATATATTTTTATCTGATCAGAGGACGCGTACCTATATCATGACAATATTCCATATAGGACTTGGTTATCTTGACCTCATTTAGTCAACTCTTTGACCTAACTAATTTGATACCTCCGAATCTTTATTCCTATGCATAGGCCTTGTAACAAGAGGTAGGTCAGATATCAGCCAAAAGAGAAAATATTGCCATACCCTACTCAGGCTGAAGATCATCTCTTAATAATCATTTGACGTTGCTTGATGAGTCCTCAATCTAACTTTTTAGATATTCATCCATGCAACAACCTCTATGATTCAACAATTGAATCAACAAACTATATGATCATCAAGATGGCCATGGTACATAACCCTAATTGTAATAAGGGACCTTACAGTGCATCCATTCAATTAATCTTAGACAGGGAGTGAAATAAAACAATAACTTTCATTGATATATCAAACATTACAATAATATTTATTGTAAGAATGGTTCACCTCAAGCTCACACTGCTAACAATCTCCCTCTAGACCATAGATACATTCACGTACAATCCTTAAACCCATACTCATTACATGTTGGTCGAAAACCTTTTATGTCAAAGGTTTTGTAAGCGGATCAACAATATTGTCGATAGAGGTCACCTTGGTGATGATTAGGTCACCACACTTCTGAATCTTCCAAATGACGTGGTATTTCCTTTTTACGTGCTTGCTCTTTTGATGCCACCTGGTTTCTTTCACCTGAGAGATGGCTCCTGTGTTATTGCAGAGTAGCAGGATGGGAGTATTAGAGGAAATTACGCCAAACTCCAAGATGAACTTGCATATCCACACCACCTTCTTTGCAGCATCTGATGTGATAATGTATTCATCTTCTGTTGTTGAATTGGTCGTATTGTCCTGCTTCTTACTTCTCCAGCTCACGGCACCACCGTTCAACAAGAAGACGAACCTTGATGTCGACTTTCAATCATCAATATCTGATTAGAAGTCTGAGTCTGTGTATCCGAAGACTTGGAGATCACCATATCAATAGACCAAGATGTAATCTTGCGTCCGTCTCAGATACTTGAAGATGTTTTTCATTGCATTCCAGTGTTGCTCACCATAGCAAGATTGGTAAAGACTTACCACTCCCACTACATGGCAGATATCTGGACTTGTGCACATCATGGAGTACATTAAGCTTCCTACAACTGGTGCATAGGGGCATCCAACCATGGCTTTCTTTTTCTCAACACTTTGAGGAGAGATTTTATTAGACAGGTGGATACCATGCCTTAAGAGAAGGAAACCTTTCTTCCAGTTCTCCATATGGAAATGTTCCAAGATGTTCTTAATGTAGCCATGTTGTGGCACTCACAGGATCATCATTTCTTGATTTTTGAACAACTTCAAACCCAATATGTAAGAGGCTTCTCAAAGATCTTTCATCTTGAAGGTATGGTATAAACAAATATTAACACTGGTCATCATCCATGTATCATTCCCAATGATAAGGATGCCATCTACATAAAGCACGATGAACACAATGGCACTCCCACTAAGCTTCTTATACACACACGGTTCATCAGCATTATGCACAAAATTATAAATCTTTATGGTTTCATCAAATCTGATGGTCCAGCTACGAGAAGCTTGTTTGTGCCCATAGATGGATTTCTTCAGCTTGCATACTTTGCCTTCCTCGCTTATGAAGCCCTGGGGATGCTCCATGTAGATATCCTCTTCGAGATATCCATTGAGAAAACTGTCTTGACGTCCATCTGCTAGATGTTGTAGTCAAGATGTGTAGTTATAGGTAGAAGTTCCCTGATGGACTTAAGCATAGCCACAGGAGAGAATGTATCATCACAATCGATGCCTTCTCTCTATGTGTAGCCCTTGGCTATGAGTCATTCCTTGAAGGTCTCTACCTTCCCATCTGGTTCACTTTTTCTCTTTAAGATCCATTTAAATCTGATGGGCTTTACCCCTCTAGGTGGATCACATAGGGTCCATTCACAATTTTTATGCATGGTATCAATTTCTGACTTCATTGCTAGCATCCGTCTATCCATGTCATGATCTGTGTCTGCTTCTTCAATTGAAGCTGGATTATTGTCAGTTTCACCTGACACATGGAATCTGTACCTTTCAGGTGGTGCAACCACCCTCGAACTCCTTTAAAGAGGTACAGATGTTTCATCTTCATTTACTTCTTTGGTTTCTGGTTCAGGAAGCTTAGAATCCTCATCGGTTTCAATGAGCTCTTTCACTTCATTTTTGTCTTCACTCTTAAGGAAGTCATCCTCTATAAATTTTACATCTCTAGAGACAAAAACATTTTGAGTCTCAAGGTTATAAGTTTGGTATCCAATACCATCTTCGACATACCTAATGAAGTAGCACTCTCTCGTGCGAGATTCTAGCTTATATGCATCCACATTTTTTGCATGGACCAAGCAACCCCAAATCCTTAAGTGCCTAATAATAGGTTCGGTTCAATACCAAAGCTCATGAGGAGTTTTTGTTTCAGACTTGCAAGGAATCTTGTTTAGGATATATATTGCAGTCTCTACTATATATCCCCAGAAACTAAGTGATAAATGTGCTTTTATCATCATTGAACGGACCATGTCCATGATGGTCATGCTGCATCTTTTAGCAACACCATTAAGTTGGGGAGTTCCAGGAGTAGTGAGATTGGAGATAATTACTTTCTCTTTAAAGTATTACTTGAACTAATCTGAGAGGTACTCGCCACCTCGATCAGATCGAATCCGCTAAATCTTCCTATCGGTTTGGTTCTCAACGAAAGACATTAACTCTTTGAACTTTTCAAAGGTTTCAGATCTATGGCGTAATAGGAAGACAAACCTGTATCATGAATTGTCATCAATAAATGTCAAATAGTATCGATATTTATTTTGTGTCATGGTATTAAAGGAACCACATACATTAGTATGTATTAGGTCAAGAATACCTTTGCATATTGTAACCTTGTTACGAAAAGGCATCCTAGTCATTTATCTCGAATACAATGTTTGCAGGTAGGTAAAGATTAGACCTGTAGAAAATCTAAGGGTCCATCCTTTATCAATATATTGATCCTATCAACAGACAAATGACCAAGCCTTTTATGCCAGATTATGTTAGAATAATTTCCATCCTCCCTGTATCTTTTACGATTTCTATTAGTGGAAGTAACATTTATGACATTTTCATCAATGCACAATATATAGAGTCCACCAGAAGTCAGAACACCATCCACAATATAATTATTATAACGATTTTTGAAAATCTTATTATAGAATAGAAACAAATATCCACTCCTAACTAATTTAGATACAGATATTAGTTTCTTCTAACACATGGAACATAAAGACATTCTTTAAGTATTATGACTCTTCAACTAGATAATGATAGTATGCCGGTCCCGACGACAACTGCTACAACAGTTGCATTATATCCCATCTAGATGACTATCTCCCCTTCATCTAGATTCTTAGTTTTCCGTAAGAGATGCAACAAATTACATACATGAATATAAGAAACAGAATCAGTGACCCAACTTCCTTCTTGTCCTCCGAGAAAATTGGTTTCTATGATGAAAGTAGAATTCATACATGTTGGGGCTTTACCTTTGTCAGCAGACTTTAGGTAATCTAGGTAGTTCCGCTTCCAATGCCCCTGCTTCTTGCAATGATGACACACAATGATCTTCTTTGATGTCACTAATGCGTAAATAGTAGAAGATGAGCCAACACCTTGACTCTTCTTATTTCTCTTCTAGGTTGGGCCCTTCCCAGATCCTTGGTTCCGTCCGTGCTTCCCTTTGACCTGTGCAACCATTGCACTGCTAGTGGAATTATCTTTCTTTATTACATCTTCTACAGACTTTAATGAAGCAGATAACTCAACGTTAGACCAATTCATCTTGTTCATGTGGAATGATACCTCAATGTTATTGAAAGACATGGGGAGCGACAACAGAATGAAGTCGGACTGCATATCTGCATCCATCACAGCCCCGAGAGTTTCCAGCTAAGACAACTACCCAAACATTTCGAGTACATGTTCTCTAACTGATGTCCCTTCCTACATTTTGCAGCAAATAGGTTTTTTCATAACATTATAATGTTGAGTTCCGTTGACATCACGAAACATCTCCTAGAGATTTACTATTATAAACTGGCAAGTCTCCATCTCCACATGTTGCTTATGAAGCACATTGGAGAGAGATCCCAGAATATAATGATGAGCGATCTGCACGACTAAGGTAAAGGTACAAAAATGGTCGTTGCGACCTCGGTCACTCATATGCGCTCAATCAAGAAAAATGAACCACTAATAGAGATAAAACAGATAAAACACAAAATAGCGGTCCTGCTATTGGATTAACCTGGTATAGCGACCAGGGTCGAACTCAAGGAGCACGGGTTGGCTTCTCGGCCTACGAAGTAGTAAAAAGGAATAAAATAAAAGAACAAAATATTTTTAGTGGTTTTTTATTTATTTTATATTTTTTTTGGATTTTTAGCTAATTAAGAAAATGAGAAAAACAAGGAAATACACACTTCAACAATTTATTTAAAGCACTAAAAATCAACCAAAAATTCAAACAAAAATATTTTTATGTGTTTTATATTTTTTAGTGTTTTGGTGAATTTTTGAGAATTTTCTAATGTTTATTTAATTTTCTAAAAATCAAACAGTGACTGAAAAAAAAGGTACTGTCCAGCTGAGCCAAAAAGGCCTAGATAAAATATCTAAGAGCCCCAAAATGGCTGGGAGGTAATTTTCCTGTAAAGAAGACAAAATAAGAAAAATTTAGGCACCAATTTTATTGTTTTTGGGTTTTTGGTCTAATTATTAGAATTTTTATAAGTTTTTAAATGTTTTTCAATTTTTAGGTGTTTTCAGTAATGAAAAATAGCCAAAATTGGCTAGAAAATCAAACCAAACAAAATAGAAGTAGACAATTTTTTTGTAATTTTTAGATACTATTTAATACTTATTTGGGATTTTTAAAGTTAGACAGTGGCAAAATTAAAGGTTTTTGATTTTTTAAAAATATTAAATGAAAACAAAAATGTCCTCAAAAATCCTCGAAAATTTTACACCATGGCAGGAGCCATGTTCCAATTTTCGTTGGATTTGAAGGTAATTTGCTATTTTATTAAAAAACAAAGAGAGGGCACAATGCACAGGGACCAAAGTGCAAATACCCAAGAGTCTGGGGGGTCTGGTGCAATTTACCCAGCAAAACACACGCCACGCGCGTGCCTGGGGCACTCAGGGACCCAAATGCAATAAAAATATGTCCCGAGGACTTATTGGTAACACGAACCAAAAGCCCAAGGGCTTATCTGCAAAATACCCATGAATATCACGCACATGCTCAAATAAACCACGCACAGGGGTATAAATGCAAATACGTGAAAACTTTCATTCAATTAATAACAGCCAGAACTACAGGGGCATGACATGTAAAATATCCAGAAAATCACGTGTCGAAGCACGTGTCACATCACATACAGGGGCATATCAGCAAATAAAAGCAAGTACCAGGGTCTCTATGCAAATAACCCTAAAACTAAACAACTAAACTCAATATTTAGAGGACTAAAGCAAAATAAAATAAGAAACGGGGCCTAAGGGTAAATTACCCTTTATTATGTGGAGCGACTGGATAGAGGACACGTGGTGCATCCGACGGTGGTGAACATCGGCCACTCCACAGCTGGTGTCCTTGGGTGAATCCGACGGCGAGGGTTCGTCCACGTGGGCGACCGAATGGTGTGGGGCGCAGATGGCTAACCCTGACGCATCGGATGGCTGGAATCGGTCCTCCTGATGATCGGGCGGTGACTGCTGCTCCCAAGATGGACGGTGTCGATGAAGTCTGGAGCTGGAGGACTAATCGAACAGTGGAGGAGGATCCTCGAAGAACAGATGACCGGCGAAGTTCGCCGGCCCAGTGGCTTCGCTCTTGGGCTCCTCTGCTGCGCCTAAAGGTCGGAAGAGCTCCGTAAGGGTGTCCCGCAGCTGGTGGTGGGCTCCGATGATCCAGCCGAGCTCTGAGGAGCTCGGGCAAGGTCGGCGGAGCTGTGCCTCCTGGCTGAATGATGAAGGACCTCAGATGGCCTTCGTTCGACCTGCAAACCAATCCAGAAGACTCGCGGGTCGAGGGCAAACTGCCTCGACCCGGTTAGGCGAGGTGACGATGGAAGGTGAGTCGCGGCGGATGAGCTCCGGCGAAGTGGGGACGGTAGAGCTCGAATCCCAACTCCTGTGCGAGCTGGGTTGAATGGAGGGGTGAAGAAGGTGCGCGGGGAGTCGGCGAGGGCTATGGCGATGCCCGATGATCGAATGGTGGTCGGAGACGATGGGAATCGACGATGGACGGCGGCGGAGCGAATTGGGCGTAATCGGAAATCAGCGAAAAAGAAGGGCCTACGAGGTTACCTGGGTGGACGAAGAGACTGGGGAGGAGCTGGGGAAGCTCCTGGTCGTTGCCTCGAGGAGCGTCTCCCTCCGAGGCTCGGTGCTCACGCTGGTGGCGGAGCAACGGCGGCTGTGCTCGCCGGATCAGTGGATACGCCTCCACTCCTCGCTTCGACGGCGCCGGACGCAAGCTGTCACTCTCGCGAGTGCGCTGGAGCTCACAGGAGGTGGATACGAATGGCCAAAGATAGGGAAATGAGGTGGCGGGGCAACGACTATATATGGGTACGGGTCCGGCTAGACGAGGTCGGGTAGGGCGTGGAGGCGCGCGGATCCCGAGGATGCGGCTCCGGCGAGGATGTCGGATGTGTCATTAAGGATTCGAACCCGGGATTTAGGTGGTAGGCACTCGGGTTTAGCGGGGAAAAATCTGAGAAGTTGGGGACCCGCTAAGGACCCGAGTGGAGTGGTCCTGGGGGGGGGGTAGTTGACCGGGCGGTCAACATCCCCAGGACCCAATAGAAACAGGCCACGTGGCTGGATTTTGAAGTTAAAATTAAGGGTAGCTAGGGGCCGATTTAGCAAAAACTCAAAACATGAAATATTTTTAATTTATTTTTTTCTATTTTTTTTGATTTTTAATTAATTTTTAGAAATAAAAATAAGGTACTTACACTATATGTACTATATAGGTATATGTACACTATTAGGGTTTTTTATTTTTGATTTTTAATTATTATTTTTTTATGCAATTTTATTCCTATTTTATATTTTATTTATTTTCATTATAAAATAAGGAATAAAAAGGTATTTTTATTTTATTTTTATTATTTATATACATAGGTAAAATAAATACATATATACACTTATATACATGGTATATGTACAATATATTTTTGTGTTTTTGATTTTGCTATTTTTATTTGGTTTTTGTTTTGATTGTTTTCATTTTATTTATTTACATTATATAATAAAGAATATTTACAAAAACTATAAAGATTAATTTTTTTTATTTATAGGGCTAAATAAATATGTAGGTGAGTCTATGTACAATGTGAAAGTGATATTTTTGTTCTTTTTGATTTTCATATTTTTATCTTTTGTTTTTATACTTATAAATATAGACACATATTTACAAGCCTATTTTTGGTGAGGAAAATATTTTTATTTATTTACATAAATATTTACACATGAACCCCTATCTCTCTCTACTTTGGCTTTTATGCGGTCAGGCCCATGCTGAGCCCTCCCTTGGGTTAGGTTGCTCAATATTTATTCTAAATATTTCCCTCTTTTTCTTTTCAATCTTTATTCTTTTATTTTTGCACAAAAACATGCTAATTATAGGTTTTTACACAATGCATGCTTTTGGTAATTATTCCTATTTACACATATCTACATGTATTTGCAAAGGTTTTTGTAGCTAAAATATAAGAATAAAGAGTGATGAATGAGTATTCATCACCCCCCTATACTTAATTTTGCTACTCCCTTAGCAAACACTTATTTGAAAGAGAAGTGAAAAAGAAAGAAAGAAAAAGAAAAAGAGGATGTACATGGATCAAGGCTGATTATTAAACTTGCCTTCATTAAATTGGGGTATGGAGCTCAATCAGATCTTTGGATTATTAATGTGTCTGAACCTTATTTGGACTTAGGTCTAAAACTCAACAGCCTCTAAGTTCCACTAATCTATAACCAAGACTCCTCAATGCTCCAGATCAGAACAAGTCATCAATCACAAACCCTGAAGACCATGAATCTTTTCTTGTCCTGTGAATGTGAGGTCTAAGCTCTCCACCTCAGAAATGACAACTTGACAACCCTCCCCAACAAGGTAACTCTATGACCTCAATCTGGCCACTCTTTCCTCGAGGAGCGGGGTATTCCCTTCTAAGTTCAAGTTCAACCGGCTCAAGAAGAGGAGGAAGAAGAGAATGGGTCAAGGCCAGTGTAGCCAAGTACCCTTGGGAGCTTGACCAGTGTAGCCAAGTCTCCTTGCTGCAAGCTACATCAGGTGGATCATGAAACTCAAGCTTTACTTATTGCACTCTATATACATACTTCGGTGGGGTTATCATTTTCTATCAGACCCACCACTTTTTTGGAGTTATTTTCTTTTTGCACATTTTTTTTTCGAGTGCATCTGTACAACGTATACATGTGCAGCATATATACAAGGAGTTTTTCCTCTTGAGCCAGTAGACTATCCCTCTTTTGAAGCTTTATTGCAACCCACAACTCCCGTCGTTAGACCTCATGGCAACCAGACCAAGTTGAGACGCACTTCCTTCACTAAAAGAAGAAGAGAGGTTCCGCCTAGAAGTACTACCCTCATATGCTACCCCAAGTCAAGGAAGACTGCCTCCTCACCACCTCATCCGTAGACAGCTCGGTGCATAGTGCTGGTGTCCAAGTAAAGCTATAATCTATATGAGTCATGTGTTGTTGTTAAGTGCTCTACTTTGGCTCATTGAGATGACATGTGATCATAGCCTAGTGGACTCAAAGAATTAAGTCACCATGGACCTGAAAAGCCTTAAACCTAAGCCCTATAAGGTTCCTCTTGGAAATTAGGTGGATTAAGATCTTAATCAAGCTCCATTTCTCAATTTGATTACAGGCTAGTTTAAATGTCAACTATCATCCAGGAAAACTATATACATATGTACAAAAGATGCTTATTTACACAAATTTTACAAACATGCAAAATTTTTGAAAATTTTTTTGAAATCATGAATGGATGATGCATGAAGTGCAACTTTTGCAAAAAGATATTTACACACATTTACACAAGATTTTTGCAAACTTTTGCTTTTCAAAACATTTTTGAAAAATTTTGTACTATATACATAATTTTGATACAAAAAATATTTACACAAGCTTTACACAAAAGATTTTTGAAATCATTTTTACGAAAATAATTTGTACACTAGCTATTTATGTGCAAATAAAAGAAGTTTATGTACATGAATTTTTTTTTAATTTTTGTGATTTTTAGCCATTTTATTTATTAACACACTCACACAAAGTACGAGTTATGGCTAAAGTATATATGAAATATATACACACCCCCCTATACTTAGCTCGAACGATGTCCTCAGAGTCAAGAGCGATGAAGAAGACATAACTCGTGCTAGGTATAGGGAAGTGAAAAGAAAGACTATATACAAAGACGAATGAATGAAAAGTCAAGAGGGTCTCGGGTCTTCCCCCTATACTTAGAATTAAATAATCCTAAGTATATCAGGCTGTACACTAAGGGAAAACCGAGTGGAGAATGTACAGGGTCTACCCCCCCTATACTTAGGGTAAAATATCCCTAAGTATAGGCAGCAAAACAGGGGTAGGCAGAAACAAAAGAAATACCCAAACGGTCTCACATCCCCCCTATACTTAGGGTAAAGTGCACCCTAAGTATAGCATAATCAAAAGATGAAGAAAGGGATGTGGGACTAAGAAATGTAGTGATATGGACATCTGGATCTATACAAGGCGGAGGAACAGTGAAACTCAGGCGTGAGATGCATTAGATGTGAGTCAAAGACCACATCTCATGCAAAATGAATAGGGGCAAGATCAGCGACCCGCGGCTCATGATCTAGAATTGGCTTGAGCCGCTGGCCGTTCACTCGAAAGGTACTCTCAGAAGACAACTCAGATATATCAATGCTACCGTTGTCGTGTACCTTTCCGACCAAGTAGGGTCCCTTCCATTTGCTATGTAGCTTCCCTGGAAACAAACTAAGCCTCGCATAAAACAACCATACACTCTGTCCAATCTCAAAATGCTTGTGGCTGATATGAGAATCATGCCACTCCTTCACTCTCTCCTTATACTGTAGGCTGTTCGAGAAAGCTGTATCTCTCAACTCCTCAAGGGCTGCTAACTCTGCCCTCCTCTGGTCTCCCATACCATCTGGATCCATAAGAATATCTGTAACAGCCCAAAGTGACTTGTGCCTCAGCTCAACAGGTAAATGGCACGGCTTGCCATATACGAGGCGAAAGGGAGATGTGCCCAATGGTGTCTTGAAAGACGTCCTATATGCCCACAAGACCGAGTCCAAAAGCTGTGACCAATCCTTTCGGTCAGGGCGGATGACTTTCTGCAATATAGTCTTGATCTCCCTGTTCGACACCTCGGCTAGACCATTCGTCTGTGGATGGTAAGGTGTGGCAACACGATGGTCTATACCGAACTTGCTAGCAAGGGCCTTTACCTGGTCGTTGATGAAATAAGACCCCCCATCAGAAATCAGAACTCGTGGAACCCCGAACCGTGTGATGATGTGCTTCCTCAAAAATCTACAAACTGTCCTCGTATCAGCGGCTTGGGCGGGGATAGCCTCAACCCAACGACTAACATAATCCGCGGCCAACAGAATGTACTCGAATCCCTAACTCTTAGGGAATGTACCCATGAAATCGATGCCCCATGCGTCAAAAACCTCACAGAAGTGAATGGGCTGCATCGGCATCATATCACGCTGTCCACAAGTGCCCATCCTCTGACAGTCAGTACACCTCTTCACGAACTCATCTGAGTCCTTGAAGAGGGTAGGCCACCACAAGCCGGATTGGAGCACTTTCTGTGCCGTTCTCCTCCCAGAATGATGTCCTCCTGCCTCAAGCTTGTGGCAGTAAGTGAGGATGCTATGGTGTTCCTCCTGAGGAATACACCGACGCCAGACGCTATCCCCTCCTTCGTGTAAAGGATGGGATCCTCCCAATGGTAGGACTTGGCCTTCGCGAGGAAGGTCTCAAGCCTCTTCTTGGGACAATCTTGTGGAACTTTCCCAGCAATGAGAAAGTTCACAATATCGGCATACCATGGGAGTGAGGCGATAGCAAGGATCGCCTCATCTGGGAAGGTATCTCGAATGGGATCAATCTGCTCAGACTCCTCAGGCTGCTCTAAACGGGAGAGATGGTCCGCCACCACATTCTTGACTCCAGGCTTATCCTTGATCTCCTGGAGTAGAAGGATCCATCTAGTAAGTCTGGCCTTGGCATCCTTCTTTGCCATGAGGTACCTGATGGCGGTGTGATCTGTGTACAAAGTCACTCTAGATCCAATGATATAAGATCGAAACTTATCTAGGGCGAACACTACGGCTAGCATCTCCTTCTCTGTAACCGTGTAATTCCGCTGGGCGGAATCCAATGTGCGGCTAGCGTAGTGAATGGCAAATGGAACTCCATCCCTCCTCTGTCCCAGCACTGCCCCTACGGCAAAATCGGAGGCATCCGTCATGATCTCGAATGGGAGAGACCAATCAGGCGGCTGGAGGACAGGAGCCTCAATAACACACTGCTGGAGAGTCGCAAAGGACGAAAGAAACTTGTCATCGACAAGGAACTCGGTGTCTTTCGTCAAGAGGTCAGTCAACGGTCGGGCAATCCTGCTGAAATCCTGAATAAATCTCCTATAAAATCCAACGTGCCCAAGGAATGACCGTAGCTTCCTCAAATTAGACGGTGGTGCGAGTTTTCTAATGACATCAACCTAGGCCGGATCAACCTCCATACCCCTGTTGGAGATGATGTGGCCAAGCACCGTCCCTTGAGTCACCATGAAGTGACTCTTCTCCCAAGATAGAACCAAATGGAACAAAATACATCGCTGGAGTACTCGGTCTAGGCAGTCAAGACAGGAGTCGAATCCGTCGCCGTAGACCGAGAAATCGTCCATGAAGACCACCAAACACTCCCCTACCATGTCCGAAAAGACCGACAGCATGCACCTCTGAAAAGTCGCAGGGGTGTTGCATAGCCCAAATGGCATGCGTCAAAAGGCATATGTACCAAAGGGACAGGTAAAGGTGGTCTTCTCCTGATCCTCAGGAGCGATGGCCACCTGGTTGTAGCCCGAGTACCCATCCAGGAAGCAATAATGGCTCTTCCCTACCAGTCTCTCAATGATCTGGTCAATAAAAGGCAGGGGGAAATGGTCCTTCTTGGTGGCCTGGTTGAGTCTCCTGTAGTCAACACAGACCCTCCAAGAGGTGGGTACTCGTGTAGCAATCTCCTCTCCCGACTCACTGATCACAGTCGTGATGCCCGTCTTCTTGGGCACCACATGCAAGGGGCTAACCCACTTTGAGTCGGAAATGGGATAAATAAAATCTGCACTCCACCATTTTGATATTTCCTTCATCACGACCTCTCTCAGGTTGGGGTTCAGTCGCCGCTGGAACTCACGCGACGGCTTCGCCCCCTCCTCGAGATAGATATGGTGGGAGCACACTGATGGACTAATCCCATGGAGATCTGCTACGCTCCATCCGATTGCCTTGCGGTTCTTTTCAAGAACCCCCATCAAACGGGATTCCTGCTCTCCAGTCAGATCGGCGGAGATGATGACTGGGTACATCTCAGGCTCGCTCGCAAGGAACCGATACTTCAGCGAAGTAGGGAGCGGCTTCAGCTCTGGACAGCTGGGCGCTGGCAAATCTGGCTGCGGAAGGAAATGTGTCAATGCTGCTATGTCTGCCAAATCTGCCTGGGAGAAAGAAAGCGAACTCTCGCAAACTGGATCTGGAGAAGGCTGCTCAACTGTGCTGTCTCTGATCTGCTCTGCATCTACCTCCTCCTCATCTGTAGGCTCAGGTGGACTCAGGTCTGGCATCCGATCATCGCAATCTGCCAAATCAGACTCTGAATCCGAGGGATCTGCATCAGACAAGGTGGCATCAGTACCACCGTAACACAAGGTGGCCTCAGCACCACCATCACTGAAAACCGTGTCACGGTCAAGATCCGGCTCTGCTGCCTCTGTAGTATCCTGAACCAGGGATGTGCTCTCCAAGCTCTCCTCTGCTGTCATCTCTGCATCAGTGGTGTCTGGAAATGAGAGGATGGCCTGTGCTGCAGGGTCTGCCCATGCTGCCTCGTCGTCTGTGATCACAAAATCACAATCCTGGTGGATGTCTGGCTCGGCGTCTGTTAGCTGCTCTGAATCTGTGCTGGCCTCTGAGCGTGCTCTCTCTCTGGCTCTGTAGTCCTCGACCGTCTCTATTTGTACACTTTCCCCCTCGACGCGAAAGTATACCTTCCCGCTATCATGATCAGTCACTGCCTTGGCTGTGGCCAAGAACGGACGACCGAGGATGATGGGGGTATCGGCCACTGAATCAGAGATCTCCATGTCCAACACTAGGAAGTCCACGGGGAATTTCAGGCCCTGAATCGTGACGATAACGTCTCGCAACAACCCCTGCGGCCTCTTGACAGATCGATCAGCAAACTGAAGGACTGTCCTGCTCTGTCTAAGAGTGCCCAACTCGAAGCGGTCGAGAAGGGATTCCGGAAGGAGGTTGATCGACGATCCGCTATCCAATAGAGTCCGGTCGAACCTCTGCTCACTAATCTGGCATCTGACATACGGGGCCCCTGAATCTGGCCTCTTGGCCGGCAGACGGTTCTGGATCGCGAAACACGTGGCTTTCGTCAGCACATGAATCTCTGAAGTGTGGTTTCTCCTCCTCCTCCTCCTGACTGTGGTCCTGTCTCTCAAAGATCGCTGAAGAAGGGGGATGTGCTGCAAAGCCTCCTGGAGGGTCAGCTGGATGTGAAATCTGTCGATCATGCTCTGGTTGAATTCCTCCTGCTCTCTCTTTTTTGGGTCTTTTTCTTTTTTCTTCCCCTTCCCCATCTGAAGGGCTCTAGGGAAGGGGATCACAGGGTCCTTCTCAGATAAAGGATTAGGAAAAGGCCTAGACGGCTCGACGGCCAGATCCGCACATACATCAAGCACCAAAGTGGGACCAGAAGAAACTAAACCTTTTCCTTTATTCAAAACAGTGTTCTGAGATACATGAGAATGAGGAAAAACATCTGATCTCTCTACACAAACACCGGTGGCCTCAGTACCACCACGGGCTGGCTCTGCTACTGGACGTCTCGCGGCCTCAGTACCGCGGGCTGGCTCGGCTACTCTGGTGGCATCAGCACCACCTCCTCGAATTGGTGAAGTGGCGGCCTCAGTACCGCCGGTGGAATCAGCATCCTTGGTGGCATCAGTACCACCGTCATCATCGTGTGCGGCCTCAGTACCGCTCTCCTCCTCCTCATCTCGCGCCCTGGGTGGATCCTCGAGTCGTCGCTCAGATGAGGCGCCGCCTGTGGTGCTCTACCGCTCCTAAGTGTAACAAAATCAGCATCAAATAGATCCGAAGACATATCATCAAATGGATCACTAGGAGTGGCATGCTCAGTGTGAACTACCTGCTCAGACTTCCTCTTGAGGCTATTGGGGTTCGGCTCTATCTGTGCAGGAATGGCGGACTTCCCTCTCACAAGGTCCCGCATCTCCTGGTGGAACTCGTCCATCTCCCGTCTGAAGGTAGCCTGCTGGTCTGTAAGGAGGCGGGCTATATCATCCAAGGTGGGGCTCTCATGGGAGCCCGACGGGTAGCCTTTCTGGTGCTGAGGCGGCTGGAACTGGTGCTGCTGGTAAGAGGGGTAGGAGGAAGGATGCTGCTGCTGGTGTGGTGGGTGAGCCTGTTTCTCACGTCTCCAAGACTGTCCCTGCTGCTGATAGGGACGAGGGACGAAGGACGACTGCTGGTGTGACTGATAGGCTGGGGGCTGCTGCTGCGGCTGGTGATCTCTCTGCTGGCCATACTGCCCTCCCTGACCGGATGACTGCTGCTGGGGCTGGGTACCTCCACTCCCCCACCTAAATCCGGGATGGTCTCGTCAGATCCCAGGCTAGGGGCAGTCATACCAAATCCCGTTGACATCCATCAACGGCTCTGCATCGTAAGGGGCTGGCGGGAGTACTGCAAGAGGCTGATCCGGCTGGTATACCACCATCTGCATGTCTGGAGATGGTGGGGACTGGTAAGAGGGCTGCTGCTGCTGGTACGGCTCCGCCTGTACAAGGTGAACCTGTCTAGGCTGCTGAAAGGTGCTGGAGCGCTGGGACGAGCTGCTGCTGCTGCCGGTGTCGCCTCGCGACTGAAGACGGGGCTGTGAAGCCGTCTGTGCCTCCTGGAGACACATGAGCTGGGTCTTCATGTCGCTCAGAGTCTGTGCCATCTGTTCCATCTGCGTGATGCTCTGGCACTGCTTCTTCTCGATCAGCTCCATCCGGTCCAACTTCTCGCTGATGATGCCCATAGCCGCAGCGGACGACTCTGCCTGTGCTGCTGCAACTACGGATGAATTGGATGGATCGGCATTGACCCGTGCTATCCGCTGGTACTGCACGGGTCCTGGCTGCTGCTGGGGTCTCCCCTGAGTGTACAACCGGTCTGGGACATCACCATATAATTCTCAGCCATCTCCTCGTAGATGGCCCAGACCTGGTCGTGGTCCTTGGCGAAGTAGTACCCGCCGCAAGAAGCATTCACCAGGCCCTGGAGCTCTGGTATCAACCCGCTGAAGAAGCTCTGAATAAGGTTCGGCTTCGAGATGTTGTGGTGCGGGCATCTGTCTGTGAGCTCTCGGAACCTCTCCCATGCCTCGTGGAATTGCTCATTGGGGAGCATGGAGAAGTTGCTAATAAGGGCCCTCGCTGCATTCGTCCTCCCGAGTGGATAGTACTTGTTCAAGTACTCGGTGCGGAGCTGCTCCCAGGTGTAAACAAACTTCCCCAGATGCTTCAGCCAGGTGGCTGCTCTGTCTGCTAAGGAGAAGGGGATGGCGATCATCCTGATCGTGTCCTGGTCCACCAGACGGTCGTGGACAGTGCTGCATATCATCAAGAACTCCTGGAGGTGGAGATGGGGCTCCTCTGTCGCGAGTCCGTGGAAGCGGGGGAGTAGCTGCAAAGTGTTCGGGGGGAACTTGAAGTCCCCCAGGATCGCTGGAAGTACTACCCAGTGGTGCGTCAGCGTCGATCCGGGGTTGTGTAACTCCCGCATCGGTCTCGGTGGTCCTCCGGCCGTGGCTGCGGCGACTGCTGCTGCTGCGGCGGCTGCTGCATCTGCATCATCTGGGATCCTTGGTCCCTCTCTCCTCTGCTCTCGCTCTGCTCTCTCTGCTCGCATCTGCTCCATCTCTCTCCTCATGTCGAGCATAAATGCTCCCTGATCCCTCAGCTGCTGCTGGACGGTTTCTAACGAGGCGATCAGGGTGGAGTTGATCGCTCCCTGATCCAATACGAAGTGCTCAGGCTGACGGGAGCGATCCTCAGAACTGCCGGCCATGACGTCTACAAAATCAAACGAGCCCAACTCAGGTGCTGTCAAATCCATCAATCTCTCCTCGGGCTCATGTCGCTCAGGTCCGAAAGAAAGGGGGTCGAGGGGGAACAGGGCGGAGTCGTACTCGGGCTCGGAGAGCTGGTCTTGGCTCTCGCGGGCCAACCTAGATGATTGGGTAGACGTAACCGAAAGCGGTGCAGCCAGAGGCTGCCTAAGAGAGCGTCTACCCATCATCTTGATCTGGCGAGTAATGCGTATGAGATCTGGAGAAACTATGATCAGAATGCAAACCACCGGTTCACCAACGCAACGCGAGCTGAAGACCGTGAAAATTCGGTCAAATTATCTTGTCAATTTTTATTAGGTGAACACACAAGATATCAGAGCGCTTACGTGACCTGTTAGGATACCCGATGCTACCCCAACCGACTGGCCCGCACGGAAGAGTCGGTAATCAGTCAGGACTAGCACCGGAGGGCTCTACCTAGGGTGCGGGTCACTCTCTCGCGCATCCAAACCAAACAATGAGGGGGTTGCTCTCCCCAAGACAAATGTTTAGGGTGAGTGTCTTTTAGGGTCAATAGTTTTATCCAGTCCCAATTTTATGATTTTTCTTTTTAATATTTTTCAAATAGAAAACAAACGCCTAACGAATTTTTCGGTTCTCCTGGTTATTTAGTCCAAAACAGGGGGGAGAAGTGGAAAAAGCCGATGCGCGATGAAATCAATGATGCATGCTGAGTCAGAAATGCGTACCTTGCCTCCAGCACTCTACATGCAAGTGATCTGCGCAGAATTTAAAGACAGAAAAGTAAACTACCCTAAATGATGCAACGGGAAAAACCGAGTCCTAGATCAGCAATTTCTACTCGCAGAACCGTCTAATTGGTCACCGACCTCCAAGCCAAAGGGTCCGGTCTTGGCCCACCCCTCCTCTGTCCGACAAATCGGGGGTAGGAGAAAGCGCTTTACAGGGTGGACTGTGGTACGTAGGCTACGAAGGAGATGAGTCGATTATTTTTATTAATTGATTATTAGTGAGTCCAATTAAGCGAACTATAGGAGCAGGCAAATAGTTAAGTGCGGGGACCCTACTAATTACGGTACAAGCAAGAGAAAATCCTAAAGCTAGGGGCTCGATGAAAACTGCGTAAACACCGGAAAAGGCAGAAAAAATAAAAAGAAAACAAAACCGCGTAAAAAGCCGCGAAAAATCTAAGGGTCCCCCGAGCACACCGGTGCTCGGTGAAACAGACCCGCTAAGTGTTCAAGAGTGTCCAGTCTGAGTCCATGTATTATTACAATAATAATAAAAAGTCTAATCTGAACCTCACCCACTCAACTCTCTCTCTCGCTCTCTCCTGCGGCTCCGTAAAGAAAGGAGCCGCCTCCGAGTCTCGCGGTTGCGTCGGCTTCTCGGGATCGGCCGCCTCGGTCCTCAGGCCCTCGCAAGAAAGAAAGAAAGGTGGTCAGACCAAAATAATCAAATAATAGTAAGAAACATAAATGAAAATAAATGAGGGTATAGATGCAAAAATACAAAATAAAATAAACACTCAAAATAAAACAGAAACAAAAATAAAAGAAAAAGAAAATAAAACAAAATGAAACAAAAATATAATATAGACAAAAGCCACGAAAAAGCGGCGAGCTCTGAAAGAGCCGCGAAAAGCCGTGAAAACAAAAATAAAGATCAAATAAAAACTACTAAGCCGTGCTCCCCGGCAATGGCGCCATTCTGATGAGCGATCTGCACGACTAAGGTAAAGGTACAAAAATGGTCGTTGCGACCTCGGCCACTCAGATGCGCTCAATCAAGAAAAATGAACCACTAATAGAGATAAAACAGATAAAACACAAAATAACGGTCCTGCTATTGGATTAACCTGGTATAGCGACCAGGGTCGAACTCAAGGAGCACGGGTTGGCCTCTCGGCCTACGAAGTAGTAAAAAGGAATAAAATAAAAGAACAAAATATTTTTAGTGGTTTTTTAATTATTTAATATTTTTTTTTGGATTTTTAGCTAATTAAGAAAATGAGAAAAACAATGAAACACACACTTCAACAATTTATTTAAAGCACTAAAAATCAACCAAAAATTCAAACAAAAATATTTTTATGTGTTTTATATTTTTTAGTGTTTTTGGTGAATTTTTGATAATTTTCTAATGTTTATTTAATTTTCTAAAAATCAAACAGTGACTGAAATAAAAGGTATTGTCCAGTCGAGCCAAAAAGGCCTAGATAAAATATCTAAGAGCCCCAAAATGGCTAGGAGGTAATTTTCCTGTAAAGAAGAAAAAATGAAGAAACTTTAGGCACCAATTTTATTGTTTTTGGGTTTTTGGTCTAATTATTAGAATTTTTATAAGTTTTTAAATGTTTTTCAATTTTTAGGTGTTTTCAGTAATAAAAGATAGCCAAAATTGGCTAGAAAATCAAACTAAACAAAATAGACAGTAGACAATTTTTTTGTAATTTTTAGACACTATTTAATATTTTTTTGGATTTTTAAAGTTAGACAGTGGCAAAATTAAAAGTTTTTGATTTTTTAAAAATATCAAATGAAAACAAAAATGTCCTCAAAAATCCTCGAAAATTTTACACCATGGCAGGAGCCATGTATCTAATTTTCGTTGGATTTGGAGGTAATTTGCTATTTTATTCAAAAACAAAGACAGGGCACAGTGCACAGGGACCAAAGTGCAAATACCCAAGAGTCTGAGGGGTCTGGTGCAATTTACCCAGCAAAACACGTGCCACGCGCGTGCCTGGGGCACTCAGGGACCCAAATGCAATAAAAATATGTCCCGAGGACTTATTGGTAACAGGTACCAAAAGCCCAAGGGCTTATCTGCAAAATACCCACGAATATCACGCACATGCTCAAATAAACCACGCACAGGGGTATAAATGCAAATACGTGAAAACTTTCATTCAATTAATAACAGCCAGAACTACAGGGGCATGACATGTAAAATACCTAGAAAATCACGTGTCGAAGCACGTGTCACATCACATACAGGGGCATATCAGCAAATAAAAGCAAGTACCAGGGTCTCTATGCAAATAACCCTAAAACAAAACAACTAAACTCAATATTTACAGGACTAAAGCGAAATAAAATAAGAAAGGGGGCCTAAGGGTAAATAACCCTTTATTATGCGGAGCGGCTGGATGGAGGACACGTGGCGCATCCGACGGTGGTGAACATCGGCCACTCCATAGCTGGTGTCCTTGGGTGAATCCGACGGCGAGGGTTCGTCCACGTGGGCGATCGAATGGTGTGGGGCGCAGATGGCTAACCCTGGCGCATCGGATGGCTGGAATCGGTCCTCCTGATGATCGGGCGGTGACTGCTGCTCCCAAGATGGACGGTGTCGATGAAGTCTGGAGCTGGAGGACTAATCGAACGGTGGAGGATGATCCTCGAAGAACAGATGACCGGCAAAGTTCGTCGGCCCGGTGGCTTCGCTCCGGGGCTCCTCTGCTGCGCCTAAAGGTCGGAAGAGCTCCGCAAGGGTGTCCCGCAGCTGGTGGTGGGCTCCGATGATCCAGCCGAGCTCTGAGGAGCTCGGGCAAGGTCGGCGGAGCTGTGCCTCCTGGATGAATGATGAAGGACCTCAGATGGCCTTCGTTCGACCTTCAAACCAATCCAGAAGACTCGCGGGTCGAGGGCAAACTGCCTCGACCCGGTTAGGCGAGGTGACGATGGAAGGTGAGTCGCGGCGGATGAGCTCCGGCGAAGTGGGGACGGTAGAGCTCGAATCCCAGCTCCTGTACGAGCTGGGTTGAATGGAGGGGTGAAGAAAGTGCGCGGGGAGTCGGCGAGGGCTATGGCGATGCCCGATGATCGAATGGTGGTCGGAGACGATGGGAATCGACGATGGACGGCGGCGGAGCGAATTGGGCGTAATCGGAAATCAGCAAAAAAGAAGGGCCTACGAGGTTACCTGGGTGGACGAAGAGACTGGGGAGGAGCTGGGGAAGCTCCTGGTCGTTGCCTCGAGGAGCGTCTCCCTCCGAGGCTCGGTGCTCACGCTGGTGGCGGAGCAACGGCGGCTGTGCTCGCCGGATCAGTGGATACGCCTCCACTCCTCGCTTCGACGGCGCCGGACGCAAGCTGTCACTCTCGCGAGTGCGCTGGAGCTCACAGGAGGTGGATACGAATGGCCAAAGATAGGGAAATGAGGTGGCGGAGCAACGGCTATATATGGGTGCGGGTCCGGCTAGACGAGGTCGGGTAAGGCGTGGAGGCACGCGGATCCCGAGGATGCGGCTCCGGCGAGGATGTCGGATGTCTCATTAAGGATTCGGACCCGGGATTTAGGTGGTAGGCACTCGGGTTTAGCGGGGAAAAATCCGAGAAGTTGGGGACCCGCTAAGGACCCGAGTGGAGTGGTCCTGGGGGGGGGGGTAGTTGACCGGGCGGTCAACATCCCCAGGACCCAATAGAAACAGGCCACGTGGCTGTATTTAAAGTTAAAATTAAGGGTAGCTAGGGGCCGATTTAGCAAAAACTCAAAACATGAAATATTTTTAATTTATTTTTTTCTATTTATTTGTGATTTTTAATTAACTTTTAGAGAAAAAATAAGGTACTTACACTATATGTACTATATAGGTATATGTACACTATTAGGGTTTTTAATTTTTGATTTTTAATTATTATTTTTTATGCAATTTTATTCCTATTTTATATTTTATTTATTTTCATTATAAAATAAGGAATAAAAAGGTATTTTTATTTTATTTTTATTATTTATATACATAGGTAAAATAAATACATATATACACTTATATACATGGTATATGTACAATCTATTTTTGTGTTTTTAATTTTGTTATTTTTATTTGGTTTTTGTTTTGATTGTTTTTATTTTATTTATTTACACTATATAATAAAGAATATTTACAAAAACTATAAAGATTAATTTTTTTTATTTATAGGGCTAAATAAATATGTAGGTGAGTCTATGTACAATGTGAAAGTCATATTTTTGTTCTTTTTGATTTTCATATTTTTATCTTTTGTTTTTATACTTATAAATATAGACACATATTTACAAGCCTATTTTTGGTGAGGAAAATATTTTTATTTATTTACATAAATATTTACACATGAACCCCTGTCTCTCTCTACTTTGGCTTTTATGCGGTCAGGCCCATGCTGAGCCCTCCCTTGGGTTAGGTTGCTCAATATTTATTCTAAATATTTCCCTCTTTTTCTTTTCAATCTTTATTCTTTTATTTTTGCACAAAAACATGCTAATTATAGGTTTTTACACAATGCATGCTTTTGGTAATTATTCCTATTTACACATATCTACATGTATTTGCAAAGGTTTTTGTAGCTAAAATATAAGAATAAAGAGTGATGAATGAGTATTCATCATATAACATTAAGCCAATGTATGATCTTCATCATATTTTTCATTGTATTTGATGTCATATGGTATTTTAGGGTTTTCTATCTTCTCCATAGATAGCACATATGAGATGCAATATGCAGAGAGAACAAGATCCAAATTACGATCCAATCTGAATAATTTGTTCTAGTCAATTGGTTAACCTCTAGAAGCCTACAGAGTGGGTTCATGGACTTCATTCTCTGAAATTAAGAATGCACTATATTTAAACATACATATTCAAAAAGAAATTATTTGATTAAGGAATTTTTAGTCAAATTAGTCTTGCCTTTTCAACTTTGAAAGTCCATTCCCTTAATCACTTTCAAAGTAAGAGATATACTTACTGCTATATCTCTAGCAAGAATTGGGATCTCCTTTTCTACCTTAGTTACATCCCAATAATATGAGAAACTGTAACTTGGATAAAAAATAAGCGGGAAAACATTCCATCTTACAAGTCCAACTTGCATTCCCAATTCAGTCTTTAACACAAGGGCCCACCACCCTTAAGGCGATGTTGACCCATCATTAATTGAACCAACCATCAACATGATTAGAACTCATCAAGCACAATTCAATATCACCCCAATAATAGGATGAACCGATATTGGGGTCACTATGTATACGACCTTACTCATTCGAGAAGCAAAGAACACGATCCATGTGCACTCGTATGCAAGAGCTATCACTTCGGACATGCATATCCTACATACAATCTAGGTTGACGGAACCCTTCTCCTTGAAATGAGACCATGGATGTCACTTATGTGATCATGCATATCATATTCAAATTAAAATTATTTATAATGAATCATATTCACACAATTAATTCTTCCAATTTAATAACTTACTCTATTCGTAATAGAGTGTTTTTTAATTTGATATAATTGATTTATTCATATTAAATCAATTATTAGTCTAATTCAATCAACCAACAAACAATTTTGATTGTTACTTGAAAGGATAGTATAATTTCAAATTACATATTATTCAAATTTTAATAATTAGAAAAATACACCATGATTTCTTCAAGCGTTATACTTTCCTTACCTGTTGTTATGGACAATATGCATCGGATGTGGAATAGACTGCTCACAAAGCAAGCTGCCATCCCAATGATCCCCGACTAGACACCATATCCATCTCAGGTTAGGATAATGTGATTTGATCATTATGTATTAAAGATGATATTTGGTCTTTCAACGGAGGTTATACCATATATATATAGTGAAATCATTTTGGTTAATATTATAAGGATATTTTCTAAACAAATCCCCAATCCTATTCAAGTAACAATGTTTTGCATGTAGAGATTGTCCTACAACTATTGTAGGAGAAACTAGGATTTTTCATGAAACATTCATTCAATGGCCTATGATGATTAATTAATTATATTCATAATTATTAGGCATCTTATTTAATCAATAAAAAATAATAATTTCAATGATTTCCATGTATTTAAAAACACATTAAGTAAAGAGGTTTGATGATATAATCATCTTCCGACCCATCTCCACTAAATATATAATATCTAGGGCAAACGGAGTCGGAATTGTGCGAAATAAAATCAAGCAATTTTCTGGTTTGGTTGTCTATATAATTAAAGTGTTTATTTCATATTTAATTTTGGGAAAACAAGAAAAAATAATTTTCTTACATAACTGAGAATACATGCAAAACAATTTCCACGGCGGAAATTATTTAAATCATTTTTATGCACATTTTGTACCAACAATAGGTTACACTTTTTGGGATATATTTAGACTTCAGATACATTTTAATAACCAAAAAATGTCCAAATAGTGCACAAATAATAGTTTTTCATAAAGCGTTAAACTGATTCAGATCTTGCATCCAATGCAAAAACAATGTTTCACGCGCATCCAAAACATGAATCATGATCACATAGGATTTTGGATCATATACAAGACCTCGACCAAGTCTCTAATACCAATTGAAGGATATGGAAAAAAATCCTTAAGATCATCACAGAAGCGTGAAGACCACATTGTATGCGATTGGAGCGACTAATCGCACTAGTTGCTCAGTGCAACAGAATTTTACAATTTTTAAATGATGAAACCACATGATCTAAGAACTCATATCAGATCATTTCATCTAATCACAAGTGAGACGTAATATTACCTCTTTAAGCGTGGTTGTAATCAATTCTCTAAAGCAAGACACCTCCTGTCTCAAGACCGATCCGATAGAGGAGACGCTTGCAAGCATGTTGATGAGACGTGGGCTTCTCGTAATACAATATGAAGATCCAAGCACTGAAATTCCTGATTTCATCGCACGAAATATAATGTCTTCTTCTCGAGTAAATAGCACCGAAGAAGATGGAGATCCTCAAGTAGTCAATCTAGAAGCACAACGACGTCGTGATGACTACGATTCTCTCTAGCATAAGGTGGACGACACTAAGAGAGAGAGAGGGAGAGATGGGCATGCAGTATGAGAATGAGAGAGATGGAGAGACTTGTCCAAGGATGTTGTGAAAAGAAGAGATAGGGTAGCCTCTTCTTTTATAGAATTTGGGAGTCCGTGGATCACAATCCATGCGAAACACAATTCAATGATTATATTGATTTGTGTTTCTATTCAATGACCATGGTATTGTTGCAAAAAATGCAACAATAATTATGTTACATCAAATTAGATATGGATATATTATCAATATAATTTAATTTTATTAAATTAACATCTAATTAAAGGACAATGGAAGGTGGCAACCCTCTGATGATCGAGATTTTGTAGAGGTCGTGTTAAATTAACAACTAATTAAGGGACAATGGAAGGTTGTGCAAGTAAATGCAAAAATGATTGTGTTTTTCTTTGTCTATATGTTTATGTAGGTTTTTTTTATTTTTTTAATTATTTCTTTATTTTTGTTTTATATTTTTATATTTGGTTTTTATTTATATGTTTTTATTTTCTTTTTATACTTTTTTATTTCCTTTTTCTATTAAAGATATAATAAAGCTATAAATAGTTTATATATAATATAAGATAATATATTTTTATAAAAATTACTAAAATAGCTAAAATACAAAAAATAAAATGTTTTTGTGTTTTAAAAAATTTTCCACTATATTTGTAACTTTTTAGTTATTTTGCTAATTTGTATGAATTTTTAAAGTTGAAAATACCCTAAAATAGGGATAAAATAAATTTGTAGAATTAAAATGGAGATGAAAAATAACAAATGGAATTGAAATTTCTCCAAATTAATTTAAATATAAAAATAATAATATAGAAAAAATATCCTATATAAAACATAGTTTTTAGAATTTTGAAGAGTTTTATAGATTTTTATTAAGGTTTTTTGGGATTTTCTAATTTTAGGTATTTGCTTTTGTAATTTTTATGGATTTTTTGTTTGGAAAAAAGAAATATATAATTTTTTTGGAAATTTTCAAAAATATTTTATTTTTTAGGCATTTTCTACTGTAAAATAGGGACAAAACATGCTATTTTTGTTTTTTTAATAAATACTACAAATCCTAAAATTGTAAAATAAATATCTAACATGGAAGTGTGTGCAATCATGTGTCAACAACTATTTCTGTGGATTTTTTCGAGTACTATATTTATTTAAAATAAATTAAGAAAACAAAAAAACAATATTACTAGTAAGGGAATTTTGTAATTAAAATAAAGTTCATGGGACAACTTGCAAATTTCATAAAAATATATAATTGAATAAAAAAGTTTCTAGGCCAAATCATAATTCATAAAACCCTAGGGGTATGCCTGTAAATTATCACCTCACACGTACAAGCATGTGAGGTGACGTGGCATGGTCTAAAATGTAAATAGGAGAAGTCTGGGTGTTTTTATGCAAATATTATAAAATATACAAAGCGACAAAAGAAAGTTTGAAGTACATACAAAAAACGTCTAGGTCTAAGATGCAAAATACTGAGTATATGGCACGGATCGATGGTCTGGATCAATCACTTAAGTCACGTGTCGACACCCAGTGGCCCGATATCGCTTCGTGGATGGACACATCTGATTAGATCTTCGGAGAAGATCGATGGTGTAGGTGTGGCATCATCCAATGATTGTGATCAAAACTAGGACACCTTTCTTGATCCAATGACGGAGAGGCTCTGTGGATGAACATTGAAGAACAACGGAGAGACGAACTTCCTCCAGCGATACAAGGCTTCTCTAATGTGCTATGCTGCTCCAAAGTGCTCAGAAAATCTCATGTGGCCTTCCTCTAATGGCTGGTGGCATCAATAGGGGCCCGCTTTACCGGAGCTCTTCATGGCATTGAGGTTGGGGCGCAGCTCTAGGTCTCTCCAGGGAAATCCAAAATCACCTACTAGCGTAGCTTTATCTCTAGGTATCTGCAAGACAGGTTAAGAGGGTCGAGGGCAAAATGCCTCGACCCTCCATATGTCAGAATGAGGCGGGGGTGGCTCGAGCGAAGGCGGCTCCAGTGTAGGGTGGAGGAGGAGTGTCGAGATATCGATCTTGAGTGATTCAAGGGGATCTGGAGGTGGATAGATCAGGAGAATCTGATAGGAAAGCAAGTGGTGGTGATTTGGGAGTTAAGAAAATAGTGGGGACATGATGGAGGTTCGTCGGAGGTTAGCTCCAGCAAACTACAAGGTGATGATTTAAGATACCAAAATACGAGATTAAAGGTAGAAATTAAACCTACAGCTAAGCCTACACTGAAAAATGAAAGAAAATAGAGTTCCTCACCGTCCAGGACTAGGAAGAAGAACCTCGACGACATGTGGTCGGAGGTGGTGGTGGAAGCACCCTTGAACTTCGTCAGACCTTGCACAAGGTAGCTGGAGGAGAGTTGTCACCTCCCCGATCCTGAGCACAACAAAAGGGAGGCTAACCCAAGGTCAAAAGTTTTTCAAAAGAGAGAAGAAGATCGGGAGAGGTATATGGACATGCTAACTGTACCAGGGGGGAGAATGGGGAAATGGCAACAATTCAGCAATCCTTGGCCCAAGGAGAGATCTGGGTGTGTATGTTCACTGATCGAGGAAGAACTTTGTAGAAGGAATCTAAGTGTATTAGTGAAAAGAGAGGTGGGAAGAAAATGAAGAAAACAAGCTAGGAACAAGGGTGTCAAAGGCTATAGGGAGGGTTAGAGGAGTTGACCATGGTCAACCCTCCCTGCCACCTGGTTGGTCCACGTGACCAACAGGGAAAAAGAAACCTAAAAATATTAGAAAATCAATAAAAAATAATAAATTATTTTATTATTTTAAAAGTATAAAGTAGAAAATGTTACTTATTTTCTAAATTATTTTACTATTATTATTTATTAAAGATGTATAATTACAAGTTACTTTTTAGGGTTAATGTATAGGTATACTTATCTACATTTTTGTGTCTTTTATTTTTATTTTGTATATTAAATTTATTATTTTATTTTCTTATTTTATATAATTATAACGTATTTTTATATACTTAAATTTTTTTTATATTTTTGTGATGTATTATTTACATTTAAATAAATAGATATAGTTATTACATAGGTATAGTTAAATGTATTTCATTTATGTATTTTATTTATATATTTTATTTTAATGTTTTCTTTAAGTTTTTATTCTAGTTTTTATATACATATATATTATAAATAATATTTAAAAATTTATAAAAATATAAAATTATAAAAATAATAAATATTAAATAAAATGAATATTTTATACAGGTATATTATACAATAGGGGTCCAAAACCTAACTTTCACATACGAACTCCAAAAAATTTGAAACAACCTTCATTAAATAGCTTATTAAAAGTTATATACAATTAAAATGACTTTGATAGATTTTGAGTTTTTATTTGGGAGATATTGGTTTGTGAAATTTGAGTTTTGGGATTTTATTTTGAATATAAAAAGTACAATGTTTTTGTATGAAATCAATTTTATATTTTTATTTACTTTTTTTCTACAACTTTCATGTATAAAGTTTCTTTATTTGAGGCATAAATAATAAAGAATTAAAATATATCTCAAAATGAATATGTGATGAATAAATAAATGGTATTTTTATTGTATTATTGTCCCTTATCTCCCCTACTTTATTCCTTGTCGACCAAATCAATTCTTGACTTTATCTCTGGATTTATGGTCATAATATATCTTTGATATTTTATATTTTTTTCTTTTCTTTCTTTATTCTATAATTTTGGCATTAAAAATAGTATTTTACGCAGAATTTAGACAATAAAGAATGAATGTTAATTTATGCAAATTAAGGCTATTGACATGCATTTACTAGGGTTTTTAAGGCCAAAATGATAAAATAAAGGTGATGAAATCGAGATTCATCATCCCCTATGCTTGCCTTTTCTATTCCCTAGTAAACACTTATGCAATAAGTGGAGAAAAAAATAGAGAAAAGAAAAAGAAAGAACTAGGATTGAATTTAATTCTCAAACATGTCTTTACAAAATCAAAGTTTGGAGTTTTAAGTCAGACCTTGGTGTGAGTAAGTGTGTAGAAACTGGCCGGGAACCAGATTTAAATACAACATATTTCGAGAGTCATAGAACTCGATTCAACCTACCTCAATAGCCATGTTAGAACTAGTCTCCATCATACGCAAATCCTTATGACTATGAGGCCGACTTGTATGGTTTAAGTGATGGTGGCTCTCCCCAACTGAAATGACAAAAGCAATAACTTCTCCAGCATGACATCCCAGTAATCCCCCGATCCAACAACTCTTTTCTCGAGGAGTGGGGTATTCCCTTCTATGTTCAAGTGCATCCGACTCAAGAGGATTGGGTGAAGAGAAGAATTGACGGTAGCCTGTGTAGCTACCTATCTGGGGATGCATGACCAGTGCAGTCAAGTCATCCAGCTACAGGCTCTCATGATATGACTTTAAAGCTCAAGCTTGCTTATCGACTATACAACATATGTACACTCCGACAGACAATTTATTTTCAATCAGGCATGTCAACTTTTTTGGAGTTTTTTTGAAATACTATATACAACATCATTTACATATGGATTTTTTCCTCTTGAGCCAAAAGACTATCCCTCTTTTGAAGCATTATTGCAACCCACACTCTCCTGTCTTTAGACGTTGACACTACTTTGCAGGTTGGGGTGCACTTCCCTCCCTAGAAGAGGACGAATGTTTCCACTCGTGTGCACCTCAAACTGGCAAATACAATCCCCTCGCCACTTTAACTGAGTTGAGCCAAGCGAAAGGTGAAAATGTCCAAGTTAGGTCACGACCGACAAGAATCACGCATGTGTCTCGAAAAGTTCTAGTTAGTCAGTTGAGGTGTTTTGATCCCAGAATTTAGTCTCAGTGAATTATGTCCTAATAGACATGAAGTACCTCAAATCTAGTTCCTGAGGTTACAGTGAAAATTACGTTAAGGTCCAATCAAGTTCCAATCTTCGATTTTACTCAGACTAGTTCAATTATCAAGCTCAATCTGAAAAATGTGGATGATATGCAAATGTTATGCTATGTAGAATGCATAAAATATTTTTGTGATGCAATTTTCAATTTTTGATTTTTTATGGGTTTTTGAAAAGATGGTGCAAATGCAATTTTTTTAATTTTTGAAAACATTTTGCAAGTTTTTATGAGTTTTAAATTTCCAATTTTATAGTGTTTTTAAATAAGGCTCAGTATATAGAATTTTATACAGATATTTACATTAGAGTGAATTGATATTTACAAGAATTAGGTTATATAATTTACATATTAAGTGTTATCTATTTTATAGGTATATATATCTACAGTTGCTAAAGAATTTGATTGAAAGATGCATATATTCCTCAAACTTATTTGAAGATAATTTTACAAACAATTTGGAGAACTATAGTCCAAAATAACTTTTACAAATAATTTTTACAAACATTTACAAACATTTGAAAAGTACTTTGCAATGATTTTTCAAATAGTATATATAAATTTTTTATAATATTTTTGCAACCATTTTCAAAACCAATTACAAATATGTTTTCAAAATTTTTATTTCACACAAAGAAAACAATTTTTTTTCCAAACCAAACATTTTTACAAAGGTTGAAAACATTTTACAAAGTATTTTAAAAATAGTTTTCAAAAGATTTTTCAAATAGATTTTCAAACTATTTTCTAAATATTTTGCAAAGCATTTTTTTCCCGATTTATTAATCATTATATATAAAATAAGTTTGAGGATTAATATAAAACTTTTTATTAAGTGGTTTTAATAAATTAGGTCTATATAAGTATATATAGTGTATTTTAGCCATATTATTTAAAATACGAAAGTATTAGTTATGGCTAAAGTATATACGTAGTATATACAACCCCCCAATGCTTAGATTGAGCTATGTTCTCATATATCAGAGAGAAAGAGAAGACATAACTCGCACTGAGTATAGAAAAGTCTAAAGAAGAAATGAATAAGGAACTAATGAACGAATGAGAAGTTGACCATCCCCCTATACTTAGAATCAACTCATCCTAATTGTAGCAAACTGTACGCATAGCAGGGAGTGTCAAGGGTAGGAATGAATAAATCACAACTCAGTTTGTCTCCCCCTATACTCAGGGTAAGATATCCCTAAGTATAGACAAGAAGAGGAGACACTGGAGGGGACCAAAGAATGAAAGAAATCGGGGTGCACACCCCCTATACTTAGGACAAAGTACGTCCTAAGTATAGAAGACTGACAAAAAGGGGCAACACCTTTATGGTATAAAGAGAAAAATGAAAACAAAAAGAAGGAAAGAAGAAAAGAAGAGGAGAGATAAGGATAGAAGAAGAGATCGAGGAGAATGTACACATCACTCCTCCTATACTTAGGGTAAAAGAGCCCTAAGTATAGTCAACGACGGGAGTGATTAAACATAACGAAGAATAAACACTCAGCTCGTCCACCCCTACTAGGACAAGGTACGGAAGCCGATCAGGATCGACCTGGTGAAGATCCTCAGTGGTCCTAGAGTGAGAAGGCACAGATGGATCAGTGGAAGAAGTGTGGCTAGGTTTGGCCTTGGGTGTCTTGCAAATATCATCAGAAAAAGGGATGAACTCATCATTGGAAGAAGAAAGGTGAGAGTCGCCCCGCAAGGTATCTCCTAGGTAAAAACCAAAAGGAACAAACTCATATGTGGAAGTACACAAGTCATGTTCATCCTCAAAAGTCTCAACCGAATCATCCTTCTCATCAAAAGGCTCGAATTCCTGAATAAAAGCAACTAAATCGAATTCGACCATAGTCTCATCTGCCCTCCGCTCACACGTGTCAATCGTGTAAATATCACGGATGTCATCAACACATCACTAAGTACCAGAAGAAGGAACTCTGAGGTCTATTCTTTTCGAGTCTTCCTCCTTGGAGAGGAATTCTAGGGTCTCAGTGGAATACACCATGCAACAGAGATCTCTAATAATCTCATCAAGGTCATAGTCGTAGGGGTCGACTAGGATATTTGTGGGCACATCAGATATAAGTCTCTGGTCGGCAGTGGGTGCAGTGATGACCACCTCGCTCTCGTCAGTAGGACGAAAGAGAATCTATCATGATCTGTAATCTATAACGACTCTCGTAGAGGCGAGAAAGGGTCACCCCAGAATGATTGGAGAATACTCCCCAATGGTTGAGGTCTCCATGGGCAAGACAACAAAATCAGTACTGTGGCTCATGCCCTAAATCCAAATGCCAGTGTTCTCGAGGATACCCTTTAGTCTCTTTATTAATCCATTAGAAAATTGAACGATCATCTTGGTTTTCTTAAGAGGCCCTAAGTAAAGAGACTATACCAGTGAGAACGATATGATGCTAATTGAAGCACCGCCGTCAAGGAGAGTGTGATCACATGTGTAGTCAGAGATAGTGCAACTAATGAAAGGTGTAGTAGTGTTTCTTTTCATAGAAGATGGACGGTATGTGATGGCATGGGCAGTGGCCATGGTTAGAATGTGTCTCTCAGATATGCTCCTTTGCTTTCTATTCTTGGGTATAAGAGTAGATAAATGGGTAATGACCTATTGAAATTGGGCTTTAATGATCTCATGAATAGTGACTACCACTTCGGGTTCAATCAACATTTTTTTGAATTTTTGGACCTCCTCCATACAAGGGAGGAGATCAGAATCAACATCTACACGAGGAATGCCAAGAGCTTTCTGTACAGTGGCATCCTCAAAGACAAAGGTGAGACAGAAGGTGAGTGAATGTGTGGGCGAATAGTCTGGCATGTGTGCCCTCTCTTCACAGTCTGAATCAACAATAAGTCTCCTGAAATCTTTTTGTGTTTTTAAATTTTTCTCATTTTTTTGTATTTCGGATGATTGCTAAATCTCATGAAAATCCTCAAGTGAATCCAAATCCTCAAATGACGGAGTGACATTCTGGCTTTATTTATGCTCATAAGATTGTCAATCTTCGAATTCATGTGCTCCATTAATCGAGTCAAGGTCTCAAGTGTGAACTCCATGAAAGGTGACCAAAATCTTAGGATTGGGTGAGCAGAATGAGGGTGGTAGGTGCCGAAAAAATCACATTCCAGGTCAAAGTATCCAGGGTACAGTGGGTTGTCGAAATGTGAAGCAGATGTTGGTGGTAATGATGGGTAAAAAATCAAGGTCCGATTCTTGAAATAGGGGGTTAGGCGGATATGTACAAAAATCAAGAGGAAAGTCCTCCTGGAAAAAGAATGGTGGACCGGCTAGAGGGTATGTGGGATCCGTGAAGGTTGGATAAAAATCGCTCTAGTCAGCCATCTCCGAAACAATAGAAAATGATTGGGAGTGCACGAAGTCAAATCAAGAGATACGAGAAGACAGGTGCAAAGGCATGGAAGGATCGAGTATATACACAATCAATCACAAACAATTTACACAAATCAAAACTCACCCCTCAATTCACCTACTTACACGGTGAAGATCACATAAGTGCAGTCTTTTTATCTTGTATATTTTAGAGTTAGGTGAAAATCACAAAAGTTGTACAGAGACTTATGAGGCTTAATAGGATTTAGGCACTAACCTTTGCGTGTATGTAACAAAGTAAATGCGAATATAACGAGGTTATTACTCGTCCCAAGATAATGATTTTCTTTTTAGTCTATTTTAGGGTCAAGTAATATTTAGCAGTCCCAATTTTATTATTGTAATCTTTTTTTATTTTTCTAATAGAAATGCTTGTGCCTATCAGGGAATCAATTCTTGTTAGCACCTAAGTTATCAAAATCAGAGGGAGAGGGTCAAAAAAGCAAAGCAAGCAGTAAATAGATGATGAACACTATAGCTTAAATGATCACCTTGCCTCCAACTCTCTACATGCAAAGATGCTAAGAAAAATTGAAACCTAACTATATGCAATGCAAAGCCGAGAAATAGCCCTAAGTACATGAACAGATATTAGCGTGAAGCATAAAATTCCAAAATTTGACTAATTCTAAACGGGAACTATAGGTGCATGTAATGGTAATCAGGTGTTCATCCTTAATCTATCGAGAAGCTGACCCTACAACAAGGGCTCAATCACACAAAAAAAGGAAATAAAATCATAAAACAAAATAATAAATGCGATGAAAACATTGGAAAATTGATGAGGCCCCCAAGAGACAATCACTCGGGCACTAGACCTCATGAGATGTGGCAGACTCCTAAGAGTGTCTTGTATATTACAAATTAAATGGTCTCTCTCTCACTTGAATTATACAAATAAATAAAAATGCTCAAAAAGTCTTATCTTCATAATTCCTCCCAATCCGTCTTCATACTTCCTTCTGACAACTAGGTCAAAAGGTCGACTAGCTTCACGTGGGTGCGCGGGCTCCTAGAAGAGCCTCCCTCGATCTGCGGTACCTCACAACAAAGTCAAACAAAGAGAGGTGATTAGGCAATTCAATAATAATATCAAATAAACAGAAAATAAATAAGGTAAAAATATACACATTGGAGATAAAAAGTCACAATCAAATAAAATCAATCTATGCGTAGTTGCATCCCAACAATGGTGCCATTTGATAATCAAGATTTTGTGGAGCTCGTGTTAATCCACAAGACAGACCAATAGTCATTGAGATGACCTCATAAGAAATCCCAATTAATCAACAATTAACTTACAAATAATGATCAAGCAATGGAAATAAATGTGTGGAGTTAAAATTTATTATAACTCTACAATTGATGTGTATAGTGTGTAAGTATGTAGAGTGTCTAACACAGGGAGAAGAATGGATATATTGTGCAAGTGAATGCAAAAATGATTGTGTGCTTCTTTGTCTATATGTTTTTATGTGGATTTTCAAATTTTTTTATTCTTTTTTATTTTTGTTATATATTTTTTATTTGGTTTTTAATTTTCTATTTTTATTTTCTTTTTATATTTTTATATTTTTATATTTTCTTTTCTTATTAACGATATAATAAAGCTATATATAGAGTATATATATAAGATAAGATAATATAATTATAAAGACTAATAATAGTCAAAATACAAAAAATAAAATGTTTTGGCATTTTAAATAATTTTCCACTATTTTTTGTAATTTTTAAGTGAATTTGGCTATTTTTTATGAATTTTAAAGTTAAAAATTGCCTAAATAGGCATAAAATAAATAGATCGAATAAAAATGGAGATGAAAAATAGCAAATAGAATTAAAATTTATCCAAATTAATTTTAATATATAAATAATAATATAGAGATAAATATCCAACAAAAAACACAATTTTTAGAATTTCTAGGAAATTTATAGATTTTTATAATGGTTTTTGGGTATTTTCAATTTTTTGGTATTTTCTTTTGTAATTTTTATGGATTTTGGGCTACAGATGTAAAATAATTAAATAAAAATAATAAATATTTTTTTTTGAAATTTTTAAAAAAGATTTTATATTTTTGGGTTTTTATCAGTTGTGCAATTTCAGTTATGCCCCTCCCTTTTTTTAATAACAGTTATGCCCCTACCTTCTTCCAAAATTCATAGCTCTGCCCTTTTGTAATATCAGTTATGCCCCTACTTTACTTTAACAGAAGGGCAGAACTGTGAATTTTACAAAAAAGGTAGGGGCATAACTGATATTCCAAAAAAGGGAGGGGTATAATTGAAATTACAATATCTCAAAGGGGCATAGCTGATAAAAACCTTATACTTTTAGGTATTTTCTACTATAGACCGGGACAAAACATGCTATTTTTTATTTTTAATAAATAATAAAAAAATCTTAAAATTGCAAAATAAATATATACAGTGAAAGTGTGTGCAATGAGGAGTTGACAACTATTTTTGTGGATTTTTTTAGCACTATTGCTATTTGAAATAAATAGAGAAAACAAAATGAAACTATATTACTTGTATGGGCGTTTTGTAATTAAAATAAAGACTAGGGGCCAACTTCTAAATTTGACAAAAATATATAGTTGAATAAATATTTTTTTGAGACAAATCATAATTAATAAAACCATAGGGATAACCTGCAAAATATTACCTCATGCGCATAGGCACACGAGGTGACGTGGTGTAGACTAAAATGTGAATAGGAGAAGTCTGGTGGTTTTTATGCAAATATTACAAAATATATAAAGCAACGAATGAAAGTTTGAAGTTCAAATATTAAATACAAAATTTGTCTTGGTCTAATATGGAAAATACCCAATATGAGGCACGGATCGATGGTTTGGAGCAATCAGTTAAGACACGTATCGACACCCAGTGGCCTCATACTGCTTCGTGAATGACACATCTGATTAGATCTTCAGGGAAGATAGACGGTGTAGGCACGACGTCATCTAATGGTTGCAATAAAAAATGGGACGGTGTTCTTGATCAAACGACATAGAGGCTCGGTGGACGAAAAGGGAAGAATAATGACGAGGCAAACTTCCTCCGGTGATACGGGGCCTCTCCAAAGTGCTATGTTTCTCCAATGTGCCCAGAAAGTCTTCGGTGGCCTTCCTCTAATGGCTGGTGGCGTCAAAAGGGGCCCACGTTCACAGAAGCTCTCCCATAGTGTCAAGGTCAAGGATGAGCTCTAGGTCACTCTGGTTATGTCCAAAATCACCTCCAGATGTAGCTTTAGCTCCAGGTAACTACAATAGAGCTCTAATAGTGTCAAGGGCAAAATGCCTCATCCATCAAGACATCAGAATGAGGCGGGGGTTGCTCTGGCAAAGGCGGCTCTAGCGTAGGGCGGAGGAGGAGCATTGATATCTCGATCTTGATGGTTTCGAGGGGATCTGGAGGTGGAAATCGGTGGGGAATGTGGCAGGGAAGCAAGTGGAGGTGATTTGGGAGTCAGAAAAAAAACAACAGGGATATGGTGGAGGTTCATTGGAAGTTAGCTCCGGCGAACTACGGGGCGATGATTTAAGCTACCAAAATGCGAGAATAAAGGAAGAAATTAAACCTACGGCTAATCGTAATTAAAAATGCAAGAAAATAGAGTTCCTCATCGACCAAGACTAGGAAGAAGGACCTCAACTAGGTGGTCGGAGGTGCTGGTGGAAGCAACCTTGGACTTCACCGGACCTCGCTCGAGGTAGTTGGAGGAGAGTTGTCACCTCCTCGGTCCTAAGCATAGAAAAAGGATGGATAAAGCTAAGTCAAATGGTGTTCAAAAGAGAGAAGAAGGCCAGGGAGGTATATGTACAGACTCACTGAACCAGGGGGGAAGAACGAGGAAATAGCAACGATTCAACGATACTTGGCACAAGGAGAGATCTGGGGGTGTATGTTCGTTGATCGAGGGAGAAATTTGTAGAAGGAATCTAGGCATATTAGTGAAATGAGAGGTGGAAAAAAATTGAGAAAACATGCTAGGAACGAGGGTGTCAGAGGATACAAGGAGGGTCAGAGGAGTTGACAAAGGTCATCCCTCCTCGCCACCTGGTTGGTCCACGTGGACCAACCTAGAAAAAGAAGCCTGAAAAATATTAGAAAATCGATAAAAAAATAATAAATGATTTTATTATTTTTAAGTTATAAAAAAATATGTCTTATTTTCTAAATTATTATTTTATTATTATTATTTGTTATAGATGTATAATTACAAGTTACTTTTTAGGGTTAATGTATAGGTATACTTATCTATGATTTTGTAACTTTTATTTTTATTTTGTATATTTATTTTTATTATTTATTTTCTTATTTTATATAATTATAATTTATTTTTATATTTTTAAATATATTTTATTATATTTTTCTGATATATTATTTACACTTGAATAAATCGATATAGTTATTATATAGGTATAGTTATAGTATATCATCTATGTATTTTATTTAAATATTTTATTTTAATGTTTTATTTATGTTTTTATTCTAGTATTGATATGCACATATATTATAAATAATATTTATAAAATTATAAAATTATAAATTATAAAAAATAATAAAGTATAAATAAAATTAATATTTTATACATGTATATTATATAATAGGGGTCCAAAACCTAACTTTCATATATAAACTCCAAAAAATATGAAACCACCTTCACTAAATTGTTTATCAAAAGTTTTACAAATAAAGGTGATTTTTAATAAATTTTGAGTTTTTATTTCAGAGATATGGGTCTATTAAGTTTGAGTTTTGGGATTTTATTTTGAGTATGAAAAGTACATTTTATATTATTTTTTTATGAAATAAATTTTTTATTGTTAGTTACATTTTTACCTACAACTTTCATTTACAAAGTTACTTTATATGAAGTATAAATAATAAAGAATAAAATAGGTCACAAAAATGAATAAATGATGAATAAAAATGGGATTTTTGTTGTATTATTGGCCATTATCTCCCCCAACTATATTCCTTGTCGACCAAATCAATTATTGACTTGGTCTCGGGGTTTAAGGTCATAAATTATCTTTGATATTTTATTCTTATTCTTTTCTTTTCTTTATTCCTTAATTTTGGCATTAAAAATAGTATTTTATTCAGTATTTATACCATAAAGAATGAATGTTAATTTATGCAAATTAAGGCTATTTACATGCATTTACTAGGGTTTTTAAGGACAAATCGATAGAATAAAGGTGATGAAATGGAGATTCATCACCCCCTATACCTGCCTTTACTTGTCCCTAGTAAACACTTTTGCAGTAAGTGTAGAAAAAATAAATAAAAGAAAAAGAAAGGACTTGGATCGAATTTAATTCTCAAACATGTCTTTACAAAATCAAAGTTTGGAGCTTAAGTCAGAACTTGGTATGAGTAAGTGTGTGGAACCTGGTCGGGAACCAAATTTAAAACACAACAACTTTCGAGAGTCACAAAACTCGATTCAACCCACGTCAATAAACATGTCAGAACTAGTCTATATCATACGCAAATCCTTATGACTATGAGGCTGACTTGTACGTTATAAGTTATGGTAGCTCTCCCCAACTGAAATGAAAAAAGAACTGACTTCTCCAGCATGACAACCCAGTGATTTCCCAATCCAACAACTCTTTCCTCGAGGAGCAGGATATTCCCTTTTATGTTCAAGTGCATCCGACTCAAGAGAAGGGGGTGAAGAGAAGAATGGACGGTATCTAGTGTAGATACCTATCTGTGGATACATGACCAGTGTAGTGAAGTAATCCAGCTGTTGGCTCACATGATATGACTTTGAAGCTCAAGCATGCTTATTGACTATACAACATATGTACACTCCGACAAGCATTTTATTTTCAATCAGGAATGTCCACTTTTTTGGAGTTTTTCTAAATACTATATACAACAACATTTACATATGGAGTTTTTCCCCTTGAGCCAAAAGACTATGTCTTGAAAAGTTCTAATTAGTAAGTTGAGGTGTATTGAACCCAGCCATGACTCTCAAAGAATTAAGTCCTAATAGACATGAAGTACCTTAAATAAAGTTCTTTGAGGTTCCGACAAAGTTAAATGCATTAGGGTCCAACCAAGCTCCAATCTTCGATTTTACACAAACCAGTTCAATTATCAAGCTCAATCCAAGAAATGTGAATGTTATGCAAATGCTATACGATGTACAATGCAGAAATATATTTGTGATGCAATTTTCAATTTTTTATGGGTTTTTGAAAAGATGGTGCAAATGTAAAATTTTTAAAATTTTGAAAACATTTTGCAAGTTCCTATGAATTTTTAATTTGCGCATATCTAGGGTTTTTAAATAAGGGTTAGTAGATAAAATTTTATACATATATTTACATTGGAGTGAATTGATATTTACAAGAATTGGGTTATAGAATTTACAAATTAAGTGTTAGATATTTTTATAGGTATATATATCTACAGTTGATAAAGAATTTGATTGAAAGATGCATATATTCATCAAACTTATTTGAAGATATTTTTACAAACATTTTGAAAATTATAATCCAAACTAATTTTTACAAATAATTTTTACAAAAATTTACAAACATTTGAAAAGTATTTTGTAAAGACTTTTCAAATAGTATATATAAATTTTTAAAAATATTTTTGCAATGATTTTCAAAACCATTTGCAAATAGTTTTTCAAAATTTTTATTTCACACAAAGAAAATATTTCTTTTACAAACAAAACATTTTTACAAAGGTTGAAAACATTTTACAAAATATTTTACAAATAGTTTTCAAAAGATTTTTCAAATACATTTTTAAACTCTTTTCCAAATATTTTGCAAAGCATTTTTACCTGATTTTTTAATCAGTATAAAAAAACAATTTGATGAATAATAGACAACTTTTTATTAAGTGATTTTAATGAATAAGGTATATATTAGGTATATATAAAGTATTTTAGCCATATTATGAGAAAATACGAAAGTATGAGTTATGGATAAAGTATATACGGAGTATATACGACCCCACTATACTTACCTTGAGCTATGTCTTCATAGATCATGGAGAAATAGAAGACATAACTCGTATTGAGTATAGAAAAGTCTAAAGAATTAAAGAATAAGGAACTAACGAATGAATGAGAAGTCGACCGCCCCCCCTACACTTAGGATCAACTAATCCTAAATATAACCGACTGTACACAAAGAAAGGAGGGTCAAGGGTGGGAATAAAAAATCACAACTGGGTTTGTCTCCCCCTATACTTAGGGTAAGATATCCCTAAGTATAGACAAGAAGACTAGATAATGGAGGGGATCAAAGAATGAAAGAACTCATGGTGCACACCCCCCTATACTTTGGACAAAGTACGCCCTAAGTAAAGAAGACTAACAAATAAAGGGGTGACACCTTTATGGTAGAAAGAGAAAAATGAAAACAAAAAGTAGGAAAGATGAAAAGAAGATAAGAAGAAAAGAGAGATAAGGATAGAAGAAGAGATCGAGGAGAATGTACACATCACTCCCCCTATACTTAGGGTAAAAGAGCCCTAAGTATAGTCAATGACAATAGTGATTAAACATAACGAAGAATGAACACTCGGCTCGCCCACCCCCTATACATAGGACAAGGTACGGAAGCCGATCAAGATCGACCTGGTGAAGATCTTCAGTGGTCCTAAAGTGAGAAGGCATAGATGGGTCAGTGGAAGAAGTGTGGCTTGGTCTGGCCTTGGGTGTCTCGCAAATATCATCTTAAAAAGGGACGAACTCGTAATCAGAAGAAGTAAGGTCAAGATCGTCCTACAAGGTATCTCCTAGGTCAAAACCAAAAGGAAAGAACTCATTCGTGGAAGTAGTCGAGTCATGTTCATCCTCAAAAGTGTCAACCGGATAATCCTTCTCATCAAAAGGCACGAATTCCTGAATAAAAGCAACTAAATTAAATTTGGCCTTAGTCTCATATGCCCTCCAGACTCATATGCCCTCCGCTCACAAGTATAAATCGTGTAAATATCACGGATGTCATCAACACATAGACAACTACTAGAAGAAGGAACTCTGAGGTCTATGCTTTTTGAGTCTTCCTCCTTGAAGAGGAATTCTTGGGTCTCAGTGGAATACATCATACAACAGAAATCTCCGATCATCTCATCAAGGTCATAGTCATTGGGGTTAGCTAGGATATGCGTGGGCACATCAGATGTAGGTCTCTAGTCGGTAGTGGGTGCAGTGACGAACACCTTGATCTCTTTAGCAGGATGGAAGTGAATCAATCCTGATTTGTAGTCTATAACGACTCTCGCAGAGGCGAGAAAGGGTCGTCCCAGGATGATTGGAGAATACTCCCAATGGTGTGGGTCTCCATGGGAAACACAACTAAATCAGTAGTGTAGCTTGTGCCCTGAACCAAAATGATATTGTTCTCTAGAATACCCTTCAACCTCTTTATTGATCCATCAATAAACTGAATGACCATCCTAGTTTTCTCGAGAGGCCCTAAGTGAAGAGATTGTACGAGCGAGAACGTTATGATGCTAATTGAAGTACCACCATCAAGGAGAGTGTGATCACATGTGAAGTCAAAGATAGTTCAAGTAATGAAAGGTGTAGCAGTGTTTCTTTTCCTAGTGTGTGATGGCATGGGCAGTGGACATGGTCAGAACGTGTTGCTCAGATCTGCTCTTTTTCTTTCTCTTCTTAGGTATAGGAGCAAATAAACGAGTAATGGCCTATTGAGTGGGGCTTTAATGTTCTCATGAATAGTGGCCACCACTTCGGGTTCAGTCAACATTTTTTTGAATTTTTAGACCTCCTCTATACAGGGGAGCATATTAGAATCAGCATCTACACGAGGAATGCCAAGAGCAGACTATACAGTGGCATTCTCGAGGTCAAAGGTGAGACAGATGGTCAGTGAATGTGTGGCAAATTTTCTGGCATGTGTGCCTTCTCCTCAAAGTCTGAATCGATAATGTGTGTCCTGAAATCATTTTGTGTTTTTAAATTTTTATCATTTTTTTGTATTTTGGATGATTGATAGCACTCATAAAAATCCTCTAGTGAATCCAAAGGCTCAAATAATGGAGCGACATTCTGGCTCTTATTTATGCTTGTAAGATCGTCACGCCTCGAATTCATATGCTCCATTAATCGAGTCCAGGTCTCAAGTGTGGACTCCATGAAAGGTGATCGAAATCTCAGGATCGGGTGAGTAGAATGAGGGTGATGGGTGCGGATAAAAATTACATTCAAGGTTAAAGTATCCTAGGTATAGTGGGTTGCCAAAATGTGAAGGCGATGGTGGTGATAATGATGGGTAAAAATCAAGGTTCAGTTCTTGAAATAGTTAGGAGGATATGTAAAATCAAGAGGAAAGTCCTCCTGGAAAAAGGGTGGTGGTCTAGCTGGACGATACAAGGGATCTGTGGAGGTTGGATAAAAATCGCTCCAGTCAACCATCTTCGAAACAAGAGAAAATGATTGGGAGAGCATGAGATACGAGAAGAAAGTTGTAAATGCACGAAAGGATCGAGTATATACACAATTTATCACAAATAGTTTATACAAATAAAGACTCACCCCTTAATTCACCTACTCAACACGGTGAAGATCGCAAAAGTGTGGTCTTTTTATCTTATATATTTTAGAGTTACGCGAGAATTGCAAAAGTTGTACAAATACTTATGAGGCTTAGTTGGATTTAGGCACTAACCATAACATGTACGTGAGCAAGTAAATGCAAATACAATTAGAAGATTACTCGCCCTAAGACAATGATTTTCTTTTTAGTCTATTTTAGGGTCAAGTAATATTTAACAGTCCCAATTTTATTGTTGAAACCTTTTTTTTGAATTTGTAATAGAAATGCTTGTCCTATCAAGGAATCAATTATTGTTAGCACCTAAGTTATTAAAATCAGAGGGAGAGAATCGAAAAAGAAACGCAAGCGGCAAATTTATGATGAATGCTAAAGCATAAATGCTCACCTTCCCTCCAACTCACTACATGCAAATATGCTAAGCAGAATTGAAACCTAACTATATGCAATGCAAAGCCGATGAAATCGCCCTAAGTACATGAATTTCTATTAGCGTGAAGCATAAAAGTCCAAAATTTGACTAAGTCCAAACAGGAACTATAGGTGCATGCAATGGTAATTAAGTGTTTGTCCTTAATCAATCGACAAGTAGATCCTACAATCAGGGCTCAATCACACAAAATAAATAAAATAAAATAAGAAAACAAAATAAAAAAATGCGATGAAAATAGTGGAAAATATATGAGGCCCCCAAGGGAACAATCCCTCGGGCACTAGACCTCGTAATATGTGGTAGAGTCCTGAGAGTATCATGTATATTACAATTTAAATTGTATCTATCTCACTTCAAATGTACAAATAAATAAAAATGCTCAAAAAGTCATGTCTTTACATTTCCTCCCAGTTCTTTTTTGGTACTTCCTTCTGACAACTAGGTCAAAAGGCCGATTGGCTTCACGTGGGTGAGTATTCTCCTAGAAGAGCCTCCCTCGATCCACAGTACCTCACAACAAAGTCAAACAAAGATAAGTGATTAGACAATTCAACAATAATATCAAATAAATTAGAAAATAAATAATGTAAAAATATACACAAGGAAGACAAAGAAATCACAATTAAATAAAATCAATCTATGCGCAGTTGCATCAACGGCAATGGTACCATTTGATAATCGAGATTTTGTGGAGGTCATGCTAATCAACAAAGCATATCAACAGTCATTGAGAAGAACTCACACGAAATCCCAATTTATAAACAATTAACCCACAAAAAATGATCAAGTAATGAAAATAAATGGGTATGGAGTTAAAATTTATTATTACTCTACAATAGATGTGTATAGTGTGCAAGTATGTATAGTGTCGAACACATGGAGCAGAATGGATAGATTGTGCATGTGAATGCAAAAATGATTGTGTGCTTCTTTGTCTATATGTTTTAATGTCAGTTTTCACTTTTTTATTTTTTTTAATTTTTTATATTTTTTATTTGGTTTTTAATTTTCTATTTTTGTAGTTTCTTTTTATATTTTTATATTTTCTTTTCTTATTAAAGATATAATAAAGCTATATATATTGAGTATATATATAATATAAGATAATATAAGTATAAAGACTACTAAAATAGTTAAAACACAGAAAATAAAATGTTTAGGCATTTTAAATAATTTTCCACTATTTTTGTTATTTTTTAAAGAATTTTGCTCATGTTTATGAATTTTTAAAGTTGAAAATACCCTAAAACATGGAAAAAATAAATAGGTCGAATAAAATGGAGACGAAAAATAACAAATAGAATTTAAATTAATCCAAATTAATTTTAATATATAAATAATAATATAGAGATAAATATCCAACATAAATCAAAATTTTTAGAATTTCTAGAAGTTTCATAGATTTTTATAATGGTTTTGGGAATTTTTGATTTTTGGGTATTTTCTTTTATAGAGTTTATGGATTTTGGTCTGCAGATGTAAAATAATTAAATAAAAATGACAAATATTTTTTTGTAATTTTTGAAAAAGCTCTTATATTTTTTAGCTTTTATCAATTGTTCCCCTTTGAGATATTGCAATTTCAGTTATGCCCCTCCTTTTTCTGGAATAACAGTTATGCCCCTACCTTCTTCCAAAATTCACAGTTCTACCCTTTTGTACTATCAGTTGTGCCCTTCTTTACTTTAACAGATGGGCACAACTGTGAATATTACCAGAAGGTAGGGGTATAACTGATATTCCAAAAAGGGAGGGGCATAGCTGAAATTGCAATATCTCGGAGGGGCACACCAGATAAAAACCTTATTTTTTTTATGTATTTTCTACTATAGACAGTGACATAACACACTATTTTTTTAATGAATTATAAAAAAAATCTTAAAATTACAAATTAAATATAAAGTGGAAGTGTGTGCACTCAGGAGTTGACATCTATTTTTATTGATTTTTTAGCATTTTTGCTATTTGAAATATATTTAGAAAATAAAAAGAAACTGTATTACTAGCTAGAACTTTTTTGTAATTAAAATAAAGACCATGGGCCAACTTGCAAATTTCACAAAAATATACACTTGAATAAAAAATTTTCTGTTCCACATCATAATTAATAAAACACTAGGGGTACGCCTGCAAAATGTCACCTCATACGAACAGGCATGTGAGGTGAAGTGGTGTGGACTAAAATTTAAATATGAGAAGTCTGGGGGTTTTATGAAAATATTACAATATATATATATATAATGCATCAAATGAAAGTTTAAAGTTCAAGAATTAAATAAAAAAATTGTCTAGGTATAAGATGCATAATACCGAATAAGAGGTGCAGATCGATGGTCAAGATCAATCACTTAAGCCACCTGTCGACACCATGTGGCTTGATACCGCTTTGTGGATGGACGCATCAGATTAGACCTTGGGAGAAGATCGATGGTGTAGGCGCGACGCCATCAAACAGTTGCAATAAAAAATGGGACGTCATTATTGATCCAATGGCGAAGAGGCTCAATGGACGAATAGGGAAGTACAACAGTAAGGCAAACATCCTCTAGTGATACAGGGCCTCTCCGATGTGCTCTACTGCTCCAAAGTGCCCAATATGTCTGTGGCATCCTTCCTCTAATGTTTGGTGGCGTCAAAAGGGCCCCGCATTCACCGGAGCTCTCCCACGACGTCGAGGTCGAGGAGGAGCTCCAGGTCGCTCTAGGGATGTCTAAAATCACCTCCAGACGTAGCTTTAGCGCTAGGTACCTACAAGAGAAGTTAAGAGGGTCGAGGGCAAAATGCCTCAACCCTCCAGACATCGGAATGAGGCGGGGGTTGCTCACGCGAAGGCGACTCCAACGTAGGGCAGAGGAGGAGCATCGATATCTCGATCATGGGGAATTCGAGGGGATATGGAGGTGGACAGAGGTAGGGAATGTGATAGGGAAGCAAATGGAGGTGATTTGGGAGTCAGGAAAAAACAACGGGGACACGGTGGAGGTTTATCGGAGGTTAGCTCCAACAAACTAAGGGGCGATGATTTAAGCTACCAAAATGCGATAATAATGGTAGAAATTAAACCTACGACTAAGCCTAATCTAATAAATGCAAGAAAATAGAGTTCCTCAATGGCCAGGACTAGGAAGCAGAATCTCAACAACAGGAGGTCGGAGGTGTTGGTGGAAGCACCCTTGGACTTCGCTGGACCTCGGTCGAGGTAGTTGAAGGAGAGCTGTCACCTCCCCTGTCCTGAGCATAGAAAAAGGAAGGCTAAAGCAAGGTCAAAAGGTGATTAAAAGAGATAAGGTCGGGGATGTATATGTACTAGTTCACTGAACCGGGGGGAGAACAAGGAAATGACATCGATTCAGCGATCCTTGGCCCAAGGACAGATCTAGGCGTGTATGTTCGTTGATCGATGAAGAACATTTTAGAAGGAATCTAGGCATATTGGTGAAAGGTGAGGTGCGAAGAAAATCGAGAAAATAGACTAGGAATGAGGGTGTCATAGGCTACATGGTGGGTTAGAGGAGTTGACCTAGGTCATCCCTCCCCGCCACCAGGTTGGTCCACTGGACCAATCGGGAAAACAAAGCCTGAAAAATATTAGAAAATCGATAAAAAATAAATGTTTTTGTTATTTTTAAGTTATAAAATAAAAATTGTTTCTTATTTTCTATATTTTATTATTATTATTATTTTATTAGAGATGCATAATTACAAGTTACTTTTAAGGTTAATGTATAGGTATACTTATCTATGTTTTTGTATCTTTTATTATTATTTTGTATATTTAATTTTATTATTTTATTTTCTTATTTTATATTATTATAAATTATTTTTATATTCCTAAATGTATTTTTATTATATTTTTTTGATGTATCATTTACACTTAATTAAATAGCTATAGTTATTATAGAGATATAGTTATAGGTATTTCATCTATGTGCTTTATTTACATATTTTATTTTAATATTTTCTTTATGTTTTTATTCTAGTTTTTCTATGCACATATATTATAAATAATATTTACAAAATTGTAAAAATATAAAATTATAAAAATAATAAATTATAAACACATGTAGATACTTGTAAATATCAATAATTATCATTCAGCATGCATTGTGTAATTATGAATAATTAGCATGTTTTTGTGCATAAATAAAAGAATAAAGAAATAAAAGAAAAAGAGGGAGATATTTAGAATAAATATTGAGCGACCTAATCCCAAGGGAGGGCTCAGCGTGGGCTTGATCGCAAAAGAACCCAAGTAGAGAGAGATAGGGAGGCTCTTGTTCATACACCTATTAATAAATAAAAAATTATTTTCCTCTTATTAAAAATAAAAATGGGAGTGTATTTATATGTATATATTTTTAAATATTAAACTAAAATAAAAATGACAAAAATAAAAGAAAATTAAAAAGAAATTAAAATTCCTTCATCTTTGTACATAAACTTGTACATAGAAATAACATCTCTATTTATTTCTCCTTATAAATAAATAAATAAAATCCCAATAAAAATATGTACATACTCTATATTTCATAATGTAAATAAATAACATAAAAAACACAAAAATAAAAATAAAATAAAAAGAAATAAAAAAAATAAAAATCTACCCTGTATATATTAACCATGTACATATTTGAATATATCTATTTATTTACCCTATGTAAATAATTAATAAAAAAATAAAAAACCATATTATTCCAAATTTTATTCTATAAATAAATAAAATATAAAATTGGGATAAATTATATAAAAATAAATAATTAAAAATTAAAAATAAAAAAAATATATATTGTATATACCTATATGTAATAATACTATATTATAAATACATTATTTATATTTCAAAAAAATAAATAAAAATAACAAAAAATTAATTTTAAAATACAGAAACATTTTTTATGTTTTAAGTTTTTTGAAATTAAGTCATTTGCTATTTTTTATTTAATTTACAAACATTTAATAATCGGAGGCTTGTGATTGGTCCACGTGGGATTGTTGACCCCCGGTCAACTCTCCCCCCTGGACCGGTCCACGCGGATCTGTGCCATCGACCCGACTTCGCCCATTTATCTAAACCAGATCCGAGCCCCAAATAACTAAACCCCGGGTCCTAATCCTTCCTCTTGAATCCGAGATCCACGCCCGGTGTTGTGCATAGGGATCCATGCTCCGAATTCCTCGCACGATCCTCATCTAGCCGGACCCCTAGAACTATTTAGCTCCATCTCCACCACACATTCCCGGCTATCTTTGGCGTCGCTTCTTCCACCCAGGACCTCCACCCGATACCCTTGAGTGACAGCTAGAGTTTGGCGTGTTGCAGAGAGGAGGAGGAGCTCCGCGCCACTTATCTGGCGATGTTTCGCCGTCGTGCACTGCCCAGAGCAGCGCCCAAGCCTCAGGCCTCCGACGACCCTCGAGGCGATGACCAAAGCTACCTCAGCTCATCCCCAGTCGACCACCTTCACCAGGTAGCCTTAATTCTTCCTTTCTTGCTCGAATTTTTGATTAGCCCCAAATCCATCCTTCACCATCGTTCATCGATTAGTCCCACTCCGACCATCGTTCCGACCATCCGACTCGTCCATCATCTTTGCCATACTCCTCTCCATCTGCTACGCCCGTCCATCCAACCCAGTTCGCCACGGAACTGGGAGTCCACCCTCCTCCGCCGTCGCATCGACGGAGGGTGCCGCCCTGATGCATCCACGCCCCCATTTCACCCCTCAAAGGGTCGAGGCACTTTGCCCTCGACCCAGGTGTTTGGTTGTGGGTTTTGCAGATCGAGAAGAAGCCCATCTGAGGGTCTGAGCGTTCAACACAGCAACTCCCAGCCGCCGCCGTCGTCGCTGGAACTCCTCGGAGCTTACCGGCCTCATCGAAGAGGCGCATCAGCTGCGGAGCATCAAGCCAGAGCCATTCCACATCTCAACAGCAGCAGCGGAGGTCCAGAGCGCCTGTGGTGCTCCGGCAAACTTCGCCGGAGCCTTGTTCTTCCAGGACCTCGAGGAGCCGTCCATTCACCCTCGCCGCTATAGTCTTGATCAGCACCGTCTATTTGAGGAGCAGCCCATCACCGTTCGATCAGGCCGAGGGTTGATCAACACCGTCAGATCCAGCGAGGAGTGCCTTTGATCCACGAGCGTCAGATCAGCCACGTGGCACACCCTCGCCACTCTGATAATAAGGGGTAAATATCATTTAGGCCCCCTCCTATTTTGCTTTTATTGATTAGTCATGTAATTAGCTTAAGTAGTTGTTTTTTTGTAAAAATTGCACTTAGGACCTGGACGTTTATTTTGTTTGCATTTTCATCCCTGTGAATGTGAGACACGTGCTTCGTCACGTGGTTTTTTTGGTGAATTTGCAATATATGGGCTGATGTTGTAATGTGTTAATGAATGAAATATAGTTTTTGATATTTGCATCCATACCCCTGTACGTGGTTGTATTCGACATGTGTTGAATTATTTGGGTTATTTGCAACTTGTACCCTGTGCTTTTAGCACCTGTTGCTAATAAGCCCTGGGAACTAAGTTTACTTGCATATTGGTCCCTCTATGCCCAGACCACGTGCAGCGTGCGTGGGGACTTGGAAAAATTGCACGAGGGACCCCCAGCTTTTTAGCTTGTTACTTTTCAGCCCCAGGACTTAGTTTTTATTGCGAATAGGTCCCTATGCACTGTGTTTATTTCTGATTTAAATAAAATATCAAAATTAACCCAATTTGCGCAAAAATTGGGTACTTGGCTCTTGCCACTGTGTAAAATTTTCCCTAATTTTTGGGTACATTTTTGAGTCTTTTTATTATTTTTAAAAATTCAAAAACATCCATTTTTGCCTCTGTTAAGATTATAAAATCCTAAAAAAATATTAAAACCCTTTTAAAAATTATAAAGAAATCCAGTTTTGTCAATTTTTTGTGTCTGATTTTCTATCCATTTTTGGTTATTTTTGGATTTATAAAAAGCTTACAAATTAAAAAAACCTATAAAAACTCATAAAAATTCTAAAAAATCATAGAAAATTCGAAAATTCATAAACTTTTCTTTTGAATTTTCCTTTTTGTTTATACTTTTCATGAAAAATACCTTCAGGCTTCGACAAGACCATTTTGTTTTTTAATTTGGTCCTTCAATCCTGACTGGACAGTTTTCCTTTGTTGTTGGCTTCTTTTATTTTTAGAAATAGCTATAAAAATTATAAAAGTCTCAAAAATTTACCAAACACAGTAAAAAATCCATAAAACATAAAAATATTTTTGTTGGAATTTTTGGACCATTTTTAGTAATTAAATAATTGCTTGAAGTTGTGTGTATTTGCCTTTTTATTATTTTCTTTATTATTAAAAATCCCAAAGAAAATATAAAAATATTAAAACCACCAAAAAATATTTGTTTTATTTTCTTTTCTTTCCCGACTACTTCGTAGGCCGCAAGGCCAACTCGTGCTCCTTGAGACCGACCCTGGGAGCTATACCAGGTTAATCATATAGAGAGACCGCTATTTTTGCTTTTATTGATTTTTATCTCTGATTGGTTGTCTGATTTTGTTTCTTAATCGAGCTCTGAGTCCCGAGTGACCGAGGTCACAACGACCTTAGTGAGATACTTTTCCTTAGTCTATTGGGCGGCTCGTCACAAATCCAAATCACATCAATAATTAATTTGAAGATATTATTTACAATAAGTTCTCTCCAATATATTATAAATTTACATTTATAATATATATATATAATATGGATAATACTATCCACAGTATTCATATCTTTGATAATTAAATCGTATTGAATTATCGTGGATCGTCATTCTCATGTAATCAAATAATGTGAATCACATTCACATTATCAATATCTTAATGCTCAAATACACCATTCATAAATGGAATTATTCTTGAACTCTTTCAAAATAATGTATTTTCTCCGCTGATACTTGGAGATAAAAATAGGACGATTGCATGTTCCATGTATAGTGACTTGAATATTGAGATCACATCTCAAAATCCAGATATTGGGGACCTCTCATAGATGCTTGATTAAATTAAGACTGTAGATCTAATATTCTCATTGCATCTAAATCTTATTCAGATAAATGTCCAACATTTGGACTAAGATCAGATCACTTCCTAATAAGAGGAATCACTAAAATCTAGACCTATTTCATCACTCCTTTGAAATGGAAGCATTATGGTTATACAATCGTTAATGATCACATCACCCTCAGATATTCTTAATACATGCACATCCTGCATATTGTAAGACGTAGAATAAATCCGAAGATGTAGATCAATTTGTACTCTCATCTTTAGCGTTTTATCATTAAGTTTCTTATTCGGTCATTGGGAGTTGGTATCGATCATATGCTTTCCAAAAGCATATATCATACCTACACATTCTTTTCATGCTTCCAAAGTAATATGACCATGCATGGAAGTTGATAGGTCCAAATACCTCATGAGTGAGCTGATGTCTTTCGGTTCACAAGTAAACCTGTATGATCCCTTTGAGAGATCATATTACTCATAGGTCCTTGTATGCATACTAGCTCATTGATGTATAGACCTTAATTAAGCCATCAACCTATCGATCTGCCAAATATACATACTTAGACATATGGTAATACATCTATCTCCGGTCAGAGATGTGTGCCTATATCATGATAGTATATAACATAGGACTTGGTTATCTCAACCTCGTTAGGTCAACTCTTTGACCTAACTAATATGACACTTCCGAATCTCTATAACTATGTAGAGGACTTGCATCAAGAGGTCGGTTAGATATCAGCTAAAACAGAAAGGATTGCCATCTACTACTTAGGCTGGAGATCATCTCTTAACAATCATTTGACGGTGCTTAATGATTGCTCAATCTAAATCTTTAGATGTTTATCAAAGCACCATCCTCTATGATTCAACAACTGAATCAACAATTGTATGACCATCAAGATGGCCATGGTACATAATCCTAATTGTACTAATGGACCTAATAGTGCATTCATTGACTTAAGCTCAGCCAGGGAGTAAAATAAACCAATAGCTTCTATTGATATATCCAACATGACAATAACATTTATTGTAAGAATGGTTCGCTTCAGGCTCACATGGCTACAGATAACGGTTGGGCTGTGAGGGGCCGTAACGATCGACTGGAGGCATGATGGTAAGGAGGCGATAGTTGCTAGAGAGGAGGTGGTAGTTGTAGGTTATGGCTGTTAGTGAAGGGAGTAATGGACACCGGCTAGCAGAGGGAGAGAGGGTCGGGAGCATGTGCGCAACACGTGCTGGTAGAAGGACGAGACGACACATGATGTGCATGTGCCTAGGGAGAGAGAGAAGAGAGAGAAAAAAGATGCTATATGGCATACTAGGGAATGGACACGTAGTTGATAACAATAAAATAATGAAATAAAATTAAAGTAAAAATAAAAATAAATAAAAAGGGGGTGACTTGGGGCGACTCCAGGATCTGCCACGTGTAAATCCTAGATTATTTGAAAATAAAAATGCAAAGAAATTTAAAAAATAAATAGAAAATGTGATCAAATAAAAAATTGGTCAACACAAAAGTTGCTTGTCTCAACGGGATCCAGAAATTTTATGAAGGATCCAAAATAAAAAGAGGTCATATTTATAAAAAGTATTTTAATGATACTCTATAGAATAATATAATATTGTATTTTTGTATTTTGTGATTTAATTTATTTAATTTTTTATGTAGTTAATTATTTAATTCATATACAAAATATACATAATTAATATATTTTTATGGATTTTATAGGTTAGAAATAGGTGAGATAAAAACCACAATGAGAAATATGTACCAAATATAACTTCTCCTTTTATCTGGATTTTGTAAATTTTATGGATTTTATTTCTTGAGTCCAAGTTATTTAATTAAATAAAGAATATATTATAAAAAGAATTAGATCAAATTAATAAATATTTTTACATAAAATAATAACTTCATTGAAGGAAAAAATACAGGTTATTTAATTATAGATTTATCCTTAATTTTAGCACAATTAATAAATGTTAATAAATTTATTTTAGGGGATTTAATTAACGGTTTATAAGAGTATTTTGATAAGATTTCCATATAAATTAGATGAATCATGGATTCATCACCCCACTATTTATAAGCTACTGTCACATTTTGTGATTACTAGATGAGGTACTATGTTTGGGGTGTTATAATCACCCTAACTTATATTTGCAACGTCCTTTTTACGCAGTGGTCCATGACTTATTCCTAGTAACAGTTGTAGCTTCACTTCTAGGGTAACCCTTTCCTCCTAACACTATAGTAGGGGTAGCTCCACCTATTAGGCAACCCTTTCCATTATTAGAGGAAATATGCTTTGATACATATGCAACGTCACGGGCCCTAAGCCAGGTCCGTTGTCGGAGATTACTAACCCATACAACATGTTGGAATTGGGTCCACTTGGAGCCCTTAACCATAGCCCAAAATTCATAAGCTCATGTTGTTTAATAGTAGGCCCCACTACTTATAAGCTACTACCACACTTTGTGATTACTAGATGAGGTACTATGCTTAGGGTGCTACAATAAATAACCTAAGATCAATCGATTATTGGGCATTAGTGATCCAGACAACCTATTGGGCTTAGGGCTAGAGAAGCTACAATATTTGTATGTATAAGTGCAATGGGGCCTTAACATGGTCCCAACCCATAGCATGTATTGCTATTTTACAAAATTATAGTAAGCATCACCAAAACAAAAATTATATCAAAGATTAGATAAAAATTCAGAAAATAGCAAAGGTATAAGCATCGTTATATTTGACATTTTTAACGATATAACAAGGGATATGACATTCAATGCTATTTTCAATTATAATAAAATTTTCACAACTAGTAGTATCGTTGATATATATTAAACAATGTAAAACATAATAGCGTATTTAAAAAAATCATTATTGTAGACTTATTTTGTTGTAGTGATATTTTCTTGACAGATACCAATATAGATATCTATATTATTAAATCTATTTATGTATATTATTGATGATAGATGAGAGAGGGGTGTCCAACATTCGGTCTTGGAGAAGCCTATGGTATCTAACAAATCAGATCTGGTAATCACCGTAGCGACCCCCTCTTGGCTCTTGACACATTGCCAATCAAATCAAGAAAACAATCAACCCATGATATAGATAAAATAATGAATAAATGCGGGATGAAATTTATTATACCCTACAAAAATGTTTATAGTGGTAAAGTATTAGGGGTCGAACAACTAAGAGCAAACTAGGATAGGTATAATTGTTATTAATTTTAATATTCAATAATAATTATTTTTATACTTTTTGGATTTTTAAATTTTGCGAGTTTTTACTTAGATTTATTTTTCATCTATTTATTATTATTTTATATTTTTAATTTTTAATTTTTAATTTCTTTTTAATTTTACAAAATTTTTATTCACTTCTATTTTTAAAGAAAATATATATCTACGCATAGTTAATAATGATATAGATATTATAAGAAATATATAAGGTATATAATATATATATATATATATAAATATAAGGAAATATATAAGAGAACAATCCCTTTTAAAAAAAGTCTTGAATATTGATTATACATTTATAAATAATAGTAGTAATAATCAGTAGTAAATACGTAGTATGATATATATAGTAAATATAAGGTTTTTTTAATTTTAAATATTAGTAAATATAATTAATTATTAAAAAATTAAATTGTTTTTGTATTTTTTTATATTTTTCTCTATTTTTATGATATAATAAATTTTTCTATTTTTATGTGTTTCAATGTATTTAATATATAAAAATAGTGAATATAATATATAGGTTTAATTGTTTTGGGTATTAAAAATTGATAATAAATTAAAAATTTCTGAAAAGTATTTTTAATATATATTATAATATATAAGTAAAAATATAATACGTAAAACTATTTTTTTGGATTTTTAATTAAATTTTAGTATTTTTTTTAAAGTTTTTTAGTGTTTTGTGATTTTTAGCATTTTCTTTTTATATTTCTTGTGATGCTTGGTCTAGAGGTGTAATTGATGAATCTGTGTTTCATCATCTTTATTCATTTATTTTAGCTTAAAATCCCTTATAAAGCACATGTATATATTGATAAATCCATATTCTTACTAACCTTCATCTTTTTGTGAATAATGTACATATATTATTATTTTAATCTAAAATAGATAAAAAAATATAGAAAAAAAGAAAATAAAAGACTATATATATGCAATAGATACATGATGACCCAAATCTCGAGAGAAGGTCAAGACTTCACTTGAAAGACAAGGAATAAAGTAGGGGGGATGTGATCTTTAATCAAGAAATCCAAAAAATGTGTTTTGTAAATACTTTTTATCTATGTATATTTGTATAAAACTTACACTATTTTATTTGTCCATAACTGACCTCAAATTAAATAATTTTCTTAACAAAAGTTGCAAACAAAAATATCTTCTAAATAATAAAAATAATTGCAAAATAAAATCTTGTACAGAATAAAAGTAACCACACTCAGAGAAGCAATTTCATCTCTATATGAAATCTAATAGAAACAAACTTACTTCCATCATATTCTAAATTAAATTATCTTTAAAATGACAGTGGTTTCATAATTTTTGGAGTTACGATTTGAAAGACGATTTTCTGGGGTCGATTTTGTAATTTTACCATTTATTTGTTGTATATACTTATAAATAGTTATTGTATTTGTAGTTGAAAATATTTTTTTAATATTTATTCAAAATAAACATAAAAAATAAAACATAAAAAAACTAATTTCTGTGTTTAACTATGTATATAATGTACCATATATATAGTATATGTATATAGTTGATTTCCTTAAGTAACCATCACAAAAAAATTAAATAATGAACATTTATTATTTAATTTATTAAAGTGGTGAAGTTAATTAATTAATTATTTTTGTTGATAATGTAAATAATCTTATCCACCATTAACGTCCTTATCTCTTCCTCTCCATTCCAATTTTTAAAATTCAAATTCAAATTCGTATTCTTTTTCTATATAATTGGATCCTCCTCCCTCATTCTCACTTGATCAATCTTTTGGTGAGAGGAGCCTATTCTCCAAGAGACATCTTGTTGTAGAGAGGTGCCTAGCTTCCGAGCCGTCCTGTGACAACAAATCGGTCCTCATCGAGGCCATTACGGTGTTATCCACTCGCATTCGGTGAGATACAATTTTTCTCATTTTTAATATAGAATAAAGTTTAATTTTTGCGCTTTTAATTTTGTTGTTAGTTCTCAATCTTAGATAGTAGTTTTTAATCTTAGTTCATTTTTAATCACCCAATCCGATTTTTCACCTTCACATCCTGATCTACATACGTTCACAATCTATCTCACACGATCGCTCACCTCTGGCTACATATAGTGGCCGGAGATATGGATCCATCCATCCACCTCTTCGGATCCGCATCCACTCACATTTTCTACCAATAATTTTTGACTGAGTTGTCATGCTTGAGTCGGTTTTGTTTTTATTTATTTCAGATACATGATTCAAAAAAGTGAAAAAAAATCATTTATTGTTTCAAAAAAATACAAAGGAAAAAATAAAAAACTTTCTGGTGTGGAGGCGGCAGCACTTCCGCCGCCGCCTACACACTTCTGACTGGAGTAGTGAACCATCGTAGAAGCCGTCGCGTCGTTCGACTAAATCTCCTACGCCTGGGGCACCCTCCACCGTCAGCCATCATGCAGCCAACCATCCACCTGCGCCTGAAGTTCCTCTGCGCCCCCGTGCGAACCCATTGATATTCACCGCACCACCGACGTGTAGGCCACATCTCCTCCCCTCAATTTGCACCGCTTAGGAGAAGCAGCTCTGCCATGCCAGAGCCCCATCGCATCTCCATCCTGCATGAGGCCCTATGCCGACCTGGGCGTCTGTCGTCTTGCACTCCCCAACAAGTGCGAACCACTGCCAGATCATTTGTCGATGCCATCCTCCGCCAGCACGTGACTCCAACACGATACCTCTTCGCATATTCCACTGACCGTAGATGTCAGTTCACCCCTGTGCCATTAACGCCATCACCACCTTTCGAAGCACTACCGACCGTCCTCCTCAGATAGCTGCACGCGCCTGCATGCTTCGTCAACATCTCTGTTGGCCATCGATTGCCAGAACCGCATTGCCTCTCCGCCACCGACAAACATCGATGAGTCTCATGCCCCCGCGAGAAGCCCCAACCGCCACTGTTCTTGGAGAGGAAGGAGGGGAGGCACCCACTTTTGTTTTAGAAGTAGGGCACACAAGAACAAAAGACACAATCTACGTTTAACCCTAACACATTTTTTTGGGTAAATTTACATCTAGTCCCATTAGATTTCTAGCATTTGCATAAAGATTCCCAGCATGAGCCTCAATTATGTGCACTACAAGCACTGGGTAATTTGCATTTTTTTCTCATTTTTTATTTTTAGTTATATTCTACTGTGAAAGCAATAAAAAATAGCACTTTGGTCCCTATATTCTAGACTTTTAATTGCATGCTTTCCTTATTATAATAAATAGTTTTCATGGTCAAATAATTCTGCAAAAAATTCATTAAACTCCTACTACGTGCTTGTTTATAGCATAAAATATCCATTACATTTTATTTATATTTGTTATTATTAAAAATAAAAACAAAACATTTTATACTGCTTGAAATTAGAAAATTCATAAAAATTCCAAAAAAATAGGTTAGCTTTGTTTTTATGCATTTTATTTTCTTTGTAATTTTCATGCATTAAATTTTTTGAAAATCTTAAAAAATTACAAAATACTCAAAATCTTCTAAAATCATATAGAATTGTAGAAAATTCCAAAAATAGTGATTCTATTTGCTATTTTTAGATAATTCATCATTGTTTTTTAGGAAAAATAATTGTAGAATATTTTTCATTTTTATTTTTCAATTGCGAAATAGTCATGTTTTCATATTGTTTTCATTATTCTATGTTTTTATTCTTTTTAGAAATCCTAAAAAATTCTAAAAATCTCTAAAAAAATCACAAAAATAGTAAAAAAATCATAAAAAAACATAACAATATTTTATTAAGGGATATTTTTTATCATTTTTTCATATTTAAAAAATTCAAAAATGCAATTCTTTCGTGTATAAAATTTCTTATAAATTTTTTTTTAAAAAATAAAAATTCAAATCTAAAAACTAATAAAAATTAAAAATTGGAAAATAAAAATTATAAAAAAACCAATAAAAAATTAAAAAGATAAAAATCTTACAAAAACCAAGATAGTTTACATTTGAAATTCCTTATTCTTTGATTGATTTTTAAATTATTCGAATAACCCTCATGATTTGTATCCTCGCTAAGTTCGATCATATTACTATACATGTAAATTAACTAGCACTTCTCTTGTTACATTTTTGTAATTAATTTTGTTTGAGAATAAATATTTTTTTGTTGAGGGATTCTTTGGGTTGCAGTGGCATTGCACATTTATATTCACTAATTAAAGCCCGAGAAAATCTCGCTCAATAGAATGGCACCTATGCCAAGGAGGCACGGCGAGGGTAGTTATGTTTCTCTTTTGACCAAATATTCTTGGTTGTAAATTTTTATCTATATTGTACCACATTTAATTCCTTCTCTTTATTCACTGTGTTTATTTCATTTTTTCTTGCTCATTTTTTTATATATTTGTGTCTCTTACACATTCTCTTTCCTTTTTCTTGCGAGGGCCCGACAAGCGAGGGAGATTTTCTTAGGAGAGCTAGCGCATCCAAGCAAAGAGGAGGTGGCTTGATTCTTCACCGAGTCGTAGGAGAGCATGAGAGGAGGAGAAGAAGATTTAAAGGAGACCTAGCTATGAAAAAAATTGCATAGACTTTAATTTATTTATTTCTAGCAATTGAACTCTTGTAAAAGAACACTATATACCTTGTTTGTGGGGTTTGTTTCTCCAAGTGCTGGTGCACATGAGGGACTTCACCAATTTTATTTTTCATCGCCATATTTTCCTTTGTTTCACATGGATTTTGTGAGCCACTTATTGATTACTTTAATAAATTGTTTGAGACAGGTAATAAATTATGTCCAAAACCCTAAAAAGAATTTCTACACCTATAGAGTAGAGCGTACTGGACTTTGTCAAATTAATTTGTTCTTACTCGTTAATATAAGCTATTGCTAGGACGGTTTACTTGCATCATATAGGTTAGTTTATTTTTCTGTAAGTAAATTCTATGTAGATCATTTTGCATGTAGAGTGCTGGTGACAAGGTACGCATCTCTAAACCGTGCATGCATCATTGTATTTAATTGTACATTAGCTTTTTCCATTTCCCCCCTCTGTTTTGTGGATATATGAATAAAGGAAATTGGAAAAGTCATTAGACGCATTTTTATTCAAAACAAATGAAAATTGACAAATTGAAAATTGGGACTGCTAATATCACTTGGATCCTTAAAATTAAGCATTATTGATTCACATCATTATTTTGGGAGAGCAACCCCCTCATTATATTCGCATTTACTTGCTCACGTACAAACTAAGGATAGTGCCCCAATCCCATAATCCAACCTATTTGTTTGTACAAATTTGTATTTCATCACCTAACTCTAAAATTGCCAGGATAATTGATCGAACTTTCACGGTCTTCACATTATGTTGTTGGTGAATTGGTGGTTTGCATTGTGTTTGTTCGTTCTTGGTGTGGAGTTGGTTACGATCATCCTCTCTTGATTATTAACAGTCACCTTAATCCCTCCCTCCCTCCCTTATCTGATTTAATTCCTCATCATAGTGGGAACCACAAGATCTCTTCCTTCAGAGAGCACCAGTCCTTTGGATGCATCTCAAATCCCTTCACTCTGGCAGGTGAATGATCTCTTTGATCTTGACCAAGATTTCTTAGAGCATGATATTCATAATTAATTAGACGGTTTTTCTTTTACTTCAACAGAGAACATGTAATTTGAATATAATCATTCGTTCTCTCCCTCGAATTGGCCTGATTCTTCCAACCTCTCCGAGGGTTATCTGTGGGTGATGTGTACTCTGTACTCGATTTCACTCCTTGTTTGTGAATCCGATTTGTCATATCACGAGACCGAGTCTTCTGATTATTCTGAGTTTATTGATTATTCCAAAACTTCTGATATTTCTGTGTTTGATATTTCTTCTCTCCTTGATGATCCTCGCAAGGATGAGCGACCCTTGAGTTATTCGATGATATATCTAGTCTCTCTTCATTACATGCATCAGATATCTGCTTTCTTATTGAGTCTCATGATCTTGACCTTCCATTCATTTTCGAGATGGTGATTGACGTGGAGGATTCCATGACAGATCCTTCCTCCTCCACATTCCATTTTTTCGGCTCCAAACATTCACTCCACTCTGATCATGAGTCGAAGATTTCTTTTGTGCTACCAATACCCGACTTTATCTGCACATCTATTTACTCGGTAGCAGACACTCGCATGATTGCTTATCTAGGTGTCAACGTTTACACTATTATTTACGATGTTGTTCTCACACCGAGACAACAACGATAGTATGGTATTCGCATTATAGATGTTGTCTTGAATCTTGATACTTCATTGTCCTAGCCTTTGCACTCAACTAGGGGCGTAAACTCTAGCGCTTGTTGAGAGGCACCTCAATAATGTCTACCTTATATATGTGTGTTTCATCCTGATTTGCTCCTTCCTTCTTAAGTTTATCATTCACCTCGTGTCTGTATCTGTGTGTTATACTTAGGACATGCTTTATCGTACGTATAGGGGGTGAATGATTTGTGTTGTTCATATTCATCATGTTCATCACTCCTATTGTTGCTTATACTTAGGGAAACTCTACCCTAAGTATAGGGGGAGTGATGTTGTTCATATCATTTTTTTATTATTTTTCTGATCTCTCACTTTTCCCCCAACTTGTTGATATTCTATACTTAGGGCTATTCTACCCTAAGTATAGGGGTGCAAGAAGAACCATTGAGTCTGTCAATTCTCTTTATCAGTTTTTCCCATTTATAAAGTCTTCTATACTTAAGATTACTTGATCCTAAGTATGGGGGGACCACAGACTTCTACTCTTTTCATCTTTTCTTTGAGTCATTGTAGCATAGGAGTCTTTTCACTTTTCTATACTTAGTATGAGTTGTGTCTTCCTTTATCGCTCTTTGATCACTATGAGGACATAGTTCCAGCTAAGTATAGGGGGTGTTGTATATATTGTATATATACTTTAGACATAACTTGTAATTTTAAATATGTAATTATTTTTTAGGGTTTTTACCACTTGTGCCCCTTTGAGATATCAAAATTTCAGTTATGCCCCTATCTTTTTGGTAATATCAGTTGTGCCCCTCACTTCTTTCTCCGTTATCACTTGTGCCCTTCTTTCATATTGACCGTCAAAAAATTAAAATAACCAAGGTTTATTCAAACCATGGTGTAGTTAAGAAGGGTATTATGGTCAAAATAAAGTCAGGGGTCGATTTGGGAAGGAGGGGGTAGAGCATGGGGCTTGAGAGTTTGGGTCAGGGAAGAGGTGCAGAGGAAGAGCTCGGGGGAGGAGTTTGGAGCGGAGCTCGAAGCTGACAGGGTCGGGCAAGGGAGGAGGGGCGGTGGGCAGGTGATGAATCCATGATTCATTACCTTTTCTGTCGTATTTTATCTTAAAGCACTTTATAAATACATGTAAATATTCATTAATTTCCACATTTTATCAAAATACTATTTATGAATAAAAATGCACTTTTATGATTAAAAAACATATAAATAAATAAAGAATAAAAAATCTAGAAAAGAAAATAAGGCATATTGTAGATATGTATATATGTACAATATGACTCAGATAATATAAATATGGCTAAAAGATATATTTATATACCCTAACCCCTGAGACCAAGTCAGTATGAGTTGGTCGACAAAACAACAAGTAGGGGGAGATAAGAAAAAAAACTATAAAAAAATAATTAAATAACACTCCACACCTTAGTTATTATTTGTCCAATAAACACCAAATCTTTTTCTTTTATTTTTAATTAATTCATATGAATATATTGCTCACTAAACTCTTTTCCTAATTATTTCTAAAAATGTATATAAAAATATAAAAATAAGTTAAAATATTAATCTGTATATATGCCAAGAAATCCTACTTTTATATTGTCAAAATCTCAACTTCCGAATATCATAACTTCCTCATACGAACTCTATATTCACTCTACTCACCTTTAAAGTACATAAAATAATATTATCTAATTAATAGAGGTGGTTTCATTAAAATCGAAGTCCTTTTGCAAAAAGTCAATTTTGGGACCTAATGACAACATGGTTTCTGGGTTATTTATTTTATTTAAACCCATTATTTAAAGTTTTATTAATTTTATAATTTCTAATTATTTTCATGATATTGTATTTTCATCATGATTTATTTCAAAATTTTTGGAGCTTATTTATTATTTTAATAAAATCCAAAACCCTAATTTATAGATGAAATTAAAGTGCATAACTTATAACCGTATTTATTAATATATCTAAATTCATTTATTAAAATCCATAAAAATTCACAAAGACTTTATTTATTATCCTAATAACTAAGAAAAAATAAAATTTATATTTAATTAATTATTTATGGAATTAAAAATTCAATACCTATTTATTAAGTATTACTTATACTTATTTATTAATATAATATTTATATTTTGAATAATATTTATTATTTACGAAAAATAATTATACCATAATTTAGAGAATTTAATTATTTACATTTTTGTTTTTATACCTATTTTACATAATTTAATCTACGATTTATTATTCAATTTATACTTAATTTAACGTTCTGGCCAACCAGGTGCTGACACCTGTCAACACTTGGTTCTTCTTCCTCAAGAAGCCGATGGCGAGTCTGGTTTGCCCGGCCGTTTTCACCATTTTTTCCCTCACACTCCAAAACTACTTCAATCAATCCAAGTCCTCCATTCTATTCTCCTAACAACCCTCCTACTCCCCACCATTAGATCCACCTTTGAGCTCAAGTAAATCATCTATAAATGGCCAAGAAGTTGGCGAGATCCAACTAACTCTCCCCTAACAAACTTGAACCCCAATTCCAGTGTACGATCATCATCCTTCCTCCCCCGATTCCGGCCAATTAAGGAGGTGAAAGCTCATCGTTCTCGGTTTGCATGGAAGATGGTTGATCGGAGGAGATGTTCCAAGGTCGTCGTCGCCCTTGCATCGCCGCCTAGTGTGCATGGAGCTCTGGGAAGCCGCCCCATCGAGCGAAGACTAGGAGGTCGTATACCTTCTACTCCCAAGGTATTTCATTCATCGTTCAACCTTTTATTTCTTGAGATGTGTGCCATAATTAGCGTGGATAATTATGTCATTAGCAAGCTTAGTCAACATCAATAGACGGCACATCTTAGATTCATCTCAAACTCAATTGAATCACTCCTAGTTTCATCCTCTCTCTTTTTCCCATCTACACGTCGTTTTTATTAACTCTGGAAACCTATTTTAAAACTTGCAATTACTAATCATTCGGCGATTTGTTCACAAATCGAGCATATACATGCATTAATTGCAGGTTTATCTTCAATCTGGAGCAAAATCAGAGCAAGTGGAGTTTCCAAACACAAGAAATTACTCGATCAAATTGAAGGATATTGTGAATCCTCAGGCGCATCACGGAAGCGTGACGATCGCATCTAATACGATCGAGGCGACAAGTCGTACTAGTCGCAAGGTGCAGCAGAATTTAAAAATTTAAATAAAACGATGAAACCACATGATCACAAGAACAATTCTTGGATTGTTTCATCAAACTACAAAGTATTAGAAATACCTCTCGAGGCGTGGTTGCGATCATAAGATCTCTAAAGCAAGAGATCCTCATGTCTCAAGACCGATCCACGGAGACAACACTTGTGGGCGCGATGATGAGATGCGTGACTCCCGTAATCCTTGACGAAGATCCAAGCCTCGAATCTCCTGATTTCGTCCAACGAAATCCGTCATCTTCCTCTAGAGTAAGCAACGCAAAGAAGAAGGAGACCCTCGGGTAGTCGATGGCGAAGGAGAGAACTTCTCTCTTTCTCAACAAAGGTGGTCGACCACCCTATGGAGAGGGAGGGAGAGAGAGAGCACGAGAATGATAGGGAGAGAGAGGAGTACAGTAGGCGTCTACTTTTATGTTCCCTTCAAGGGCTAGGGCTACCCTCTTTATATACTAGTTTGGGATCCAATGGATCTCAATCCATGGCTCTCATGGATCCAACAGCCATTGTAATCCAAGAGCCATCCAACGGCTATGATTTGTGTTGGTTAAAAAACCAACAACATTAATTTATATTAAATTAAATATATGTTGAATTATTATCAACAAAATTTTAACATAAATTAATTCATTAAGAGATAATATGATAATAAAAAGGAAGAGACAACAAACCTCCTAAAATATAGGGGGCGTCACCCATGACTAAGTCATAGGTGACGCCACCTTTAATTTTGCTGGTTTTTGTCTCCTTTTATTTATCTTATTATTTCTTAATTAATTGCAATAACTATTATTGCAATAATATCCACCAAATTAATTCCAAATTAATTTGTGAATATTTCAATCATGCCATTGAAAAATATGTAAATTATATTCACATCCCAAACTAATTTGTAAATTACATTTCCAATTAATTAACTAATGTGGATCCAATCCACATTAATAATTAACAAATGTTATTTACAATATTTCTCTCTCTCTCTGATATATTATTAATCTCATTTACAATATACACAGATATTCTAGATATCACTATCCACAATCAGCTTATCCTTGATAATTAAATCCCATTTAATTATCTTGGACAATCATTCTCACAACATGAATCTTATTCAAATTGTACTTGATAATTAAATCTCATTTAATCATCAAGACCTTCTTGCTTGGATACTAAATTCATCACATGAATTAATCTTGAACTCCTTCAAGAATAATGTGCTTTCTCCGCAAATACTTGGAGATAAGGACAGGGAGATTGTATTATTCCACGTATAGTGACTTGGATGTTGAGGTTTCGAGCCGTGAAAGGAGAGTGGAGTTCCCTTCCATCTTCTGGAGAAGAACGAAGGCCTAGCGGGGGTGAAGGGGCTTCGGGGGGCTTCTTCTAGGAAGGGGAGAGTGGCCGAGTGGTCAAAAGCGACAGACTATAAATCTGTTGAAGGTTTTCTATGTAGGTTCGAATCCTGCCTCTCCCACTTTTTTCCGACAACTAGACTATCTATAATGGCCTCTCAGGAGACTCATCCCTGGAATAAAGGCATAGAGACCGGAATTGGGAGTCAGTTCGAAATGACATACTTCCAATAGTAGCCGTTGTTGATAACTGATAGACCTATGAAATTGATTTGACGAACTAGCCTTTCTTCTCAAAGGGGGGTCTTAGGGGGCATTGATTCAAAGCTCGCTCGCCTCCTGATTCTGAGGGCCTGACGTCTTTATGGATGGAATCAAATATGCAGTATTTACATAAATCAGTCTTCGGTTATTGGGGAACAATCAATATACTTCTAATGTCGAATCAGGATCAACTAGGACAGATCTCATCTCAAATCCAGATCTAACGGACCTCCCATAGATGCTTGATTAAATCAAGTCCGTATACTTAATCTTCTCATTGCATCTGAATCACATTCAGATCAATGTCCAACACTTGGACTACGATCAAGTTACTTCTCTACGAAGAGGAGTCACTAAAATCCAGACATGTTTCATCACTCCCTCAGATCGGAAGCGTCATGGTTATACAATCATTTATGATCATATCACCCTCAGGTATTCCCAATACCTGCACATCCTGCATACTGGAAGACCAATGATCAACCTGAAGATGAAGATCAATTTTATATTGTCTTCTTCAGGGTTTGATCACCAAGTTTCTCAATCTTGGTCATTGGGATTTGGTATCGATCATATGCTTTCCCAAAGCAAATATCAAACCTTCAAATTCTTGTCATGCTTCCAAAGCACGACGGCCATGCATGGAATTTGATCGGTCCCAATACCTCATGAGTGAGCTCATGTCTTCCGGTTGATAAGCGAACCTGTATGATCCCTTTGAGAGACCGTATTACTCATATGCCCTTATATGCACACAAGCTCGCCGGTGTGTAGACCTTGATTAGGTCATCAACCTAATGGTCTGCCAAATGTACATACTCAGACATATAGTAACACAACTATCTCTGGTCAGAGGATGTGTGCCTATGCTGTGATAGTATTCAACATAGGACTTAGGTTATCTCAATCTCGCTAAGTCAACCCATTGACTTAACTAATCTAACACCTCCGAATCACTATTCCCATGCAGAGGACCTGCATCAAAAGGTCGGTCAGTTATCAGCCTATGTGAGAAAGGATTTCCATCTCTTACTCAGGCTGGAGATCGCCTCTTAATAATCATTTGACGGTGTTTGATGAGTCCTCTATCTAACCCATTAGATATTTATCCAAACACCAGCCTCTATGATTCATTTAATGAATCAACAACTATATGATTATCAAGATGGCCATGGTACATAACTCTAATTGTACAGAGGGACCTTATAGTGCATTCATTTACTTAATTTCAGAAAGGGAGTGAACAATCAATAACTTTTATTTATAAAACATATTTATTACAATAACACTTATTGTAAGAATGGTTCGCCCCGGGCTCACATGGCTAACAATCTCCCACTAGCCCTCAGAACCATTCAGGAATAGTCCTTAAACCCATACTCATTACATGCTGATCGAAAACCTTCTGTGTCAGAGGTTTGGTAAGAGGATAAGCAAAGTTGTCGGCAGAGGCCACCTTGGTGATGATGATATCACCACGCTTTTGAATCTCCCGAATGATGTGGTATTTCCTTTCCATGTGCTTGTCTTTTGATGCCATCTGGGTTCCTTTTCCTGGGCAATGGCTCCCATGTTATCGCAGAGTAACGGGATGGGAGTATCAGGGGAAACTACGCCAAGCTCCAAGATGAACTTGCGCAACCACACTGTCTCCTTTGCAGCATCCGATGCAGCAATGTACTCAGCTTCTGTTGTTGAATCCGCCGTAGTGTCCTGCTTCTTGCTTCTCCAGCTCACAGCACCACCGTTCAACAGGAATACAAACCCTGATGTCAACTTTCGATCATCAATATCTGACTGGAAGTCTAAATCTGTATATCCCAAGACTTGGAGATCACCATCTCCATATACTAAGATTTAATCTTACGTCCGTCTTAGATATTTGAATATGTTCTTAAATGCATTCCAGTGTTTCTCTCCATAGAAGGATTGGTAACGACTTACCACTACCACTGCATGGCAGATGTCTGGCCTAGTACACATCATGGCATACATTAAGCTTCCTACAGCTGATGCATAGGGGCATCAAGCCATGGCCTTCTTTTCCTCAACACTTTGAGGAGCCATCCCTTTAGATAGATGGATACCATGTCTTAAGGGGAGGAATCCATTCTTGGAATTATCCATACAGATGTATCCATGTTGTGATAATCCCAACATCCTCTTTTCTCGGTTTCTGAACAACATCAGGCCTAATATGTAAGAGGCTTCTCCAAGATCTTTCATCTCGAAGGTATGAGATAGACAAATCTTCACACTGGTCATCATTCCTGTATCATTTCCAATGATAAGGATATCATCTACATAAAGCACGATGAACACAATGGCGCTCCCACTATGCTTCTTGTACACACAAGGTTCATCGGGATTCTGCACAAAATCATAACTCTTTATGGTTTCGTCAAATATGATGTTCCAGCTACGAGAAGCTTGTTTGAGCCCATAGATGGATTTCTTTAGCTTGCATACTTTTCCATCCTCAACTATGAAGCCCTGGGGCTTCTCCATATAGATATCCTCATAGAGGTATCCATTGAGGAAAGCTGTCTTGACATCCATCTATCAGATGGCGTAGTCAAGAGATGCAGCTATAGCCAGCAGTGTCCTGTTGGACTTAAGCATAGCCACAGGAGAGAATGTCTCATCGTAGTCGATGCCTTCTCTCTGTGTGTAGCCCTTGGCTACGAGCCGTGCCTTGAAAGTCTCTACTTTCCCATCAGGTCGCCTTTTTCTCTTGAAGATCCATTTGCACCCAATGGGTTTCACCCCCTTAGGTGGATCCTCTAGGGTCCATACACCATTCTTATGCATGGAGTCAATCTCTGACTTCATTGCTAGCATCCATCTATCCATGTCATGATCCGTGAGTGCTTCATCAAATGAAGTAGGATCATTGTCATTTTCACCTGACACATGGAATCCATACCTTTCAGGTGGTGCAACCACCCTCGAACTCCTTCGAAGAGGTATACCCATTTTGTAGAAATCAAGAAATTCGGATTGTGTGTTTCATCTTCATTTACCTTTTCAGTTTCTAGTTCAGGAACCTCAGAATCCTCAGGGGATTTAATGAGTTCCTCTACTTCATTTCTATCTTGACCTTTAAGGAAATCATCCTCCAAAAATCTCACATCTATATATACAAAAACCTTTTGGGTCTCAGGGTCATAAAGTTGATATCCAATACCATCTTTAACATAGCCAATGAAGTAGCACTCACAAGTTCGAGATTCTAGCTTACTTGCATCCACATTCTTTACATGGACCAAGCAACCCCAAACCCTTAAGTGTCTAACACTAGGTTTGTTTCCATACCATAGCTCATGAGGAGTCTTAGGCACATTTTGCTAGGAATCTTATTCAGGATATATATTGCAGTCTCTACTGCATATCCCCAGAAACTAAGAGGTAAACGTGCTTTGCTCATCATTGAACGGACATGTCCATGATGGTCCTAATGCGTCTTTCAGCAACACCATTAAGTTGGGGAGTTCCAGGGGCAGTGAGATTGGAGATAATTCCATTCTCTTTAAGGTATCGCTTGAATTCATCTGAGAGGTACTCGCCACCTCGGTCAGATCGAATCCGTTTAATCTTCCTATCGGTTTGGTTCTCAACCAAAGCCTTAAACTCTTTGAAATTTTCAAAGGTTTCAGATTATGACGTAGTAGGAAGATAAACCCGTATCGCGAATGGTCATCAATAAACATCAAATAATATCGATATCCAATCCGAGTCGCGGTACTGAAGGGACCACATACATCAGTATGTATTAGGTCAAGAATACCTTCGCATCTCGTAACCTTGTTACGGAAAGGCATCCTGGTCATTTTACCTTGAATGCAATGTTCATAGGTAGGTAAATATTGGACCTGTAGAAAATCTAAGGGTCCATCCTTTATCAATCTATTGATCCTATCAAAAGATAAATGGCCAAGCCTTTGATGCCAAATCATATTCAAATGATTTCCATTCTCCCTAGATCTTTTAGGGTTTTTATTAGTGGTAGTGACATTCATGACACATTCATCAATGCATAATTCATAGAGTCCACTAGAAGTCAAAACACCAATCCGCAATAAATTTATCATATTTATTAATGACTAACTTATTACAGAATAGGAAGGAATATCCATGTCTAACAAGCTTAGATACGGATATCAAATTCCTCCTGACTTCAGGTACATAAAGACACTCTTTAAGTACTAAGACTCGACCACTAGATAATGATAGTCGGCAGGTCCCGATGGCGACTGCTGCAATACTTGCATCAGATCCTATCTAGATGACTACCTCTCCTTGCTCCAAATTCCTAGTTTCCTGAAACAAATGCAACGAATTGCATACATGAACAGTAGCACCAGAATCTATAACCCAACTTCCTTCTCGTCCAACGAGAAAGTTAGTTTCAATGATGAAAGTAGATTTCATACCTGCTGGGGCTTTACCTTTGTCAGCAGACTTCAGGTATTCTGGGCAGTTATGCCGCCAGTGCCCCGGCTTCTTGCAGTGGTGACAAACATCGGTCTTCTTCGATGTCATTAACATGGAAGCACTGGAAGATAAACCAACTCCTTGATTCTTTTTCTTTCTCTTCTGGGGCGGGCCCTTCCCTTCCGACCGCGCTTTCCTTTTACTTGTGCAACCATTGCACTAGCAGAGAGGCTGTCCTTTTTCATTACGTCTTCTGCAGACTTTAATGCAGCTAACAACCCAGTGTTACTGAAATCAACTTTGCTCATGTGATATGACAGGACAATGTTGTTGAAAGACTTAGGGAGCTACAGGAGAATGAAATCAGCTTGCATATCAACATCCATGTCAGCTACCAAAATTTCTAGTTCAGGGAGGTACCCAAACACTTTGAGCACGCGCTCTCTAATAGAGGTCCCTTTCTGCATCTTGCAGCGAATAAGCTCTTTCATCACATTGTAACGCTGTGTGCGATTGACGTCACTGAACATTTCCTTCAGATTCAGCATGATTTCTTGGCAGTGGTTCATTTCCACATGCTGCTTCTGAAGCACATTGGATAATGAGCCAAGGATATAACACCTTACCAAGTTAAGATCTTCATCATATTTCTCATTAAAAGATTTATCTTCTATAGTCAGAGGGTCTGCAATCTTGTCCTTAGTTAGCACATATGAGATGCGCTCCGCAGATAGGACAAGATCCAAATTTCAGATCCAATCCGAATAATTTGGTTCGGTCAACTGATTGACCTCCAGAAGCCTGCTCAGAGGGTTCATGGACTTCTTTTTCTGAAATTAGGAATGCACTATATTAGAATATATAAATAATTATATATCTAGTTTTAAAACATTTTATTAAGGCATTTTAAATAAAATTTGTCTTGCTATGTCTACTGTGAAAGATTATTCCCTAATCGTCTTTCAAAGTAAGAGATATACTTACCGCTATATCTCAAGCAAGATCTGGGATCTCCTCTCTATCTTTATCACATCCCAATAATTTGAGAACCGATGACTTGAATAAAGAGAAGCGGGAACACATTCTGCCTTGCAAGTCCAACTTGCATTTCCCAAATCGGTCTTTAACACCCGGGCCCACCACCCCTAAGATGATGTTGACCCGTTGCTAATTGAACCAACCGTCAACATGATTAATACTCGCTATACGCAATCCAATATTGCCCCAATAATATGAGGACCCGATATTGGGGTCACTACGTATACGGCCTTACTCTTTCGAGAAGCAAAGAACCCGATCCAAATAATTGTATATTGGAACTGTCACTTCGGACAGGCGTCTCCAATACATAACTTTTGGCGACGAAATTCTTTGCCTTGATAGGAGACCATGCATGTCACTTATGTGATCCTCCACCTCTTATTCAAATTAAAATAATTAATTATCGTGAATCATATTCACATAATTAATTCATCCAAGGGAAATTACACATCTATTCATAAAAGAGTGTTTTATAGGATATAATTAATTTAATCATATTAAATTAATCATCAATCCTATTATCAATCAACAAACTTTGAATTTTACTTGAATAGTAGGTATAATATCAAAGTACGTATTATTTCAAATTTTAATAATTAGAAAAATACACTTTGATTTCTCTGGCATTATCCAATCCCTACCCGCTGTCATGGCCAGTACCAGCGAGAGTGGGACGAACCACATAAGTTGCAACCCGCTACCCTAGCGATCTCCGACTAGAGACCATATCCACCTCAGGAAAGGATAATGCCAGATAGATCGTTATGTACTTTGAGATGCTCATCAGTCTTTCAATCGAAATTATACCATATAATATACATCAAAACAATTTTGATTATATTATAAGGAGATATGCTAAACAAATCCCCAATCCTAATCAAGCAAGAGGGTTTTGCATGTAAAAGTTGTCCTACAACTATTGTAGGTTGACGTAGGGTTTTGCATGAAAATAATGTTTGTTGATGATTTCAAATTAACCAATGATCAAGATCAACTATTTTATCATTATAGTTTAGTGGGATGTCAATCAAGGAATTGATTATCATCTTTAAACATTTCACAAATATTTATCTCAGAAAATTAACAATTATTTTTCATAAACATTTTTGAATGACTATCACAAGGTTCAAGATCAAGTTTTGTCAATTTCCAGCAGTGACCCCTAATCACTAAAATTAACTTAGCTTGATCAATTTAAACCCAAAATTCGCAAAATTAGTTTCCTAATATTGCTAACTTGATTTAGAACAGAACCCAAGTGATAATTCACGCATTTCAAGGCATGTCAAAACCGTAATTAACAAATTAATCACGTTCAATTTCGCTGTTCCCGCAACAATGAATACATGCTTATTCAAAAGACCATATCTTGAGCAAATTAAATCCAAATTTAGTAAACTCATTCCTATGGTTTCCTTGTTTAATGGGGAACAAAATCCAATTGAATATTTTGTATTTAAACAATTTAAAAAGTGCCGAAAAAATCAATTAGATAGAGTTGCGAAAAGTCAAATGCGCTAAAACTTTCGCGACCCTTTCAAACCCAAGTCGTCCTTGGTTCATGGATCATATCCAAAATCCTTTTTGACCTAAGGCTCTGATACCTCTTGAAGGATATTGTGAATCCTCAAGCGCATCACGGAAGCGTGATGATCGCATCTAATACGATCGGGGCGACTAGTCGTACTAGTTGCAAGGTGCAGCAGAATTTAAAAAATTTAAATAAAACGATGAAACCACATGATCACAAGAACAATTGTTGGATCGTTTCATCAAACCACAAAGTATTAGAAATACCTCTCGAAGTGTGGTTGCGATCACGAGATCTCTAAAGCAAGAGATCCTCCTGTCTCAAGTCCGATCCACGGAGACAACACTTGCTGGCTCGATGATGAGACGCGTGACTCCCGCAATCCTTGACGAAGATCCAAGCCTCGAATCTCCTGATTTCGTCCAACGAAATCCGTCGTCTTCCTCTAGAGAAAGCAACCCCAAAGAAGAAGGAGATCCTCGAGTAGTCAATGGCGAAGGCGAGAACATATCTCTTTCTCAACAAAGGTGGTCGGCCACCCTATGGAGAGGGAGAGAGAGAGAGCACGAGAATGAGAGGGGGAGAGAGGAGTAAAGTAGGCTTCTACTTTTATGTTCCTTCAAGGGCTAGGGCTACCCTATTTATATACTAGTTTGGGATCCAATGGATCTCAATCCATGGCTCTCATGGATCCAACGACCATTGTAATACAAGAGCCATCCAACAACTATGATTGGTGTTGGTTAAAAAACCAACAACATTAATTTATATTAAATTAAATATATGTTGAATTATTATCAACAAATTTTAATTAACATAAATTAATTCATTAAGAGATAATATGATTATATAAAGGAAGAGACAACAAACCTCCTAAAATATAGGGGGTGTCACCCATGACTAAGTCATAGGTGACGCCACCTTTAATTTTGGTGGTTTTTGTCTCCTTTTATTTATCTTATTATTACTTAATTAATTTCAATAACTATTATTGCAATAATATCCACCAAATTAATTCCAAATTAATTTGTGAATATTTCAATCATGCCATTAAAAAATATGTGAATTATATTCACATCCCAAACTAATTTGTAAATTACATTTCCAATTAATTAACTAATGTGGATCCAATCCACATTAATAATTAACAAATGTTATTTACAATATTTCTCTCTCTCTCTCTGATGTATTATAAATCTCATTTATAATATACACAAATATTCTGGATATCACTATCCACAATCTGCTTATCCTTGATAATTAAATCCCATTTAATTATCTTGGACAATGATTCTCACAACATGAATCTTATTCATATTGTACTTGATAATTAAATCTCATTTAATCATCAAGACTTTCTTGCTTGGATACTAAATTCATCATAGGAATTAATCTTGAACTCCTTCAAGAATAATGTGCTTTCTCTGCAAATACTTGGAGATAAGGACAGGGGGATTGTATTATTCCATGTATAGTGACTTGGATGTTGAGATCTCATTTCAAATCCAGATCTTACGGACCTCCCATAGATGCTTGATTAAATCAAGTTCGTATACTTAATCTTCTCATTGCATCTGAATCACATTCAGATCAATGTCAAACACTTGGACTAAGATCAAGTTACTTCTCTACGAAGAGGAGTCACTAAAATCCATACCTGTTTCATCACTCCCTCGGACCGGAAGCGTCATGGTGATACAATTGTTTATGATCACATCACCCTCATGTATTCCCAATACCTGCACATCCAGCATACTGGAAGACCAATGATCAACCTGAAGATGAAGATCAATTTTACACTGTCTTCTTCAGGGTTTGATCACCAAGTTTCTCAATCTTAGTCATTGGGATTTGGTATCGATCATATGCTCTCCCAAAGCATATATCATACCTTCAAATTCTTGTCATGCTTCCAAAGCACGACGACCATGCATTGAGTTTGATCGGTCCCAGTACCTCATGAGTGAGCTCATGTCTTCCGGTTCATAAGCGAACCTGTACGATCCCTTTGAGAGATCGTATTACTCATATGCCCTTATATGCACACAAGCTCGCCGGTGTGTAGACCTTGATTAGGTCATCAACCTAACGGTCTGCCAAATGTACATACTCAGACATATAGTAACACATCTGTCTCTGGTCAGAGGATGTGTGCCTATGCTGTGACAGTATTCAACATAGGACTTAGGTTATCTCGATCTCACTAAGTCAACCCATTGACTTAACTAATCTGACACCTTCGAATCACTATTCCCATGTAGAGGACCTGCATCAAGATGTCGGTCAGATATCAACCTATGTGAGAAATTTATTTTAAGTGCAAGTTATTATTCCCATTTTTACTTAATTTTATTTACATTTCAGTCCAAGTTATTATTGTATTTTTATTTTCTTTATTCCTTGCATTAAAAATACCATTTATCATCTTAAAATTACAAGAAATTTATTTTAAGTGCATGTTATATTATCAAATCACATATATTTTTCACATGGAAATCTAAAACACATTCCTATACTTAAAAACCCAAAAACATTGCATTTATTTCCTATTTGCATTAAAAAATCCATAAAAATTTAAAAATGTTTTGGTAAAATCTAAAAAATAGGGGTTATTTAATATTGTATTTTGTGCCTACATACCAAAAATCAATAAAAACTCAAAAGAAAATAAAAACTGCAAACCCTCTCTAACCCTAAAAATTACAAAAAAACCATTAAAAACCAAAATTAGAGTTTTATATTTCTTTATCTTATTTATTCTATATACTACATTTAAATTAGTTTTGGAAACTGTTGAGTTATTTAGCTATTTTTAAAATCCAAAAAAGTTGGTTATATATTATTGATCACTGGTTTCTTGTTTTTATTCAACTAAAAAATACAAAAAAGAAAAACATAAAAATCACAAAAATAGAGTAAAATATAAGAAGACAAATTTTATTTTGTATATTTTGAGTATTTATAAGTATATCTATACATATATATATATGAACACATATTGTATATTTATACCTATATTTATAAGATATATTATAAATATTAGTATTATAATTAATAAAATACCAAAAATATTTTATACCCTTAAAAAGATAAAAGGATTGTACGTTGGGTTTTTTTGTATTTTGTATATTTTATATCTATTTATATCATATTTCAAATATTATCTACATACATTATATATATTCTATAAATTAAAAAGAAAATTAAAAATCAGAAAATAGAAAAATATAATATTAGAAAATTAGAAAAAAAACAAAAAAGTATAAATAAAATATTTAAAATATATGAAATATTTAAAACCTAGGAAAAAATCACCAGAAAAACACAAAATCTTTAAATATATTATTGCCAATTTATATAATCTATTCCATGTGCTCCCTATGTTTGACCCCTACACCTACTTGTCAATATACACATTTATTTTATAGGTTTTATAATAAATTTTGATCCAATTATATTGATTGCTTCATTTATTTGTGGGTTGATTGTTGTTTGAATTCGAGGTCATTATGGGTCGCCTCAGCGATTGTTTGCCCGCCTTGTGTAGGACATAAGACCCTCATAATTATTAGATCAACATGTACCACGGTCGAACATAGCGAACATTTATTTTTAGTTGTAAGGTTATAAATTAATTTAAGTGATTAACTAATTGCTATGTTACTCTCTTTATCTGTAAATAAAGAGAAAAATAAATCAAAAGAAATGTGATGCAATGCAAGTGAAGTACACGTTCTGTGATTTTTATTTTGTTCAAAACTCAAATACAAATAATAAGTTAATCCTTGATTAATTAATCACAGACCCAAAATGAAATAAATTCAAGGAATATATTCCAATTAACTACGAATTATAGGCTAGAAGATTAATCAATGAACAATCATGTAAATAATGATCCTTAAATAGAAATGAACTCAAAACTCCTTGAATTAATCCTCAAATCAAAGAAATTTTATACACATAAAATATCAGGGAAACTAGTTACTTCACCTCAATTAAGCCCCATCTTAGATTAATTCCTTAAAAAATATTCAACAATAATCAAAAGGGAATTAATCGAATTTGATCATCTCAAATGAGCCCTTATATATTAAATTAATTTTTTTCAAGATAAAATATCATAAATATGTCAATATTAGGCATGCATGATTATAATAGATCCTCAAATAATGTTCAACTTAAATCAATATCTGATTTGTTTATAAGATATGTAAAATGAAAGAGCACAAGATAAGCTTCAAAACGACAAATTATGCTTTAAAAACAGAGTTCAAACAAGGAAGTTATGATAGATGAATGTTTTAAACTAAATCATAATAAAAATAAAGTTTTCATCTAAAAAAACCCTTGTAGGGACTTATCTACAAATACCACAACCCTTCTGGACCTCCTTGTAAATTACAATGCATGGCACATGATCTGGGTGGTTGGGACCTCAGTGCAATCTTCTAGAACATGGAGGGGGTGTAATGCAATTTACCCCCACCCATGTGCATTGCGCGTGCCACGTGAGGCTTGAGGGTAAAGGCATGGGCTCGGGTGGAGCCTTGGGTCTGCAGCTGAGCTGTGGGCACATGAGGCTCGACGTGGCATCAAAGGGGCTTCGACTGACCCGAGCCTTGATGTAGGGGCTGAGGCTAGGGTAATCAATGCGGCAGTGGAATGACCGTTGGATCATGGGCCAACCCTCGATCCAACTACAAATGTACGTCGAGGAGGCAACGACGAGGTACATGCCTAATGAAGGCAGAGCGGTGAGGCGGAGGGCTGACTTTAGAGGAGAGAAGCATGATGTGGAGGCGCATGACTGAGAGCGAGGCGTTGGTTTGAAGCTCGGACCTCGGACGACACACGCACGAGGGTCGAGGCAGAGCTGAGGCAAAGGAATCAAGGTGGAGATGGGCCTCCGTGGTATGCGGAAATGGTGAAGCTTGTCGATGGCAATGGGAGCGGTTGAAGACAATGGAGATCCTAAGGTGGTGGCGGTCGAGGAAGAGCTTCATAGAGCGCGCGGAGGCAATGAAAATGACTAGAGAGGGATGATCGGAATCTCCTGAGGAAGGTGGAACTCGGTCGTGGCAGTAGCCTCTAGTGGTTATGACCAGAGTGTTGGGGAGATAGAGGGTAGCCAGGTTGAGGGCCCAGATGGAGGTAGTGCGCAGAGAATTTCTAGGGCAAGGTTAAAGTGCTAGTTGCAAGTGAGAGGAGGAGTATCATAGAGAGATGGAGGTGTGGCAGAGAGAGATGGAGGTGCGAGGTAGAGAGATGGAGGTGCAACGGAGAGAGGAAAAAGAAGAAAAGAAGAAGTAGTAATGGGTATACCTAGAGGTGGAGTTCACTGATGAAAAAAAGGTGGTAGTTGATGACGGTGGAATGGTTCATCAATGGAGGAGATGATGCTCCTGTCGTCACTCAAGTGCTCAAGAGAAAGAAGCATGAGGTCAACATCTTCTTGTTTCTACACAACCGCAAGGGTGATAGTTGTGGATCACACCTCTCCTTCAACTTGTTTCATCGCACGATCGGAGCTCCTCCAAGCTATCACCATAGAGGAGGGTCATGCTAGAGAGAGGAGGTTTTATTGGTGGATAGGGTCAAAAGCCGGTGGCAGTAGAATTCGTAGGAAGAGGAGGATAATGACAAGGCTACAGGCGGCCTTAACGGTCGGCTGGAGGCATAATGGCAGGGAGGCGACGGTTGCTGGAGAGGAGGAGGTGGTTGTACATTATGCCCGTTGGTGAAAGAAGGAAAGGTCGCTAGCGGGTGGAGGTAAAACGAGGAGGGTGCATGTGAGCAACATGTGCGGGCAGAGGGAGGAGACCTAATCCTCAATAATAGGGAATAAGTCAGTTCTTACATTCTATCTACCATCTGAGTAGTTTGTCAGACTTAAAAATTTAGATGGAAGGTCAGCTGAAGGATGGTATAGGTTTGGATAATTTATTCTCTCCCTCTCATTGGATCAAGGATTCTCGAGTACCATATTACTCAACACAGATATATTTGGTGTTGATAAATGTGTCCGTCAAGAGTTGTTGAGTCGCCTGTACTTGTTTTCCTGAGAGTATACTGGAGTGTGTCTTCTTTAAGTTGCTAATATACTTACACCCAGATGTGTATTGCTTATGATGCAGAGACCTTTTTGAGGTACTAGCCCGACTCATTTGGCCTAATTAACTTTGGTCCAAGTGGACATTTAGAAATGGTTGGGAGCGCATACCATTGATGTAAAATCTTGGTATTTGACTTTGTATTGAGAGCTTTTTTGTTCACATTTCTTTTCTTTTCTTGAGGCTAGCTCAAATGCTTTTACCATGTTGGCGCATACTGATCAACAATTTGTTAAGTTTCATCACACCCTATCACATAGGTCAATATCAAAAGATAACAAGAGAACTTGTTAGCATGCTGGCCAGGGTTTGCTGACACTCAGGTTTCATGAAGCTTTCATCGACTTTATCCCATGCTCAAGCATCATTAAATCACATCTAGACTCTAATCTTAAGTCCCATTTCCTCAAGTGAAACCTCAACTCCTCTCATCATTCATGTAGTTGTGTAGGTGATGTGCTGATCGTATTCTTTAAGGTATATATTAAGCATGCAATATAGCACTCATATCTTAGGGAATTGGGGATTGTAAAGTTTCAAACTCCTACAACTATGGGCGGTTAATTCTAAATCAAAGGACCTCAAAAACTAGAGTTTTTTTATTCATCTAGTCTTGAGTGATAGTGAAAATGTCAGGAATAGAGCCTTATGTTAGTTTTTTTTCTTTTTTTGTTTTTGGATATAGACGATGACATAATGATTGGCTTGAATTTATATGGCCAATTGCATCTACATTCAACCAATATGGGTGTACATATGTACCGTAGAACAGTTACCCGTATTACTTCAAGACGGTGCCTTACACATTGTCTTTTAACCATCCAATCTGCTAAGGGAGACCGTAGTTCCCTCACTGAGAAGTAACTAGTCATTTTAAATATAGTAATCAGAATGGTCACTAAAAGAGTTTATTTCTTTTTTTTCAAAGTTTATTATACCCCCTAATTTTTGTAAAAAGTTTTGCAAACATGGATTATACAACAACAACAACAAATACTTTTCCCACTTTAAGTAGGGTCAGCTACATGGATTTTTTGCCTCCATACAGATCATTGTAAAAATGGATTATAAATACAAAAATTGTATAGTATACATAATATACATCTTATATCCATACCCAATTTTTGATGTGAAAATAATTAAAGTACGAGCTATGGATAAAGTACATAAAATATATACACACCCCCCATACTTAGCTCGTGTTATGTCATATGGCACAAAGTGAAATGGAGACATGGCTCGTACCAAGCATAGTCGAGTAACAAGAATAGAAAGTTAACTCGCCCCCCTATACTTAGGCTTTTGAGGTCTAATTATAACAGAAAAGTAAGAAATGATGTGGTCAAGGGTGAGAAGAAAGAAAATAAGTCTTGTATACACAATGATACCAATCCCTCTATACTTAGGCTCAGGTCAGCATGAGGATGATTGAGCAATTACAAGCAGAGGACCGAGTAGATTTGAGATGGATGTACAAGGGGGTCAAGAAGGTTTTCAACAAACCTTCTTGCGGGAATGTGGTGGAAGATATTATGGAGATGTAGAATGGGGTGAAGGGGGAGAAAATATAGAAGTCCAACCATCATCAGAGTTATCCTCAGAAGAATAATAGTCATACGTAGAGGACCTCCAACTATTGTCAACTAAAGGTAGGTGTCCTTTGATAATTGCTATATTTATTGTACTTAGCTTATGTACCTCTTAAGGGCTAGATGAGGAACTTGACAAGGAATCTTCAAAAATCACTTGGTTTCTAAGGTCAAAGGTAACTTTCTTAGTCGGTTTATTTCTGTTCATTAGGAGGAGGAAGGTCAGAGTTCTTCTCCCTATCATTAGTAACCGTTCTGGAAGTTGTGGCATTTATGGGCTCCTCGTCATATGAATCACCGTATTCTTTGACCCATTATTGTAGGGTCATGGTACGTCTTGGGGGAGTTTCCTCACATTGATTAGGCATTGCGAGCTCATTTCTGGTTGTCATATTTGTTATGGTTGGGGATGTTGATATCACCTTCTGATATCCATGATTTTTGGTGACATATGAGGTTTCCCTAGGAAGAAGAGTCGGCTCTTGGACAGGTTCAAGAATATCATGAATTACTGCCAACTTAAAAATTCAACCACTAAAATAATCATGATGATCCTCATACACGTGGTCCAATTCTCCATAAGTTCATGTATATTGAATTCTCATAGGAGATGTAACGGGGTTGGAGGTCTAGTGAGAATCGAAGGTTGGTCTAACAGTTGGTCTCTCGGGTGTCTCTCTTAGGGTTTATGTTTGTGTTTCACTAGGAGATGTTTGATAATGTGAAATGGTCTTCTCCTAATCACGACTATCGGTGGCTATTTAGGTTTCCTCAGAGCAGGTCATGTCACTGAGGGCTTGTTCATTATGGTTCGAGTTCGAGAACCTGATGTCTTGAGTCTCACAACTGATGGTTGCCTTAGCAGAGTCTAAGACTGGATTTCCTAGAGTGATAGGAGACTCAAACAACTCTCTATGGTGCTCAATGTCAAGGACAATAAAGTCCACTTTATACTTGTCGCTTCAGAAGTTTACGATGACAAAAACAATTCCTCTTGATCTTTTGGTAGATCGATCTAGAAGTTGAACGAATACCCTAATCTTTTTTCCCTTGATTTAGTTGATCAAAGACAGATTTTGGGAGGATGTTTAACATGGTTTCATCGTCTAACCAAACAAGGGTGAATAAGGAATCCTCAATTTCGTACGTGATCCGAGTCAACCTTTTGACTTTGTGGCTTTTGGTTTTATGATTCATCACCAAAAAACTAGACACAGATACTATATGAAATTCCATCCTTTATCGCTTGTTACCCATCTTTTTAGGGTTTAATCCCTTTTTACTAATCTCTTAAGATCAGGCACATATTCTATTACCTTAATTAATGGAAGCTATAATATTAGACTCTTGCAAAATGCTTTCATTTAAAAGTTGTCCAAATTTTTTGAAATTTCTAGTTTTCATTTTTCTGGCCTTTTTGATGTAATGGTCAGTACGTTAGTCAGAGGTCAGAGGTGGTTGTGCATGATTGTGTGACACGTGATTCATCTGTGGTTCACTTTGTGGTGTCCTTACTTCTTGCTGATTTTTCATTGATTGGATGACATCATATATTTGTTTAGTCAAAGCATATTCTCTTCGATTGATCCAAGTGATGTCATCCTCAAACATCTCATGACCTTGTCATGAATAAGTGTACTCCACATGTTGTGTCTCTGGCATGTAGCTCTAAGAGAAATATTGGTTATTCCAAGGCTGTATGGTCTGGTCATAATTGGTGTTTCCTTGACTTTAGATCTCTCTTGAATTGTCAAAGGAAAATTGATCGTATCATGAAGAGAGTCAACATGAGTAGGGGATGGTTCGAAAGATGGGAAGTCCATAGTAATCGGGAATCATGTTTCTCTGTCAAAATTGGTTACTATATTTTCCATCTTCTTGCTCTATTGTGTTCATGTGAAGGTTAGAATGTGAGAACGGTATAATCTATGAAGAAGTGTGGCCATAGGATGGAATGTATGGGGTGGAGGAGAATGATGACTGATGGGGACCGGTTTCGAAGAGAGGGTTCGCCTTGAATGATAGAGTAAAAGATCGGGACATGGTCATGAAATAGGGATCCACAGAGTCTGGATATGAAGACCAATGTGCCAACATCTTCTCAAGAGGGAGATGGAGATGATTTGTGAACCATGATTTGTTTGCAATTACAAAGACATTGATGCAAACAAGACAAACACAAGTCAAACTGTGTTGTTTCATCAACTCATTGCTTGTGAAGGTCGCAAGAGTCTAGCTAATTATCTTTTCGATTTTTAATTGAGTGACATAACAATCTTTGAGATGTATGAATACGTGGAGGTTACGTTTTTGGGTTCTACCCTAAGTGCACAGTTCTTTCTGCGTATAATGAGTGGGTTGCTCCCCACTAGACACAAGGTTAATTTTATGTCAATTTATTTACAGTTTCCTTGATCAGTAGTCTTGATTTTAATTTAAGGTTATCACTTAAGTCTTATATGAGCACAGAAATATCACATCTAACAAGCAGTCTCAATTCCTTTAATTCTTAAGTTGTAAAAACTGAGGGGAGAATTGAAAAAGTGGATGAAAGCATGAACTCAATGATGCATGCTAAAAAAGAGACTTACAGTGATTCCTCACGTTCTTCATGCGTGATGCATACAAGGAATTTAAAGTTTACTCTCAATGATAGGCACAGATAAAAAACACCCTCAAAAGATATAACTATTAGCGGGAAGAATTTTGAGTTTATATTGGCTAAGTCCAAACGATCTACTCCTAGTGTGTCTTGTTAGTGAAGATGTGCGGCCTAAAAATTACATGCATAATCAAAAATAAATAAATCAATCTAGCATGAGTGCAACTAACTTCTATGCCACTCAAGTCGAGTCCCAACCGCACAGAAGGGGTTGAAACATACCTGAATAACAACAAATAGTTTTGTATGAATCATTACAGATATTAGGGTTCAGAGAGGCTCGTGAAAACCTGCAGAAAATAAATCTTGATTAGTCTCTCTCTCACAAAATAAATAAAAAATTCCCTTTTGCAGCTCATTGAATTTTTGTCTACAATAGCTCCGAGCTAGTTGCTAAGAGAGAAAACGTAGTTAGTAACAGATGAGATAGGAAAGCAAAAAATAAAAGAAAATTTGGTGATAAACAAAAATGGAAAAAATAGATCCAGAATTAAAATCACAACTTTTAATTACAAAAATTAATCTAAAATCCTAAAAGTGTGTCGTTCCTCGGCAACCGTGCCATTTGATGAGCCAGAAATCCACCTGATTAATAAACAACAATTGTAGTATAGAGGAGGATATCTGATCAACAAAAACCACAAATTTTGAATATTGTGGAATATTTTAACTTGTAAGTGTACCAAGGTTCGAACACAAGGAATGGTTAGTTTTAATTGCGCAATACTAAATTAATTTAACTTATTAGCTAATGTCTATGTTAATATCTATGTCATAAAATAAAGTGAAAAATAAATTTGAAAATGTAATGCAATGAAAATGAAGCAGAAGTGATTTTTCTTTTGTTTAAACCTCAAATACAAATAATTAATTAATCATCGATTGATTAATCCTAGACTCAAAAAGGAATCAGTTCAAGGAATATATTCCAATTAATTCCGAACTGTAGGTGAGAAGATTAATCGGTAAATAATCATGCAAATAATGATCCTTTAATAGAAATGTCCTCAAAATTCCATGAATTAATCCTCAAATCAAAGAAATTTTAATCACATAAAATGCTAGGGAAATTAATTGCCTTACCTCAATTAAACCCCTATAGAGATTAATTCCTCAAAAAAATAATCAATAATAATCAAAAGGGAATTAATCAAATTAGTTCTTCTCAAATAAGCCATTACATATTAAATCAAAATTTTCTCAAGATAAAATAGCACAAATGTATCAAATATAAGCCTGCATGATTAGAAAATATCCTTAAATAATATTCAACTAAAATCACCGTCTGATTTGTTCAGAAGACATGTAAAAAGAAAGAGCACAAGATAATCTTCAAAAAGACCTATTATGCTTTAAAAATTGTGCTCAAATGAGGAAGTTATGACCGAATAAAGTTTTAGGGACTAAATCATAATAAAAATAAAGTTTTCATCTCAAAATGACACCTACGAGGACTTATTAGCAACATGCTTGTGCCTCCTTGTAAATTTTCCTAGGAGGACATGTGCATGGCATGTGATCAGAGAAACAAGGACTTCGACATAATCTTATGGAACTCGAAGGGAGTGGAATGCAATTTTCCCATGCCCGCATGTGTTGGGCGTGCCACGCAAGGCTTGGGGGCGAAGGCGCATTCTCAGGTGGAGCCTTATGTTCGTAAATGAGGTGTGGTCACCCGAGGCTCCACGTGGCATTGGAAGGGGCTTTGACTAAACCGATTCTCAAGGCGAGGGATGAGGCTAGAGTACCAAATGGCCATTGGATTAAGGTCCAACCCTCGATTGAACGACGATTGTATGCCAAGGAAGTGGCGCCAAGGTGCAGACCTGACAAAGAGAGGAGTAGTGGGGCAGAGGGCTGGGTCCAGAGGCGAGTGTCATGCGGTGGAGGTAGAGGGGCACTATTGAGGGCGAGGCATCAGTGTGAAGCTCGGACCACGAGCGACACATGCCTGAGAGTCGAGATGCAACTGGGGTTGAGGAGTCATGGCGAAGCTGGGCCTTCATGGCACACAGTGATGGTGAAGCTCGTCGATGGTGATGGGATCGATTAAAGGTGATGGAAATCTTGAGGTGGTGACAATCGAGGAGGAGCCTTGTGGAGAGCATGGAGTCAATGTGAATGACTAAAGAGTAATGATCGTAGTCACTTGGGGAAGGTGGAACTCGGTCGTGGTGGTCGTCTCTGGTGGCTTTGACCTGCATGTGAGGGCGATGAAGGGAAGCCAAGTCGGGGGCTCAAGTAAAGTAGATGCACGATGAATGACTAGGGCAGGAAGAAGTGCAAGATGCGAGCGAGGGGAGGAGAGACATAGAGATATGGAGGTGCGGTGGAGAGAGATGGAGATGAAGTGAAGAGAAGAAAAAGAAGAGAAGAAGTAGCAGTGAGTATACCTGGAGGTGGAGTTCACTGGTGGCTGATGATGATGGAATGGTTCACCAATGGAGGAGTTGATGCTACTATCTTCACTCAAGTGCTTGGGAGAAAGGAGCACGAGCTCAGTAGCTTCTTGTTGATATACAGTTGTGAGGGTGGCAGCTGCGGATCACACATCTCCTTGAGGTTTCTTCGTCGCATGATTGTAGCTCCTCCAAGCTATCACCATACAGGAGGGTCGTGCTAAAAGAGGAGTTGGTAATGGCGGACAAGGTCAAAGGTCGATGATGGTGGAATTTATAGGAGGACAAGGAGGATAATGAAAATATTGAAAAAACCTTAAGTGCATCACTGAAGTGTGAAGACCACATCGTATGCGATCGGAGGGATTAATCACACTGGTGGCTCATTGCAGTGGAATTTTAAAATTTTTAAATGATGAAACCACATGATCAAAGAACTCTTCTCAAATCATTTCGTCTAACCACAAATAAGATGTAGGATTAAATCTTGAACTGTGGTTGCAATCAAGTCTCTATAGAAAGAGACCTCCTGTCTCAAGTCCAATCCGACAGAGGAGACGCTTGTGAGCGTATGATGAGAGGTTTGCTTCTCACAATCTAAAATGAAGATCCAAGCACTAGAACTCCTGATTTCGTTGTATGAAATTTAATTTTTCTTCTCGAGCAAGTAGCACTGAAGAAGATGGAGATCCACAAGTAGTCAATCCGGCAGCACAACGACATTGCAATGACTACGATTCTCTCTAGCACAAGGTGGACGACCACTAAGAGAGAGAGAGAAAATCATAGTTATCGCAATGTCGTTGTGTTACCGGATCTTGGAGACCTCTCATAGTTGTTTGACTAAATCAAGACCGTAGATCTAATCTTCTCATTGCATCTGAATCTCATTCAGATCAATGTCTAACATTGGATTAAGATCCGATCATTTCTCTAAGAGGAATCACTAAAATCCAGACTTGTTTCATCACCCACTCGGAATGAAACCATCATGGCTATACAATCATTAATGATCACATCACTCTCAGATATTCCTAATACCTGTACATCCTACATAATGAAAGACCTAGAATAAACCCAAAGATATAGATCTATTTTTACTGTCATCTTTCGTGTTTTATCATTAAGTTTCTCATTCGGTCATTGGGAGTTGGTATCGATCATGTACTTTCCAAAAGAATATATATACCTACAAATTCTTGTCATGCTTTCAAAGCAAGATGACCATGCATGGAATTGGTCGGTTCCAATACCTCATGAGTGAGCTCATATCTTCTAGTTCACAAGTGAACATGTATGATTTCTTTGAAAGATGTATTACTCATATGTCCTTGTATGCATACCATCTCATTGGTGTATAGACCTTGGTTAGGCCATCAACCTATCGGTCCACCAAATATACATACTTGGACATATAGTAATATATCTATATCTGATCAGAGGACACGTACCTATATCATGACAATATTCCATATAGGACTTGGTTATCTCGACCTCGTTTAGTCAACTCTTTGACCTAACTAATTTGATACCTCCGAATCTTTATTCCTATGCATAGGCCTTGTAACAAGAGGTAGGTCAGATATCAGCCAAAAGAGAAAATATTGCCATACCCTACTCAGGCTGAAGATCATCTCTTAATAATCATTTAACGTTTCTTGATGAGTCCTCAATCTAACTTTTTAGATATTCATCCAAGCAACAACCTCTATGATTCAACAATTGAATCAACAAACTATATGATCATCAAGATGGCCATGGTACATAACCCTAATTGTAATAAGGGACCTTACAGTGCATCCATTCAATTAATCTTTGACAGGGAGTGAAATAAAACAATAACATTCATTGATATATCAAACATTACAATAATATTTATTGTAAGAATGGTTCACCTCAAGCTCACACTGCTAACAATCTCCCTCTAGACCTTAGAACCATTCACGTACAATCCTTAAACCCATACTCATTACATGTTGGTCGAAAACCTTTTATGTCAAAGGTTTTGTAAGCGGATCAACAATATTGTCGATAGAGGTCACCTTGGTGATGATTAGGTCACCACACTTCTGAATCTTCCAAATGACGTGGTATTTCCTTTTTACGTGCTTGCTCTTTTCATGCCACCTGGTTTCTTTCACCTGAGAGATGGCTCCTGTGTTATTGCAGAGTAGCAGGATGGGAGAATCGAAGGAAATTACGCCAAACTCCAAGATGAACTTGCATAACCACACCACCTCCTTTGCAGCATCTGATGTGATAATGTATTCAGCTTCTGTTGTTGAATTGGTCGTAGTGTCCTGCTTCTTACTTCTCCAGCTCACGGCACCACCGTTCAACAAGAACGCGAACCTTGATGTCGACTTTCGATCATCAATATCTGATTAGAAGTCTGAGTCTGTGTATCCGAAGACTTGGAGATCACCATATCAATAGACCAAGATGTAATCTTGCGTCCGTCTTAGATACTTGAAGATGTTCTTCATTGCATTCCAGTGTTGCTCACCATAGCAAGATTGGTAAAGACTTACCACTCCCACTACATGGCAGATATCTGGACTTGTGCACATCATGGAGTACATTAAGCTTCCTACAACTGGTGCATAGGGGCATCCAACCATGGCTTTCTTTTTCTCAACAATTTGAGGAGAGATTTTATTAGACAGGTGGATACCATGCCTTAAGAGAAGGAAAACTTTCTTCCAGTTCTCCATATGGAAATGTTCCAAGATGTTCTTAATGTAGCCATGTTGTGGCACTCACAGGATCATCATTTCTCGATTTTTGAATAGCTTCAAACCCAATATGTAAGAGGCTTCTCAAAGATCTTTCATCTTGAAGGTATGGTATAAACAAATATTAACACTGGTCGTCATCCATGTATCATTCCCAATGATAAGGATGCCATCTACATAAAGCACGATGAACACAATGGCACTCCCACTAAGCTTCTTATACACACACGATTCATCAGAATTCTGCACAAAATCATAAATCTTTATGGTTTCGTCAAATCTGATGGTCCAGCTACGAGAAGCTTGTTTGTGCCCATAGATGGATTTCTTCAGCTTGCATACTTTGCATTCCTCGCTTATGAAGCCCTGGGGATGCTCCATGTAGATATCCTCTTCGAGATATCCATTGAGAAAACTGTCTTGACGTCCATCTGCTAGATGTTGTAGTCAAGATGTGTAGTTATAGGTAGAAGTGCCCTGATGGACTTAAGCATAGCCACAGGAGAGAATGTATCATCACAATCAGTGCCTTCTCTCTATGTGTAGCCCTTGGCTATGAGTCATTCCTTGAAGGTCTCTACCTTCCCATCTGGTCCACTTTTTCTCTTTAAGATCCATTTACATCTGATGGGCTTTACCCCTCTAGGTGGATCACATAGGGTCCATTCACAATTTTTATGCATCAATTTCTAACTTCATTGCTAGCATCCGTCTATCCATGTCATGATCTGTGACTGCTTCTTCAATTGAAGCTGGATCATTGTCAGTTTCACCTGACACATGGAATCTTTACCTTTCAGGTGGTGCAACCACCCTCGAACTCCTTTAAAGAGGTACGGATGTTTCATCTTCATTTACTTCTTTGGTTTCTGGTTCAGGAAGCTTAGAATCCTCATCGGTTTCAACGAGCTCTTTCACTTCATTTTTGTCTTCACTCTTAAGTAAGTCATCCTCTATAAATTTTACATCTCTAGAGACAAAAACATTTTGAGTCTCAAGGTTATAAGTTTGGTATCCAATACCATCTTTGACATACCTAATGAAGTAGCACTCTCTCGTGCAAGATTCTAGCTTATATGCATCCACGTTTTTTGCATGGATCAAGCAACCCCAAATCGTTAAGTGCCTAATACTAGATTCGGTTCAATACCAAAGCTCATGAGGAGTTTTTGTTTCAGACTTGCAAGGAATCTTGTTTAGGATATATACTGCAGTCTCTACTATATATCCCCAGAAACTAAGTGATAAATGTGCTTTTCTCATCATTGAACGGACCATGTCCATGATGGTCATGCTGCATCTTTTAGCAACACCATTAAGTTGGGGAGTTCCAGGAGTAGTGAGATTGGAGATAATTACTTTCTCTTTAAAGTATTATTTGAACTCATTTGAGAGGTACTCGCCACCTCGATCAGATCGAATCCGCTAAATCTTCCTATCGGTTTGGTTCTCAACGAAAGACATTAACTCTTTGAACTTTTCAAAGGTTTCAGATCTATGGCGTAATAGGAAGACAAACCTGTATCATGAATTGTCATCAATAAATGTCAAATAGTATCGATATTTATTTTGTGTTATGGTATTAAAGGAACCACATACATTAGTATGTATTAGGTCAAGAATACCTTTGCTTATTGTAACCTTGTTACGAAAAGGCATCCTAGTCATTTATCTCGAATACAATGTTTGCAGGTAGGTAAAGATTAGACCTGTAGAAAATCTAAGGATCCATCCTTTATCAATATATTGATCCTATCAACAGACAAATGACCAAGCCTTTTATGCCAGATTATGTTAGAATAATTTCCATCCTCCCTGTATCTTTTATGATTTCTATTAGTGGAAGTAACATTTATGACATTTTCATCAATGCACAATATATAGAGTCACCAGAAGTTAGAACACCATCCACAATATAATTATTATAACGATTTTTGAAAATCTTATTATAGAATAGAAACAAATATCCACTCCTAACTAATTTAGATATAGATATTAGTTTCTTCTAACACATGGAACATAAAGACATTCTTTAAGTATTAAGACTCTTCCACTAGATAATGATAGTATGCCGGTCCCGACGACAACTGCTACAACAGTTGCATTATATCCCATCTAGATGACTATCTCCCCTTCATGTAGATTCTTAGTTTTCTGAAAGAGATGCAACAAATTACATACATAAATATAAGAAACAGAATCAGTGACCCAACTTCCTTCTCGTCCTCCGAGAAAATTGGTTTCTATGATGAAAGTAGAATTCATACATGTTGGGGCTTTACCTTTGTCAGCAGACTTTAGGTAATCTAGGTAGTTCCGCTTCCAATGCCCCTGCTTCTTGCAATGATGACACACAATGATCTTCTTTGATGTCACTAATGCATAAATAGTAGAAGATGAGCCAACACCTTGACTCTTCTTCTTTCTCTTCTAGGTCGGGCCCTTCCCAGATCCTTGGTTCTGTCCGTGCTTCCCTTTGACCTGTGCAACCATTGCACTGCTAGTGGAATTATCTTTCTTTATTACATCTTCTACAGACTTTAATGAAGCAGATAACTCAACGTTAGACCAATTCATCTTGTTCATGTGGAATGATACCTCAATGTTATTGAAAGACATGGGGAGCGATAACAGAATGAAGTCGGACTGCATATCTGCATCCATCACAGCCCCGAGAGTTTCCAGTTAAGACAACTACCCAAACATTTCGAGTACATGTTCTCTAATTGATGTCCCTTCCTACATTTTGCAGCAAATAGGTTTTTTCATAACATTATAATGTTGAGTTCCGTTGACATCACGAAACATCTCCTAGAGATTTACTATTATATACTGGCAAGTCTCCATCTCCACATGTTGCTTATGAAGCACATTGGAGAGAGATCCCAGAATATAACATAAAGCCAATGTATGATCTTCATCATATTTTTCATTGTATTTGATGTCATATGGTATTTTAGGGTTTTCTATCTTCTCCTTAGATAGCACATATGAGATGCAATATGCAGAGAGAACAAGATCCATATTACGATCCAATCTGAATAATTTGTTCTAGTCAATTGGTTAACCTCTAGAAGCCTACAGAGTGGGTTCATGGACTTCATTGTCTAAAATTAAGAATGCACTATATTTGAACATACATATTCAAAAATAAATTATTTGATTAAGGAATTTTTAGTCAAATTAGTCTTGCCTTTTTAACTTTGAAAGTCCATTCCCTTAATCACTTTCAAAGTAAGAGATATACTTACTGCTATATCTCTAGCAAGAACTGTGATCTTCTTTTCTACCTTAGTTACATCCCAATAATATGAGAAACTGTAACTTGGATAAAAAATAAGCGGGAAAACATTCCATCTTACAAGTCCAACTTGCATTCCCAATTCAGTCTTTAACACATGGGCCCACCACCCTTAAGGCGATGTTGACCCATCATTAATTGAACCAACGATCAACATGATTAGAACTCATCAAGCACAATTCAATATCACCCCAATAATAGGATGAACCGATATTGGGGTCACTATGTATACGACCTTACTCATTCGAGAAGCAAAGAACACGATCCATGTGCACTTGTATGCAAGAGCTGTCACTTCGGACAAGCATCTCCTACATACAATCTAGGTTGACGAAACCCTTCGCCTTGAAATGAGACCATGGATGTCACTTATGTGATCATGCATATCATATTCAAATTAAAATTATTTATAATGAATCATATTCACACAATTAATTCTTCTAATTTAATAACTTACTCTATTCATAATAGAGTGTTTTTTAATTTGATATAATTGATTTAATCATATTAAATCAATTATTAGTCTAATTCAATCAACCAACAAACAATTTTGATTGTTACTTGAAAGGATAGTATAATTTCAAATTACATATTATTCAAATTTTAATAATTAGAAAAATACACCATGATTTCTTCAAGCGTTATACTTTCCTTACCTGTTGTTATGGACAATATGCATCGGATGTGGAATAGACTGCTCACAAAGAAAGCTGCCATCCCAATGATCCCCGACTAGACACCATATCCATCTCAGGTTAGGATAATGTGATTTGATCATTATGTATTAAAGATGATATTTGGTCTTTCAACGGAGGTTATACCATATAATATATAGTGAAATCATTTTGGTTAATATTATAAGGAGATTTTCTAAACAAATCCCCGATCCTATTCAAGTAACAATGTTTTGCATGTAGAGATTGTCCTACAACTATTGTAGGACAAACTAGGATTTTTCATGAAACATTCATTCAATGGCCTATGGTGATTAATTAATTATATTCATAATTATTAGGCATCTTATTTAATCAATAAAAAATAATAATTTCAATGATTTCCATGTATTTAAAAACACATTAAGTAAAGAGGTTTGATGATATAATTATCTTCCGACCCATCTCCACTAAATATATAATATCTAGAGCAAACGGAGTCGGAATTGTGCGAAATAAAATCAAGCATTTTTCTGGTTTGGTTGTCTATATAATTAAAGTGTTTATTTCATATTTAATTATGGGAAAACAAGAAAAAATAATTTTCTTACAGAACTGAGAATACATGCAAAACAATTTCCACGGCGGAAACTATTTGAATCATTTTTATGCACATTTTGTACCAACAATAGGTTACACTTTTTTAGATATATTTAGACTTCAAATACAATTTAATAACAAAAAAATGTCCAAATAGTGCACAAATAATAGTTTTTCATAAAGCGTTAAACTGATTCAGATCTTGCATCCAATGCAAAAACAATGTTTCACGCGCATCCAAAACATGAACCATGATCACATAGAGTTTTGGATCATATACAAGACCTCGACCAAGTCTCTAATACCAATTGAAGGATATGGAAAAAAATCCTTAAGATCATCACAAAAGCGTGAAGACCACGTCGTATGCGATTGGAGCGACTAATCGCACTAGTTGCTCAGTGCAACAGAATTTTAGAATTTTTAAATGATGAAACCACATGATCTAAGAACTCATATCAGATCATTTCATCTAATCACAAGTGAGACGTAATATTACCTCTATAAGCGTGGTTGTAATCAATTCTCTAAAGCAAGACACCTCCTATCTCAAGATCGATCCGATAGAGGAGACGCTTGCAAGCATGTTGATGAGACGTGGGCTTCTCGTAATACAATATGAAGATCCAAGCACTGAAATTCCTGATTTCATCGCACGAAATATAATGTCCTCTTCTCGAGTAAATAGCACCGAAGAAAATGGAGATCCTCAAGTAGTCAATCTAGAAGCACAACGACGTCGTGATGACTACGATTCTCTCTAGCATAAGGTGGACGACACTAAGAGAGAGAGGGAGAGATGGGCATGCAGTATGAGAATGAGAGAGATGGAGAGACTTGTCCAAGGATGTTGTGAAAAGAAGAGATAGGGTTGCCTCTTCTTTTATAGAATTTGGGAGTCCGTGGATCACAATCCATACGAAACACAATTCAATGATTATATTGATTTGTGTTTCTATTCAATGACCATGGTATTGTTGCAAAAAATGCAACAATAATTATTTTACATCAAATTAAATATGGATATATTATCAATATAATTTAATTTTATTAAATTAATAGCTAATTAAAGGACAATGGAAGGTGGCAATCCTCTGATAATCGAGATTTTGTAGAGGTCGTGTTAAATTAACAACTAATTAAGGGACAATGGAAGGTTGTGCAAGTAAATGCAAAAATGATTGTGTTTTTCTTTGTCTATATGTTTATGTAGGTTTTTTTTATTTTTTAATTATTTCTTTATTTTTGTTTTATATTTTTATATTTGGTTTTTATTTATATGTTTTTATTTTCTTTTTATACTTTTTTTTCCTTTTTCTATTAAAGATATAATAAAGCTATATATAGTTTATATATAATATAAGATAATATATTTTTATAAAAATTACAAAAATAGCTAAAATACAAAAAATAAAATGTTTTTGTGTTTTAAATAACTTTCCACTATATTTGTAACTTTTTAGTTAATTTTGCTAATTTGTATGAATTTTTAAAGTTGAAAATACCCTAAAATAGGGATAAAATAAATTTGTAGAATTAAAAGGGAGATGAAAAATAACAAATGGAATTGAAATTTCTCCAAATTAATTTAAATATAAAAATAATAATAAAGAGAAAAATATCCTATATAAAACATAGTTTTTAGAATTTTGAAAAGTTTTATAGATTTTTATTACGGGGTTTTTGGGATTTTCTAATTTTAGGTGTTTGCTTTTGTAATTTTTATGGATTTTTGGTTTGGAAAAAAGAAATATATATTTTTTTTGGAAATTTTCAAAAATATTTTATTTTTTAGGCATTTTCTACTGTAAAATAGGGACAAAACATGCTATTTTTGTTTTTTAATAAATACTACAAATCCTAAAATTGTAAAATAAATATCTAACATGGAAGTGTGTGCAATCATGTGTCAACAACTATTTCTGTGGATTTTTTCGAGTACTATATTTATTTATAATAAATTAAGAAAACAAAAAAAACAATATTACTATCAAGGGCATTTTGTAATTAAAATAAAGTTCATGGGCCAACTTGCAAATTTCATAAAAATATATAATTGAATAAAAAAGTTTCTAGGCCAAATCACAATTCATAAAACCCTAGGGGTATGCCTGTAAATTATCACCTCACACGTACAAGATTGTGAGGTGACGTGGCATGGTCTAAAATGTAAATAGGAGAAGTCTGGGTGTTTTTATGCAAATATTATAAAATATACAAAGCGACAAAAGAAAGTTTGAAGTACATACAAAAAACGTCTAGGTCTAAGATGCAAAATACTGAGTACATGGCACGGATCGATGGTCTGGATCAATCACTTAAGTCACGTGTCGACACCCAGTGGCCAGATATCGCTTCGTGGATGGACACATCTGATTAGATCTTCGGAGAAGATCGACGGTGTATGCGTGGCGTCATCCAATGATTGTGATCAAAACTAGGACACCGTTCTTGATCCAATGACGGAGAGGCTCTGTGGATGAACATGGAAGAACAACGGAGAGGTGAACTTCCTCCAGCGATACAAGGCTTCTCTAATGTGCTATGCTGCTCCAAAGTGCTCAGAAAATCTCAGGTGGCCTTCCTCTAATGGCTGGTGGCATCAATAGGGGCTCGCTTTACCGGAGCTCTTCATGGCATCGAGGTTGAGGCGGAGCTCTAGGTCTCTCCAGGGAAATCCAAAATCACCTACTAGCGTAGCTTTATCTCCAGGTATCTGCAAGACAGGTTAAGAGGGTCGAGGGCAAAATGCCTCGACCCTCCAGACGTCAGAATGAGGCGGGGGTGGCTCGAGCGAAGGCGGCTCCAGTGTAGGGTGGAGGAGGAGTGTCGAGATCTCGATCTTGAGTGATTCAAGGGGATCTGGAGGTGGATAGATCAGGAGAATCTGATAGGAAAGCAAGTGGAGGTGATTTGGGAGTTAAGAAAATAGTGGGGACATGATGGAGGTTCGTCGAAGGTTAGCTCCAGCAAACTACAAGGTGATGATTTAAGATACCAAAATACGAGATTAAAGGTAGAAATTAAACCTACAGCTAAGCCTACACTGAAAAATGAAAGAAAATAGATTTCCTCACCGGCCAGGACTATGAAGAAGAACCTCGACGACATGTGGTCGGAGGTGGTGGTGGAAGCACCCTTGAACTTCGTCAGACCTTGCACAAGGTAGCTGGAGGAGAGTTGTCACCTCCCCGATCCTGAGCATAACAAAAGGGAGGCTAACCCAAGGTCAAAAGTTTTTCAAAAGAGAGAAGAAGGTCGGGAGAGGTATATGGACATGCTAACTGTACCAGGGGGAAGAATGGGGAAATGGCAACGATTCAGCAATCCTTGGCCCAAGGAGAGATCTGGGTGTGTATGTTCACTGATCGAGGAAGAACTTTGTAGAAGGAATCTAAGTGTATTAGTGAAAGGAGAGGTGGGAAGAAAATGAAGAAAACAAGCTAGGATCAAGGGTGTCAAAGGCTATAGGGAGGGTTAGAGGAGTTGACCATGGTCAACCCTCCCTGCCACCTGGTTGGTCCACATGACCAACAGGGATAAAGAAACCTAAAAATATTAGAAAATCAATAAAAAATAATAAATTATTTTATTATTTTAAAATTATAAAGTAGAAAATGTTACTTATTTTCTAAATTATTTTACTATTATTATTTATTAAAGATGTATAATTACAAGTTACTTTTTAGGGTTAATGTATAGGTATACTTATCTACATTTTTGTGTCTTTTATTTTTATTTTGTATATTAAATTTATTATTTTATTTTCTTGTTTTATATAATTATAACGTATTTTTATATACTTAAATATATTTTTATTATATTTTTGTGATGTATTATTTACATTTAAAGAAATAGATATAGTTATTACATAGGTATAGTTATATGTATTTCATTTATGTATTTTATTTATATATTTTATTTTAATGTTTTCTTTAAGTTTTTATTCTAGTTTTTATATGCATATATATTATAAATAATATTTAAAAATTTATAAAAATATAAAATTATAAAAATAATAAATACTAAATAAAATGAATATTTTATACAGGTATATTATACAATAGGGGTCCAAAACCTAACTTTCACATACGAGCTCCAAAAAATATGAAACAACCTTCATTAAATAGCTTATTAAAAGTTATATACAATTAAAGTGACTTTGATAGATTTTGAGTTTTTATTTGGGAGATATTGGTTTGTGAAATTTGAGTTTTGGGATTTTATTTTGAATATAAAAAGTACAATGTATATTATTTTTGTATGAAATCAATTTTGTATTTTTATTTACTTTTTTTCTACAACTTTCATGTATAAAGTTTCTTTATTTGAGGCAAAAATAATAAAGAATAAAATATATCTCAAAATGAATATATGATGAATAAATAAATGGTATTTTTATTGTATTATTGTCCCTTATCTCCCCTACTTTATTCCTTGTCGACCAAATCAATTCTTGACTTTATCTCTAGATTTATGGTCATAATATATCTTTGATATTTTATATTTTTTTCTTTTCTTTTCTTTATTCTATAATTTTGGCATTAAAAATAGTATTTTACGCAGAATTTAGACAATAAAGAATGAATGTTAATTTATGCAAATTAAGGCTATTTACATGCATTTAATAGGGTTTTTAAGGCCAAAATGATAAAATAAAGGTGATGAAATGGAGATTCATCATCCCCTATGCTTGCCTTTTCTATTCCCTAGTAAACACTTATGCAATAGGTGCAGAAAAAATAGAGAAAAGAAAAAGAAAGAACTAGGATTGAATTTAATTCTCAAACATGTCTTTACAAAATCAAAGTTTGGAGTTTTAAGTCAGACCTTGGTGTGAGTAAGTGTGTAGAAACTGGCCGGGAACCAGATTTAAATACAACATATTTCGAGAGTCATAGAACTCGATTCAACCTACCTCAATAGCCATGTTAGAACTAGTCTCCATCATACGCAAATCCATATGACTATGAGGCTGACTTGTATGGTGTAAGTGATGGTGGCTCTCCCCAACTAAAATGACAAAAGCAATGACTTCTCCAGCATGACATCCCAGTAATTCCCCGATCCAACAACTCTTTTCTCGAGGAGTGGGGTATTCCCTTCTATGTTCAAGTGCATCCGACTCAAGAGGATTGGGTGAAGAGAAGAATGGACGGTAGCCTGTGTCGCTACCTATCTCGGGATGCATGACCAGTGCAGTCAAGTCATCCAGCTACAGGCTCTCATGATATGACTTTAAAGCTCAAGCTTGCTTATCGACTATACAACATATGTACACTCCGACAGACATTTTATTTTCAATCAGGCTTGTCAACTTTTTTGGAGTTTTTTTGAAATACTATATACAACATCATTTACATATGGATTTTTCCCTCTTGAGCCAAAAGACTATCCCTCTTTTGAAGCATTATTGCAACCCACACTCTCCTGTCTTTAGACGTTGACACTACTGGACAGGTTGGGGTGCACTTCCCTCCCTAGAAGAGGACGAATGTTTCCACTCGTGTGCATCTCAAACTGGCAAATACAATCCCCTCGCCAGTTTAACTGAGTTGAGCCAAGTGAAAGGTGCAAATGTCCAAGTTAGGTCACGACCGACAAGAATCACGCATGTGTCTTGAAAAGTTCTAGTTAGTCAGTTGAGGTGTTTTGATCCCAGAATTTAGTCTAAGTGAATTATGTCCTAATAGACATGAAGTACCTTAAATCTAGTTCCTGAGGTTCCAGTGAAAATTACGTTAAGGTCCAATCAAGTTCCAATCTTCGATTTTACTCAGACTAGTTCAATTATCAAGCTCAATCTGAAAAATGTGGATGATATGCAAATGTTGTGCTATGTAGAATGCATAAAATATTTTTGTGATGCAATTTTCAATTTTTGATTTTTTATGGGTTTTTGAAAAGATGGTGCAAATGCAATTTTTTAATTTTTGAAAACATTTTGCAAGTTTTTATGAGTTTTTAATTTCCAATTTTATAGTGTTTTTAAATAAGGCTCAGTATATAGAATTTTATACAGATATTTACATTAGAGTGAATTGATATTTACAAGAATTAGGTTATATAATTTACATATTAAGTGTTACCTATTTTATAGGTATATATATCTACAGTTGATAAAGAATTTGATTGAAAGATGCATATATTCCTCAAACTTATTTGAAGATAATTTTACAAACAATTTGGAGAACTATAGTCCAAAATAACTTTTACAAATAATTTTTACAAACATTTGAAAAGTATTTTGCAATGATTTTTCAAATAGTATATATAAATTTTTTATAATATTTTTGCAACCATTTTCAAAACCAATTGCAATTATGTTTTCAAAATTTTTATTTCACACAAAGAAAACAATTTTTTTCCAAACCAAACATTTTTACAAAGGTTGAAAACATTTTACAAAGGTTTTTCAAATAGATTTTCAAACTCTTTTCTAAATATTTTACAAAGCATTTTTTTCCCGATTTATTAATCATTATATACAAAATAAATTTGAGGATTAATATAAAACTTTTTATTAAGTGGTTTTAATAAATTATGTCTATATAAGTATATATAGTGTATTTTAGCCATATTATTTAAAATACGAAAGTATTAGTTATGGCTAAAGTATATATCATGATCTGTAATCTATAACGACTCTCGTAGAGGCGAGAAAGGGTCGCCCCAGAATGATTGGAGAATACTCCCCAATGGTTGAGGTCTCCATGGGCAAGACAACAAAATCAGTAGTGTGGCTCATGCCCTAAATCCAAATGCCAGTGTTCTCTAGAATGCCCTTTAGTCTCTTTATTGATCCATTAGAAAATTGAACGATCATCTTGGTTTTCTTAAGGGGCCCTAAGTGAAGAGACTATACCAGTGAGAACGATATGATGCTAATTGAAGCACCGCCGTCAAGGAGAGTGTGATCACATGTGTAGTCAGAGATAGTGCAACTAATGAATGTTGTAGTAGTGTTTCTTTTCATAGAAGATGGACGGTGTGTGATGGCATGGGCAGTGGCCATGGTTAGAATGTGTCTCTCAGATCTGCTCCTTTGCTTTCTATTCTTGGGTATAAGAGTAGATAAATGGGTAATGACCTATTGAAATTGGGCTTTAATGATCTCATGAATAGTGACTACCACTTCAGGTTCAATCAACATTTTTTTGAATTTTTGGACCTCCTCCATACAAGGGAGGAGATCAGAATCAACATCTACACGAGGAATGCCAAGAGCTTTCTGTGCAGTGGCATCCTCAAGGACAAAGGTGAGACAGAAGGTGAGTGAATGTGTGGGCAAATAGTCTGGCATGTGTGCCCTCTCTTCACAATCTGAATCAACAATAAGTCTCCTGAAATCTTTTTGTGTTTTTAAATTTTTCTCATTTTTTTGTATTTCAGATGATTCCTAAATCTCATGAAAATCCTCAAGTGAATCCAAATCCTCAAATGACGGAGTGACATTCTGGCTTTATTTATGCTCATAAGATTGTCAATCTTCGAATTCATGTGCTCCATTAATCGAGTCAAGGTCTCAAGTGTGAATCCATGAAAGGTGACCAAAATCTTAGGATTGGGTGAGCAGAATGAGGGTGGTAGGTACGGAAAAAATCACATTCCAGGTCAAAGTATCCAGGGTACAGTGGGTTGTCGAAATGTGAAGCAGATGTTGGTGGTAATGATGGGTAAAAATCAAGGTCCGGTTCTTGAAATAGGGGGTTAGGCGGATATGTACAAAAATCAAGAGGAAAGTCCTCCTGGAAAAAGAATGGTGGACCGGCTAGAGGGTATGAGGGATCCGTGAAGGTTGGATAAAAATCGCTCTAGTCAGCCATCTCCGAAACAATAGAAAATGATTGGGAGTGCACAAAGTCAAATCAAGAGATACGAGAAGACAGGTGCAAATGCATGGAAGGATCGAGTATATACACAATCAATCACAAACAATTTACACAAATCAAAACTCACCCCTCAATTCACCTACTTACACGGTGAAGATCACATAAGTGCAGTCTTTTTATCTTGTATATTTTAGAGTTAGGTGAAAATCACAAAAGTTGTACAGAGACTTATGAGGCTTAATAGGATTTAGGCACTAACCTTTGCGTGTATGTAACAAAGTAAATGCGAATATAACGAGGTTATTACTCGTCCCAAGATAATGATTTTCTTTTTAGTCTATTTTAGGGTCAAGTAATATTTAGCAGTCCCAATTTTATTATTGTAATCTTTTTTTATTTTTCTAATTGAAATGCTTGTGCCTATCAGGGAATCAATTCTTGTTAGCACCTAAGTTATCAAAATCAGAGGGAGAGGGTCAAAAAATCAAAGCAAGCAGTAAATAGATGATGAACACTATAGCTTAAATGATCACCTTGCCTCCAACTCTCTACATGCAAAGATGCTAAGCAAAATTGAAACCTAACTATATGCAATGCAAAGCCGAGAAATCGCCCTAAGTACATGAATTGATATTAGCGTGAAGCATAAAATTCCAAAATTTGACTAAGTCTAAACGGGAACTATAGGTGCATGTAATGGTAATCAGGTGTTCACCCTTAATCTATCGACAAGCTGACCCTACACCAAGGGCTCAATCACACAAAAAAAGAAAATAAAATCATAAAACAAAATAATAAATGCGATGAAAACATTGGAAAATTGACGAGGCCCCCAAGAGACAATCACTCGGGCACTAGACCTCATGAGATGTGGCAGACTCCTAAGAGTGTCTTGTATATTACAAATTAAATGGTCTCTCTCTCACTTGAATTACACAAATAAATAAAAATGCTCAAAAAGTCTTATCTTCATAATTCCTCCCAATCCGTCTTTATACTTCCTTCTGACAACTAGGTCAAAAGGTCGACTAGCTTCACGTGGGTGCGCAGGCTCCTAGAAGAGCCTCCCTCGATCTGCGGTACCTCACAACAAAGTCAAACAAAGAGAGGTAATTAGGCAATTCAATAATAATATCAAATAAAAAGAAAATAAATAAGGTAAAAATATACACAATGAAGATAAAAAGTCACAATCAAATAAAATCAATCTATGCGTAGTAGCATCCCAACAATGGTGCCATTTGATAATCAAGATTTTGTAGAGCTCGTGTTAATCCACAAGATAGATCAATAGTCATTGAGATGACCTCATAAGAAATCCTAATTAATCAACAATTAACCCACAAATAATGATCAAGCAATGGAAATAAATGTGTGGAGTTAAAATTTATTATAACTCTACAATTGATGTGTATAGTGTGTAAGTATGTAGAGTGTCTAACACAGGGAGAAGAATGGATATATTATGCAAGTGAATGCAAAAATGATTGTGTGCTTCTTTGTCTATATGTTTTTATGTGGATTTTCAAATTTTTTTATTCTTTTTTATTTTTGTTATATATTTTTAATTTGGTTTTTAATTTTCTATTTTTATTTTCTTTTTATATTTTTATATTTTTATATTTTCTTTTCTTATTAAAGATATAATAAAGCTATATATAGAGTATATATATATAATATAAGATAATATAATTATAAAGACTAATAATAGTCAAAATATAAAAAATAAAATGTTTTGGCATTTTAAATAATTTTCCACTATTTTTGTAATTTTTAAGTGAATTTTGCTTTTTTTATGAATTTTAATGTTAAAAATTGCCTAAATAGGGATAAAATAAATAGATCGAATAAAAATGGAGATAAAAAATAGCAAATAGAATTAAAATTTATCCAAATTAATTTTAATATATAAATAATAATATAGAGATAAATATCCAACAAAAAACACAATTTTTAGAATTTCTAGGAAATTTATAGATTTTTATAATGGTTTTTGGGTATTTTCAATTTTTTGGTATTTTCTTTTGTAATTTTTATGGATTTTGGTCTACAGATGTAAAATAATTAAATAAAAATAACAAATATTTTTGTTTGAAATTTTTAAAAAAGATTTTATATTTTTGGGTTTTTATCAGTTGTGCAATTTCAGTTATGCCCCTACCTTCTTCCAAAATTCATAGCTCTGCCCTTTTGTAATATCAGTTATGCCCCTACTTTACTTTAACAGAAGGGCAGAACTGTGAATTTTACAAAAAGGTAGGGCCATAACTGATATTCCAAAAAAGGGAGGGGTATAATTGAAATTACAATATCTCAAAGGGGCATAGATGATAAAAACCTTAAACTTTTAGGTATTTTCTACTATAGACCGGGACAAAACATGCTTTTTTTTATTTTTAATGAATAATAAAAAATCTTAAAATTGCAAAATAAATATATACAATGAAAGTGTGTGCAATGAGAAGTTGACAACTATTTTTGAGGATTTTTTAGCACTGTTGCTATTTGAAATAAATAGAGAAAACAAAATGAAACTATATTACTAGTGTGGGCGTTTTTGTAATTAAAATAAAGACCAGGGGCCAACTTCTAAATTTGACAAAAATATAAAGTTGAATAAATATTTTTTTGGGCCAAATCATAATTAATAAAACCATAGGGATAACCTGCAAAATATTACCTCATGCGCATAGGCACACGAGGTGACGTGGTGTAGACTAAAATGTGAATAGGAGAAGTCTGGTGGTTTTTATGCAAATATTACAAAATATATAAAGCAACAAATGAAAGTTTGAAGTTCAAATATTAAATACAAAAATTGTCTTGGTCTAATATGGGAAATACCCAATATGAGGCACGGATCGATGGTTTGGAGCAATCAGTTAAGACACGTATCGACACCCAGTGGCCTCATACTGCTTCGTGAATGGACACATTTGATTAGATTTTCAGGGACGATAGACGGTGTAGGCACGACGTCATCTAATGGTTGCAATAAAAAATGGGACGGTGTTCTTGATCCAACGACATAGAGGCTCGGTGGACGAAAAGGGAAGAATAATGACGAGGCAAACTTCCTCTGGTGATACGGGGCCTCTCTGAAGTGCTCTGTTTCTCCAATGTGCCCAGAAAGTCTTCGGTGGCCTTCCTCTGATGGCTGGTGGCGTCAAAAGGGGCCCATGCTCACAGAAGCTCTCCCATAGTGTCAAGGTCAAGGATGAGCTCTAGGTCACTCTGGTTATGTCCAAAATCACCATCAGACGTAGCTTTAGCTCCAGGTAACTACAATAGAGCTCTAAGAGTGTCAAGGGCAAAATGCCTCATCCATCAAGACATCGGAATGAGGCGGGGGTTGCTCTAGCAAAGGCGGCTCTAGCGTAGGGTGGAGGAGGAGCATTGATATCTCGATCATGATGGTTTCGAGGGGATCTGGAGGTGGACATCGGTGGGGAATGTGGTAGGGAAGCAAGTGGAGGTGATTTGGGAGTCAGAAAAAAAAACAATAGGGATACGGTAGAGGTTCATTGGAAGTTAGCTCCGGCGAACTACGGGGTGATGATTTATGCTACCAAAATGCGAGAATAAAGGAAGAAATTAAACCTACGGCTAATCGTAAACTAAAAATGCAAGAAAATAGAGTTCCTCATCGACCAAGACTAGGAAGAAGGACCTCAACTAGGTGGTCGGAGGTGCTGGTGGAAGCAATCTTGGACTTCACCGGACCTCGCTCGAGGTAGTTGGAGGAGAGTTGTCACCTCCTCGGTCCTAAGCATAGAAAAAGGATGGATAAAGCTAAGTCAAATGGTGTTCAAAAGAGAGAAGAAGGTCAGGGAGGTATATGTACAGACTCACTGAACCAGGGGGGAAGAACGAGGAAATGGCAACGATTCAACGATACTTTGCCCAAGGAGAGATCTGGGGGTGTATGTTCGTTGATCGAGGGAGAAATTTGTAGAAGGAATCTAGGCATATTAGTGAAATGAGAGGTGGAACGAAAATTGAGAAAACATGCTAGGAACGAGGGTGTCAGAGGATACAAGGAGGGTCAGAGGAGTTGACAAAGGTCATCCCTCCTCGCCACCTGGTTGGTCCACGTGGACCAACCTAGAAAAAGAAGCTTGAAAAATATTAGAAAATCGATAAAAAATAATAAATGATTTTATTATTTTTAAGTTATAAAAAAATGTCTTATTTTCTAAATTATTATTTTATTATTATTATTAGTTATAGATGTATAATTACAAGTTACTTTTTAGGGTTAATGTACAGGTATACTTATCTATGTTTTGTAACTTTTATTTTTATTTTGTATATTTATTTTTATTATTTATTTTCTTATTTTATATAATTATAATTTATTTTTATATTTTTAAATATATTTTATTATATTTTTCTGATATATTATTTACACTTGAATAAATCGATAGAGTTATTATATAGGTATAGTTATAGTATATCATCTATGTATTTTATTTAAATATTTTATTTTAATGTTTTATTTATGTTTTTATTCTAGTATGTATATGCATATATATTATAAATAATATTTATAAAATTATAAAAATATAAATTATAAAAAATAATAAAGTATAAATAAAATTAATATTTTATACATGTATATTATATAATAGGGGTCCAAAACCTAACTTTCATATATAAACTCCAAAAAATGTGAAACCACCTTCACTAAATTGTTTATCAAAAGTTTTACAAATAAAGGTGATTTTTAATAAATTTTGAGTTTTTATTTCAGAGATATGGGTCTATTAAGTTTGAGTTTTGGGATTTTATTTTGAGTATGAAAAGTACATTGTATATTATTTTTTTATGAAATAAATTTTGTATTGTTAGTTACATTTTTATCTACAACTTTCATTTACAATGTTACTTTATTTGAAGTATAAATAATAAAGAATAAAATAGGTCACAAAAATGAATAAATGATGAATAAAAATGGGATTTTTATTGTATTATTGGCCATTATCTCCCCAACTATATTCCTTGTCAACCAAATCAATTATTGACTTGGTCTCGGGGTTTAAGGTCATAAAATATCTTTGATATTTTAATCTTATTCTTTTCTTTTCTTTATTCCATAATTTTGGCATTGAAAATAGTATTTTATTCAGTATTTATACCATAAAGAATGAATGTTAATTTATGCAAATTAAGGCTATTTACATGCATTTACTAGGGTTTTTAAGGACAAATCGATAGAATAAAGGTGATGAAATGGAGATTCATCACCCCCTATACCTGCCTTTACTAGTCCCTAGTAAACACTTATCCAATAAGTGTAGAAAAAATAAATAAAAGAAAAAGAAAGGACTTGGATCGAATTTAATTCTCAAACATGTCTTTACAAAATCAAAGTTTGGAGCTTAAGTCAGACCTTAATATGAGTAAGTGTGTCGAACCTGGTCGGGAACCAAATTTAAAACACAACAACTTTCGAGAGTCACAAAACTCGATTCAACCCACGTCAATAGACATGTCAGAACTAGTCTATATCATACGCAAATCCTTATGACTATGAGGCTGACTTGTACGTTATAAGTTATGGTAGCTCTCCCCAACTGAAATGAAAAAAGAACTGACTTCTCCAGCATGACAAAAGTGATTTCCCAATCCAACAACTCTTTCCTCGAGGAGCAGGATATTCCCTTCTATGTTCAAGTGCATCCGACTCAAGAGAAGAGGGTGAAGAGAAGAATGGACGGTATCTAGTGCAGATACCTATCTGGGGATGCATGACCAGTGTAGTGAAGTCATCCAGCTGTTGGCTCACATGATATGACTTTGAAGCTCAAGCATGCTTATTGACTATACAACATATGTACACTCCGACAAGCATTTTATTTTCAATCAGGAATGTCCACTTTTTTGGAGTTTTTCTAAATACTATATACAACAACATTTAAATATGGAGTTTTTCCCCTTGAGCCAAAAGACTATGTCTTGAAAAGTTCTAATTAGTAAGTTGAGGTGTATTGAACCCAGCCATGACTCTCAAAGAATTAAGTCCTAATAGACATGAAGTACCTTAAATCAAGTTCTATGATGTTCCGACAAAGTTAAATGCACTAGGGTCCAACCAAGCTCAAATCTTCGATTTTACACAAACTAGTTCAATTATCAAGCTCAATCCAAGAAATGTGAATGTTATGCAAATGCTATACTATGTACAATGCAGAAATATATTTGTGATGCAATTTTCAATTTTTGTTTTTTTATGGGTTTTTGAAAAATGGTGCAAATGTAAATTTTTTAAAATTTTGAAAACATTTTGCAAGTTCCTATGAATTTTTAATTTGCACATATCTAGGGTTTTTAAATAAGGGTTAGTAGATAAAATTTTATACATATATTTACATTGGAGTGAATTGATATTTACAAGAATTGGGTTATAGAATTTTCAAATTAAGTGTCAGATATTTTTATAGGTATATATATCTACAGTTGATAAAGAATTTGATTGAAAGATGCATATATTCATCAAATTTATTTGAAGATATTTTTACAAACATTTTGAAAATTATAGTCCAAACTAATTTTTACAAATAATTTTTACAAAAATTTACAAACATTTGAAAAGTATTTTGTAAAGACTTTTCAAATAGTATATATAAATTTTTAAAAATATTTTTGTAATGATTTTCAAAACCATTTGCAAATAGTTTTTCAAAATTTTTATTTCACACAAAGAAAATATTTCTTTTACAAACAAAACATTTTTACAAAGGTTAAAAACATTTTACAAAATATTTTACAAATAGTTTTCAAAAGATTTTTCAAATACATTTTTAAACTCTTTTCCAAATATTTTGCAAAGCATTTTTACCTGATTTTTTAATCAGTATAAAAAAACAATTTGATGAATAATATACAAATTTTTATTAAGTGATTTTAATGAATAAGGTATATATTAGGTATATATAAAGTATTTTAGCCTTATTATGAGAAAATACGAAAATATGAGTTATGGATAAAGTATATACGGAGTATATACGACCCCACTATACTTACCTTGAGCTATGTCTTCATAGATCATGGATAAATAGAAGACATAACTTGTATTGAGTATAGAAAAGTCTAAAGAATTAAAGAATAAGGAACTAACGAATGAATGACAAGTCGACCGCCCCCCCTACACTTAGGATCAACTAATCCTAAATATAACCGACTGTACACAAAGCAAGGAGGGTCAAGGGTGGGAATAAAAAAATCACAACTGGGTTTGTCTCCCCCTATACTTAGGGTAAGATATCCCTAAGTATAGACAAGAAGAGTAGATAATGGAGGGGATCAAAGAATGAAAGAACTCATGGTGCACACCCCCCTATACTTTGGACAAAGTACGCCCTAAGTAAAGAAGACTAACAAAAAAAGGGTGACACCTTTATGGTAGAAAGAGAAAAATGAAAACAAAAAGTAGGAAAGATGAAAAGAAGATAAGAAGAAAAGAGAGATAAGGATAGAAGAAGAGATCGAGGAGAATGTACACATCACTCCACCTATACTTAGGGTAAAAGAGCCCTAAGTATAGTCAATGACAAGAGTGATTAAACATAACGAAGAATGAACACTCGGCTCGCCCACCCCCTATACATAGGACAAGGTATGGAAGCCGATCAAGATCGACCTGGTGAAGATCTTCAGTGGTCCTAAAGTGAGAAGGCATAGATGGGTCAGTGGAAGAAGTGTGGCTTGGTCTGGCCTTGGGTGTCTCGCAAATATCATCTTATAAAGGGACGAACTCGTAATCAGAAGAAGTAAGGTCAAGATCGTCCTAGAAGGTATCTCCTAGGTCAAAACCAAAAGGAAAGAACTCATTCGTGGAAGTAGTCGAGTCATGTTCATCCTCAAAAGTGTCAACCGGATAATCCTTCTTATCAAAAGGCCCGAATTCCTGAATAAAAGCAACTAAATTAAATTTGGCCTTAGTCTCATATGCCCTCCAGACTCATATGCCCTCCGCTCACAAGTATAAATCGTGTAAATATCACGGATGTCATCAACACACAGACAAGTACTAGAAGAAGGAACTCTGAGGTCTATGCTTTTTGAGTCTTCCTCCTTGAAGAGGAATTCTTGGGTCTCAATGGAATACATCATACAACAGAAATCTCCGATCATCTCATCAAGGTCATAGTCATCGGGGTTAGCTAGGATATGCGTGGGCACATCAGATGTAGGTCTCTAGTCGGTAGTGGGTGCAGTGATGAACACCTTGATCTCTTTAGCAGGATGGAAGTGAATCCATCCTGATCTTTAGTCTATAACGACTCTCGCAGAGGCGAGAAAGGGTCGTCCCAGGATGATTGGAGAATACTCCCAATGGTGTGGGTCTTCATGGGAAACACAACTAAATCAGTAGTGTAGCTTGTGCCCTGAACCAAAATGATAATGTTCTCTAGAATACCCTTCAGCCTCTTTATTGATCCATCAATAAACTGAATGATCATCCTAGTTTTCTCGAGAGGCCCTAAGTGAAGAGATTGTACGAGCGAGAACGTTATGATGCTAATTGAAGTACCACCATCAAGGAGAGTGTGATCACATGTGAAGTCAAAGATAGTTCAACTAATGAAAGGTGTAGCGGTGTTTCTTTTCCTAGTGTGTGATGGCATGGGCAGTGGCCATGGTCAGAATGTGTTGCTCAGATCTGCTCTTTTTCTTTCTCTTCTTAGGTATATGAGCAAATAAATGAGTAATTGGCCTATTGAAGTGGGGCTTTAATGTTCTCGTGAATAGTGGCCACTACTTCGGGTTCAGTCAACATTTTTTTGAATTTTTAGACCTCCTCTATACATGGGAGCATATTAGAATCAGCATCTACACGAGGAATGCCAAGAGCAGACTATATAGTGGCATTCTCGAGGTCAAAGGTGAGACAGAAGGTGAGTGAATGTGTGGCAAATTTTCTGGCATGTGTGCCTTCTCCTCAAAGTCTGAATCGATAATGTGTCTCCTGAAATCATTTTGTGTTTTTAAATTTTTATCATTTTTTTGTATTTTGGATGATTGATAGTACTCATAAAATTCCTCTAGTGAATCCAAAGGCTCAAATGATGGAGTGACATTCTGGCTCTTATTTATGCTTGTAAGATCGTCACACCTCGAATTCATATGCTCCATTAATCGAGTCAAGGTCTCAAGTGTGGACTCCATGAAAGGTGATCGAAATCTCAGGATCGGGTGAGTAAAATGAAGGTGATGGGTGCGGATAAAAGTTACATTCCAGGTCAAAGTATCCTAGGTATAGTGGGTTGTCAAAATGTGAAGGCGATGGTGGTGATAATGATGGGTAAAAATCAAGGTTCAGTTCTTGAAATAGTTAGGAGGATATGTAAAATCAAGAGGAAAGTCCTCCTGGAAAAAGGGTGGTGGTCTAGCTGGACGATACGAGGGATCTGTGGAGGTTGGATAAAATTCGCTCCAGTCGACCATCTTCGAAACAAGAGAAAATGATTGGGAGAGCATGAAGTCAAATCAATAGATATGAGAAGAAAGTTGTAAATGCACGAAAGGATCGAGTATATACACAATTTATCACAAATAGTTTATACAAATAAAGACTCACCCCTTAATTCACCTACTCAACACAGTAAAGATCGCAAAAGTGTGGTCTTTTTATCTCATATGTTTTAGAGTTACGCGAGAATTGCAAAAGTTGTACAAATACTTATGAGGCTTACTTGGATTTAGGCACTAACCTTAACATGTACGTGAGCAAGTAAATGCAAATACAATTAGAAGATTACTCGCCCTAAGACAATGATTTTCTTTTTAGTCTATTTTAGGGTCAAGTAATATTTAACAGTCACAATTTTACTGTTGAAACCTTTTTTTTGAATTTTTAATAGAAATGCTTGTCCTATCAAGGAATCAATTATTGTTAGCACCTAAGTTATTAAAATCAGAGGGAGAGAATCGAAAAAGAAATGCAAGCGGCAAATTGATGATGAATGCTAAAGCATAAATGCTCACCTTCCCTCCAACTCACTACATGCAAAGATGCTAAGCAGAATTGAAACCTAACTATATGCAATGCAAAGCCGATGAAATCGCCCTAAGTACATGAATTTCTATTAGCGTGAAGCATAAAAGTCCAAAATTTGACTAAGTCCAAACAGGAACTATAGGTGCATGCAATGGTAATTAAGTGTTTGTCCTTAATCAATCGACAAGTAGATCCTACAATCAGGGCTCAATCACACAAAATAAATAAAATAAAATAAGAAAACAAAATAAAAAAATGCGATGAAAATAGTGGAAAATATATGAGGCCCCCAAGGGAACAATCCCTCGAGCACTAGACCTCGTAATATGTGGTAGAGTCCTGAGAGTATCATGTATATTACAAATTAAATGGTATCTATCTCACTTCAAATGTACAAATAAATAAAAATGCTCAAAAAGTCATGTCTTTACATTTCCTCCCAGTTCTTTTTTGGTACTTCCTTCTGACAACTAGGTCAAAAGGCCGACTGGCTTCACGTGGGTGAGTAGGCTCCTAGAAGAGCCTCCCTCGATCCACAGTACCTCACAACAAAGTCAAATAAAGATAGGTGATTAGACAATTCAATAATAATATCAAATAAATTAGAAAATAAATAATGTAAAAATATACACAAGGAAGACAAAGAAATCACAATTAAATAAAATCAATCTATGTGCAGTTGCATCAACGGCAATGGTACCATTTGATAATCGAGATTTTGTGGAGGTCATGCTAATCAACAAAGCATATCAACAGTCATTGAGAAGAACTCACACAAAATCCCAATTTATAAACAATTAACCCACAAAAAATTATCAAGTAATGAAAATAAATGGGTATGGAGTTAAAATTTATTATTACTCTACAATAGATGTGTATAGTGTGCAAGTATGTATAGTGTCGAACACATGGAGCAGAATGGATAGATTGTGCATGTGAATGCAAAAATGATTGTGTGCTTCTTTGTCTATATGTTTTTATGTCAGTTTTCAATTTTTTTATTTTTTTTAATTTTTTATATTTTTTATTTGGTTTTTAATTTTCTTTTTTTGTAGTTTCTTTTTATATTGTTATATTTTCTTTTCTTATTAAAGATATAATAAAGCTATATATTGAGTATATATATAATATGAGATAATATAAGTATAAAGACTACTAAAATAGTTAAAACACATAAAATAAAATGTTTAGTCATTTTAAATAATTTTCCACTATTTTTGTTATTTTTTAAAGAATTTTGCTCATGTTTATGAATTTTTAAAGTTGTAAATACCCTAAAACATGGAAAAAAAATAAATAGGTCGAATAAAATGGAGACGAAAAAATAACAAATAGAATTTAAATTAATCCAAATTAATTTTAATATATAAATAATAATATAGAGATAAATATCCAACATAAGTTAAAATTTTTAGAATTTCTAGAAGTTTCATAGATTTTTATAATGGTTTTTGGGAATTTTTGACTTTTGGGTATTTTCTTTTATAGAGTTTATGGATTTTGGTCTGCAGATGTAAAATAATTAAATAAAAATGACAAATATTTTTTTGTAATTTTTGAAAAAGCTCTTATATTTTTTAGCTTTTATCAATTGTGCCCCTTTAAGATATTGCAATTTCAGTTATGCCCCTCCTTTTTCTGGAATAACAGTTATGCCCCTAGCTTCTTCCAAAATTCACAGTTCTACCGTTTTGAACTATCAGTTATGCCCTTCTTTACTTTAACAGATGGGCACAACTGTGAATATTACCAGAAGGTAGGGGTATAACTGATATTCCAAAAAGGAAGGGGCATAGCTGAAATTGCAATATCTCGGAGGGGCACACCAGATAAAAACCATATTTTTTTATGTTTTTTCTACTATAGACAGTGACATAACACACTATTTTTTTAATGAATTATAAAAAATCTTAAAATTAGAAATCAAATATAAAGTGGAAGTGTGTGCACTCAGTAGTTGACATCTATTTTTATTGATTTTTTAGCATTTTTGCTATTTGAAATATATTTAGAAAATAAAAGGAAACTATATTACTAGCAAGAACTTTTTTGTAATTAAAATAAAGACCATGTGCCAACTTGCAAATTTCACAAAAATATACATTTGAATAAAAAATTTTCTGTTCCAAATCATAATTAATAAAACACTAGGGGTACGCCTGCAAAATGTCACCTCATATGAACAGGCATGTGAGGTGAAGTGGTGTGGACTAAAATTTAAATATGAGAAGTCTGGGGGTTTTATGCAAATATTACAATATCTATAATGCATCAAATGAAAGTTTAAAGTTCAAAAATTAAATACAAAAATTGTCTAGGTCTAAGATGCATAATACCCAATAAGAGGCGCTGATCGATGGTCAAGATCAATCACTTAAGCCACTTGTCGACACCATGTGGCTTGATACCGCTTTGTGGATGGACGCATCAGATTAGACCTTGGGAGAAGATCGATGGTGTAGGCGCGACGCCATCAAACAGTTGCAATAAAAAATGGGACGTCATTCTTGATCCAATGGCGAAGAGGCTCAATGGACGAATAGGGAAGTACAACAGTAAGGCAAACATCCTCTAGTGATACAGGGCCTCTCCGATGTGCTCTACTGCTCCAAAGTGCTCAATATGTCTGTGGCATCCTTCCTCTAATGTTTGGTGGCGTCAAAAGGGCCCCGTATTCACTGGAGCTCTCCCACGACGTCGAGGTCGAGGAGGAGCTCCAGGTCGCTCTAGGGATGTCTAAAATCACCTCCAGACATAGCTTTAGCGCTAGGTACCTACAAGAGAAGTTAAGAGGGTCGAGGGCAAAATGCCTCAACCCTCCAGAGATCGGAAAGAGGCGGGGGTTGCTCACGCGAAGGCGACTCCAATGTAGGGCAGAGGAGGAGCATCGATATCTCGATCATGGGGAATTCGAGGGGATCTGGAGGTGGACAGAGGTAGGGAATGTGATAGGGAAGCAAGTGGAGGTGATTTGGGAGTCGGGAAAAAACAACGGGGACACGGTGGAGGTTTATCGGAGGTTAGCTCCGACAAACTAAGGGGCGATGATTTAAGCTACCAAAATGCGATAATAAAGGTAGAAATTAAACCTACGACTAAGCCTAATCTAATAAATGCAAGAAAATAGAGTTCCTCAATGGCCAGGACTAGGAAGCAGAATCTCAACAACAGGTGGTCGGAGGTGTTGGTGGAAGCACCCTTGGACTTCGCTGGACCTCGGTCGAGGTAGTTGAAGGAGAGCTGTCACCTCCCTTGTCCTGAGCATAGAAAAAGGAAGGCTAAAGAAAGGTCAAAAGGTGATTAAAAGAGATAAGGTCGGGGAGGTATATGTACAAGTTCACTGAACCGGGGGGGAGAACAAGGAAATGACATCGATTCAGCGATCCTTGGCCCAAGGAGAGATCTAGGCGTGTATGTTCGTTGATCGAGGAAGAACTTTTTAGAAGGAATCTAGACATATTGGTGAAAGGTGAGGTGGGAAGAAAATCGAGAAAATAGACTAGGAATGAGGGTGTCATAGGCTACAGGATGGGTTAGAGGAGTTGACCTAGGTCATCCCTCCCCGCCACCTGGTTGGTCCACTGGACCAATCAGGAAAACAAAGCCTGAAAAATATTAGAAAATCGATAAAAAATAAATGTTTTTGTTATTTTTAAGTTATAAAATAAAAATTGTTTCTTATTTTCTATATTTTATTATTATTATTTTATTAGAGATGCATAATTACAAGTTACTTTTAAGGTTAATGTATTGGTATACTTATCTATGTTTTTGTATCTTTTATTTTTATTGTGTATATTTAATTTTATTATTTTATTTTCTTATTTTATATTATTATAAATTATTTTTATATTCCTAAATGTATTTTTATTATATTTTTCTGATGTATTATTTACACTTAATTAAATAGCTATAGTTATTATAGAGATATAGTTATAGGTATTTCATCTATGTGCTTTATTTACATATTTTATTTTAATATTTTCTTTATGTTTTTATTCTTGTTTTTCTATGCACATATATTATAAATAATATTTACAAAATTGTAAAAATATAAAATTATAAAAATAATAAATTATAAACACATGTAGATACTTGTAAATATCAATAATTATCATTCAGCATGCATTGTGTAATTATGAATAATTAGCATGTTTTTGTGCGTAAATAAAAGAATAAAGAAATAAAAGAAAAAGAGGGAGATATTTAGAATAAATATTGAGCGACCTAATCCCAAGGGAGGGCTCAGCGTAGTCTTGATCGCAAAAGAACCCAAGTAGAAAGAGATAGGGAAGCTCATGTACATACACCTATAAATAAATATAAAATATTTTCCTCTTATTCAAAATAAAAATGGGAGTGTATTTATATGTATATATTTGTAAATATTAAATTAAAATAAAAATGAGAAAAATAAAAGAAAATTAAAAAGAAATTAAAATTCCTTCATCTTTGTACAAAAACCTTGTACATAGAAATAACATCTCTATTTATTTCTCCTTATAAATAAATAAATAAAATCCCAATAAAAATATGTATATACTATATATTTCATAATGTAAATAAATAAAATAAAAAACACAAAAATAAAAATAAAATAAAAAGAAATAAAATAAAAATAAAAATCTACCCTGTATATATTAACCATGTACATATTTGAATATACTATTTATTTACCCTATGTAAATAATTAATAAAAATAAAATAAAAAACCATATTATTCCAAATTTTATTCTATAAATAAATAAAATATAAAATTGGGATAAATTGTATAAAAATAAATAATTAAAAATTAAAAATAAAAAAATGTATATTGTATATACCTATATATAATAATACTATATTATAAATGCATTATTTATATTTCAAAAAATAAATAAAAATCACAAAAAAATAATTTTAAAATACAGAAACATTTTTTATGTTTTAAGTTTTTTGAAATTAAGTCATTTGCTATTTTTTATTTAATTTACAAACATTTAATAATCGGAGGCTTGTGATTGGTCCACGTGGGATTGTTGACCCCCGGTCAACTCCCCCCCTGGACCGGTCCACGCGGATCTGTGTCATCGACCCGACTTTGCCCATTTATCTAAACCAGATCCGAGCCCCAAATAACTAAACCCCGGGTCCTAATCCTTCCTCTTGCATCCGAGATCCACGCCCGGTGTTGTGCATAGGGATCCATGCTCCGAATTCCTCGCTCGATCCTCATCTAGCCGGACCCCTAGAACTATTTAGCTCCTGCTCCACCGCACATTCCCGGCTATCTTTGGCGTCGCTTCTTCCACCCAGGACCTCCACCCGATACCCTTGAGTGACAGCTAGAGTTTGGTGTGTTGTAGAGAGGTGGAGGAGCTCCGCGCCACTGATCTGGCGACGTTTTGCCGTCGTGCACCGCCCAGAGCAGCGCCCGAGCCTCAGGCCTCCTACGACCCTCGAGGCGACGACCAAAGCTACCTCAGCTCATCCCCAGTCGACCACCTTCACCAGGTAGCCTTAATTCTTCCTTTCTTGCTTGAATTTTTGATTAGCCCCAAATCCATCCTTCACCATCGTTCATCGATTAGTCCCACTCCGACCATCGTTCCGACCATCCGACTCGTCCATCATCTTCGCCATACTCCTCTCCATCTGCTACGCCCGTCCATCCAACCCAGTTCGCCACGGAACTTGGAGTCCACCCTCCTCCGCCGTCACATCGACGGAAGGTGCTGCCCTGATGCATCCACGCCCCCATTTCACCCCTCACAGGGTCGAGGCACTTTGCCCTCAACCCAGGAGTTTGGCTGTGGGTTTTGCAGATCGAGAAGAAGCCCATCTGAGGGTCTGAGCGTTCAGCACAACAACTCCCAGCCGTCGCCGTCGTTGGAACTACTCGGAGCTTCCCAGCCTCATCGAAGAGGCGCATCAGCTGCGGAGCATCGAGCCGGAGCCATTCCACATCTCAACAGTAGCAGCGGAGGTCCAGAGCGCCCGTGGTGCTCCGGCAAACTTCACCCGAGCCTTGTTCTTCCAGGACCTCGAGGAGCCGTCCATTCACCCTCGCCGCTCCAGTCTTGATCAACACCGTCTATTTGAGGAGCAGCCCATCACCGTTCGATCAGGCCGAGGGTTGATCAACACCGTCAGATCCAGCGAGGAGTGCCTTTGATCCACGAGCGTCAGATCAGCCACGTGGCACGCCCTCGCCCCTCTGATAATAAGGGGTAAATATCAATTAGGCCCCCTCCTATTTTGCTTTTATTGATTAGTCATGTAATTAGTTTAAGTAGTTGTTTTTTTTGTAAAAATTGCACTTAGGACCTGGACGTTTATTTTATTTGCATTTTCATCCCTGTGAATGTGAGACACGTGCTTCGTCACGTGGTTTTTTGGTGAATTTGCAATATATGGGCTGATGTTGTAATGTGTTAATGAATGAAATATAGTTTTTGATATTTGCATCCATACCTCTGTACGTGATTGTATTCGACATGTGTTGAATTATTTGGGTTATTTGCAACTTGTACCCTGGGCTTATAGCACCTATTGCTAATAAGCCCTAGGAACTAAGTTTTCTTGCATATTGGTCCCTCTATGCCCAGACCACGTGCAGCGCGCGTGGGGACTTGGAAAAATTGCACGAGGGACCCCCAGCTTCTGAGCTTGTTACTTTTCAGCCCCAGGACTTAGTTTTTATTGCGAATAGGTCCCTATGCAATGTGTGTTTATCTTTGATTTAAATAAAATATCAAAATTAACCCAATTTGCGCAAAAATTGGATACTTGGCTCTTGCCACTATGTAAAATTTTCCCCAATTTTTGGGTACATTTTTGAGTCTTTTTTTCATTTTTAAAAATTCAAAAACTTCCATTTTTGCCTCTGTTAAGATTATAAAATCCTAAAAAAATATTAAAACCCTTTTAAAAATTACGAAGAAATCCAGTTTTGTCAATTTTTGTGTGTCTGATTTTCTATCCATTTTGGTTATTTTTGGATTTTATAAAAAGCTTAAAAATTTAAAAAACCTATCAAAACTCATAAAAATTCTAAAAAATCATAGAAAATTCAAAAATTCATAAACTTTTCTTTTGAATTTTCCTTTTTGTTTATACTTTTCATGAAAAATACCTTAAGGCTTTGAAAGGACCATTTTATTTTTTAATTTGGTCCTCCAATCCTGACTGGATAGTTTTCCTTTGTTTTTGCCTTCTTTTATTTTTAGAAATAGCTATAAAAATTATAAAAGTGTCAAAAATTTACCAAATACAGTAAAAAATCCATAAAACATAAAAATATTTTTGTTGGAATTTTTGGACCATTTTTTAGTAATTAAATAATTGCTTGAAGTTGTGTGTATTTGCCTTTTTATTATTTTCTTTATTATTAAAAATCCCAAAGAAAATATAAAAATATTAAAACCACCAAAAAATATTTGTTTTATTTTCTTTTCTTTCCCGACTACTTCGTAGGCCGCAAGGCCAACTCGTGCTCCTTGAGACCGACCTTGGGAGCTATACCAGGTTAATCATATAGAGAGACCGCTATTTTTGCTTTTATTGATTTTTATCTCTGATTGGTGGTCTGATTTTGTTTCTTAATCGAGCTCTGAGTCCCGAGTGACCGAGGTCACAACGACCTTAGTGAGATACTTTACCTTAGTCTATCGGGTGACTCGTCACAAATCCAAATCACATCAATAATTAATTTGAAGATATTATTTACAATAAGTTCTCTCCAATATATTATAAATTTACATTTATAATATATATATAATATGGATAATACTATCCACAGTATTCATATCTTTGATAATTAAATCGTATTTAATTATCGTGGATCATCATTCTCATGTAATCAAATAATGTGAATCACATTCACATTATCAATATCTTAATGCTCAAATACACCATTCATCAATGGAATTATTCTTGAACTCTTTCAAAATAATGTGTTTTCTCCGCTGATACTTGGAGATAAAAATAGGACGATTGCTTGTTCCACGTATAGTGACTTGAATATTGAGATCACATCTCAAAATCCAGATATTGGGGACCTCTCGTAGATGCTTGATTAAATTAAGACTGTAGATCTAATATTCTCATTGCATCTTAATCTTATTCAGATCAATGTCCAACATTTGGACTAAGATCAGATCACTTCCTAATAAGAGGAATCACTAAAATCCAGACCTATTTCATCACTCCTTCGGAATGGAAGCATTATGGTTATACAATCGTTAATGATCACATCACCCTCATATATTCTTAATACATGCACATCCTGCATACTGTAAGACGTAGAATAAATCCGAAGATGTAGATCAATTTGTACTGTCATCTTTAGCGTTTTATCATTAAGTTTCTTATTCGGTCATTGGGAGTTACTATCGATCATATGCTTTCCAAAAGCATATATCATACCTACACATTCTTTTCATGCTTCCAAAGTAATATGACCATGCATGGAATTTGATAGGTCCAAATACCTCATGAGTGAGCTCATGTCTTTCGGTTCACAAGTAAACCTGTATGATCCCTTTGAGAGATCATATTACTCATAGGTCCTTGTATGCATACTAGCTCATTGATGTATAGACCTTAATTAGGCCATCAACCTATCGATCTGCCAAATATACATACTTAGACATATGGTAATACATCTATCTCCGGTCAGAGATGTGTGCCTATATCATGATAGTATTCAATATAGGACTTGGTTATCTCAACCTCGTTAGGTCAACTCTTTGACCTAACTAATATGACACTTCCGAATCTCTATAACTATGTAGAGGACTTCCATCAAGAGGTCAGTTAGATATCAGCTAAAACAGAAAGGATTGCCATCTACTACTCAGGCTGGAGATCATCTCTTAACAATCATTTGACGGTGCTTAATGATTGCTCAATCTAAATCTTTAGATGTTTATCAAAGCACCATCCTATATGATTCAACAACTGAATCAACAATTGTATGATCATCAAGATGGCCATGGTACATAATCCTAATTAACTAATGGACCTAATAGTGCATTCATTGACTTAAGCTCAGCCAGGGAGTAAAATAAACCAATAGTTTCTATTGATATATCCAACATGACAATAACATTTATTGTAAGAATGGTTCGCTTCAGGCTCACATGGCTACAGATAACGGTTGGGCTGCGAGGGGTCGTAACGATTGACTGGAGGCATGATGGTAAGGAGGCGATAGTTGCTAGAGAGGAGGTGGTAGTTGTAGGTTATGGCTGTTAGTGAAAGGAGTAATGGACACCGGCTAGCAGAGGGAGAGAGGGTCGGGAGCATGTGCGCAACACGTGCTGGTAGAAGGACGAGACGGCACATGATGTGCATGTGCCTAGGAAGAGAGAGAAGAGAGAGAAAAAAGATGCTATGTGGCACACTAGGGAATGGACACGTAGTTGATAAAAATAAAATAATGAAATAGAATTAAAGTAAAAATAAAAATAAATAAAAAGGGGGTGACATGGGGCGACTCCAGGAGCTGCCACGTGTAAATCCTAGATTATTTGAAAATAAAAATGCAAAGAAATTTAAAAAATAAAAGGAAAATGTGATCAAATAAAAAATTGGTCAACACGAAAGTTGATTGTCTCAACGGGATCCGGAAATTTTATGAAGGATCCAAAATAAAAAGAGGTCATATTTATAAAAAGTATTTTAATGATACTCTATAGAATAATATAATATTGTATTTTTGTATTTTGTGTTTTAATTTATTTAGTTTTTTATGTAGTTAATTAATTAATTCATATACAAAATATACATAATTAATATATTTTTATGGATTTTATAGGTTAGAAATAGGTGAGATAAAAACCACAATGAGAAATATGTACCAAATATAACTTCTCCTTTTATCTGGATTTTGTAAATTTTATGGATTTTATTTCTTGAGTCCAAGTTATTTAATTAAATAAAGAATATATTAGAAAAAGAATTAGATCAAATTAATAAATATTTGTACATAAAATGATAACTTCATTGAAGGCAAAAATACAGGTTATTTAATTATAGATTTATCCTTAATTTTAGCACAATTAATAAATGTTAATAAATTTATTTTAGGGGATTTAATTAACGGTTTATAAGAGTATTTTGATAAGATTTCCATATAAATTAGATGAATCATGGATTCGTCACCCCACTATTTATAAGCTACTGTCATATTTTGTGATTACTAGATGAGGTACTATGTTTGGGGTGTTATAATCACCCTAACTTATATTTGCAACGTCCTTTTTACGCAGTGGTCCATGACTTATTCCTAGTAACAGTTGTAGCTTCACTTCTAGGGTAACCCTTTCCTCCTAACACTATAGTAGGGGTAGCTCCACCTATTAGGCAACCCTTTCCATTATTAGAGGAAATATGCTTTGATACATATGCAACGTCACGGGCCCTAAGCCAGGTCTGTTGCCGGAGATTACTAACCCATACAACATGTTGGAATTGGGTCCACTTGGAGCCCTTAACCATAGCCCAAAATTCATAAGCTCATGTTGTTTAATAGTAGGCCCCACTACTTATAAGCTACTACCACACTTTGTGATTACTAGATGAGGTACTATGCTTATGGTGCTACAATAAATAACCTAAGATCAATCGATTATTGGGCACTAGTGATCCAGACAACCTATTGGGCTTAGGGCTAGAGAAGCTACAACATTTGTATGTATAAGTGCAATGGGGCCTTAACATGGTCCCAACCCATAGCATGTATTGCTATTTTACAAAATTATAGTAATCATCACCAAAACAAAAATTATATCAAAGATTAGCTAAAAATTCAGAAAATAGCAAAGGTATAAGCATCGTTATATGTGACATTTTTAACGATATAACAAGTGATATGACATTCAATATTAATTTCAATTATAATAAAATTTTCACAACTAGTAGTATCGTTGATATATATTAAACAATGTAAAACATAATAGTGTATTTAAAAAAATCATTATTGTAGACTTATTTTGTTGTAGTGATATTTTCTTGACAGATACCAATATAGATATCTATATTATTAAATCTATTTATGTATATTATTGATGATAGATGAGAGAGGGGTGTCCAACATTCGGTCTTGGAGAAGCCTATGGTATCTGACAAATCAGATCTGGTAATCGCCGTAGCGACCCCCTCTTGGCTCTTGACACATTGCTAATCAAATCAAGAAAACAATCAACCCATGATATAGATAAAATAATGAATAAATACGAGATGAAATTTATTATACCCTACAAAAATGTTTATAGTGGTAAAGTATTAGGGGTCGAACAACTAAGAGCAAACTAGGATAGGTATAATTGTTATTAATTTTAATATTCAATAATAATTATTTTTATACTTTTTGGATTTTTAAATTTTGCGAGTTTTTACTTAGATTTATTTTTCATCTATTTATTATTATTTTATATTTTTAATTTTTAATTTTTAATTTCTTTTTAAATTTACAAAATTTTTATTCACTTCTATTTTTAAAGAAAATATATATCTACGCATAGTTAATAATGATATAGATATTATAAGAAATATATAAGGTATATAATATATATATATAAGGAAATATATAAGAGAACAATCCCTTTTCAAAAAAAGTTTTGAATATTGATTATACATTTATAAATAATAGTAGTAATAATCAGTAGTAAATACGTAGTATGATATATATAGTAAATATGAGGTTTTTGTAATTTTAAATATTAGTAAATATAATTAATTATTAAAAAAATAAATTGTTTTTGTATTTTTTATATTTTTCTCTATTTTTATGATTTTATAAATTTTTCTATTTTTATGTGTTTCAATGTATTTAATATATAAAAATAGTGAATATAATATATAGGTTTAATTATTTTGGGTATTAAAAATTGCTAATAAATTAAAAATTTCTGAAAAGTATTTTTAATATATATTATAATATATAAGTAAAAATATAATACGTAAAACTATTTTTTTTGGATTTTTAATTAAATTTTAGTATTTTTTTATAGTTTTTTAGTGTTTTGTGATTTTTAGCATTTTCTTTTTATATTTCTTGTGATGCTTGGTCTAGAGGTGTAATTGATGAATCTGTGTTTCATCATCTTTATTCATTTATTTTAGCTTAAAATCCCTTATAAAGCACATGTATATATTGATAAATCCATATTCTTACTAACCTTCATCTTTTTGTGAATAATGTACAAATATTATTATTTTAATCTAAAATAAATAAAAAAATATAGAAAAAAAGAAAATAAAAGACTCTATATATGCAATAGATACATGATGACCCAAATCCCGAGAGAAGGTCAAGACTTCACTTGAAAGACAAGGAATAAAGTAGGGGGATGTGATCTTTAATCAAGAAATCCAAAAAATGTGTTTTGTAAATACTTTTTATCTATGTATATTTGTATAAAACTTACACTATTTTATTTGTCCATAACTGACCTTAAATTAAATAATTTTCTTAACAAAAGTTGCAAACAAAAATATCTTCTAAATAATAAAAATAATTGCAAAATAAAATCTTGTACAGAATAAAAGTAACCACACTCAGAGAAGCAATTTCGGCTCTATATGAAATCTAATAGAAACAAACTTACTTCCATCATATTCTAAATTAAATTATCTTTAAAATGATAGTGGTTTCATAATTTTTGGAGTTACGATTTGAAAGACGATTTTCTGGGGTGGTTTTCGTAATTTTACCATTTATTTGTTGTATATACTTATAAATAGTTATTGTATTTGTAGTTGAAAATATTTTTTAATATTTATTCAAAATAAACATAAAAAAACTAATTTCTGTGTTTAACTATGTATATAATGTACCATATATATTATATGTATATAGTTGATTTCCTTAAGTAACCATTACAAAAAAATTAAATAATGAACATTTATTATTTAATTTAATAAAGTGGTGAAGTTAATTAGTTAATTATTTTGTTGATAATGTAAATAATCTTATCCACCACTAACGTCCTTATCTCTTCCTCTCCATTCAAATTTTTAAAATTCAAATTCAAATTCGTATTCTTTTTCTATATAATTGGATCCTCCTCCCTTATTCTCACTTGATCAATCTTTTGGTGAGAGGAGCCTATTCTCCAAGAGACATCTTGTTGTAGAGAGGTGTCTAGCTTCCGAGCCGTCCTGCGACAACGAATCGGTCCTCATCGAGGCCATTACGGTGTTATCCGCTCGCATTCGGTGAGATACATTTTTTCTCATTTTTAATATAGAATAAAGTTTAATTTTTGCGCTTTTAATTTTGTTGTTAGTTCTCAATCTTAGATAGTAGTTTTTAATCTTAGTTCATTTTTTTAATCACCCAATCTGATTTTTCACCTTCACATACTGATCTACATACGTTCACAATCTATCTCACACGATCGCTCACCTCTGGCTACATATAGTGGCCGGGGATATGGATCCATCCATCCACCTCTTCGGATCCGCATCCACTCACATTTTCTATCAATAATTTTTGACTGAGCTGTCATGCTTGAGTCGGTTTTGTTTTTATTTATTTCAGATACATGATTCAAAAAAGTGAAAAAAATCATTTATTGTTTCAAAAAAATACAAAGGAAAAAATAAAAAACTTTCTACTGTGGAGGCGGCAGCACTTCCGCCGCCGCCTACACACTTCTGGCTGGAGTAGTGAACCATCGTAGAAGCCGTCGCATCATTCGACTAAATCTCCTACGCCTGGGGCACCCTCCACCGTCAGCCATCATGCAGCCAACCATCCGCCTGCGCTTGAAGTTCCTCTGCGCCCCCGTGTGAACCCATTGATATTCACCGCACCACCGACGTGTAGGCCACATCTCCTCCCCTCAATTTGCACCGCTTAGGAGAAGCAGCTCTGCCATGCCAGAGCCCCATCGCATCTCCATCCCGTGTGAGGCCCTATGCCGACCTGGGCGTGTGTCGTCTTGCACTCCCCAACAAGTGCGAACCACTGCCAGATCATTTGTCGATGCCATCCTCCGCAAGCACGTGACTCCACCACGACACCTCTTCGCATATTCCACTGAGCGTAGATGTCAGTTCACCCCTGTGCCATTAACGCCATCACCACCTCTCGAAGCACTACAGACCGTCCTCCTCAGATAGCTGCACGCGCCTGCATGCTTAGTCAACATTTCTGTTGGCCATCGATTGCCAGAACCGCATTGCCTCTCCGCCATCGACAAACACCGATGAGTCTCACGCCCCCGCGAGAAGCCCCAACCGCCACTGTTCTTGGAGAGGAAGGAGGGGAGGCACCCACTTTTGTTTTAGAAATAGGGCACACAAGAACAAAAGACACAATCTACGTTTAACCCTAACACATTATTTTTTGGGTAAATTTACATCTAGTCCCATTAGATTTCTAGCATTTGCATAAAGATTCCCAGCCTGAGCCTCAATTATGTGTACTACAAGAACCGGGTAATTTGCATTTTTTTCTCATTTTTTATTTTTAGTTATATTCTACTGTGAAAGCAATAAAAAATAGCACTTTGGTCCCTATATTCTAGACTTTTAATTGCATGCTTTCCTTATTATAATAAATAGTTTTCATGGTCAAATAATTCTGCAAAAAAATCATTAAACTTCTGCTACGTGCGTGTTTATAGCATAAAATATCCATTGCATTTTATTTATATTTGCTATTATTAAAAATAAAAACATAACATTTTATATTGCTTGAAATTAGAAAATTCATAAAAATTTTAAAAAAATAGGTTAGCTTTGTTTTTATGCATTTTATTTTCTTTGTAATTTTCATGCATTAAATATTTTGAAAATATTAAAAAATTACAAAATACTCAAAATCTTCTAAAATCATATAGAATTGTAGAAAATTCCAAAAATAGTGATTCTATTTGCTATTTTTAGATAATTCATCATTGTTTTTTAGGAAAATAATTGTAGAATATTTTTCATTTGTATTTTTCAATTGCGAAATAGTCATGTTTTCATATTGTTTTCATTATTCTATGTTTTTATTCTTTTTAGAAATTCTAAATAAATCTAAAAATCTCTAAAAAATCACAAAAATAGTAAAAAATCATAAAAAACATAACAATATTTTATTAAGGCATATTTTTTTATCATTTTTTCATATTTAAAAAATTCAAAAATGCAATTCTTTCGTGTATAAAATTTCTTATAAAATTATTTTTTAGAAAATAAAAATTCAAATCTAAAAGCTAATAAAAATTAAAAATTGGAAAATAAAAATTATAAAAAAAACCAATAAAAATTATAAAGATAAAAATCTTACAAAAACCAAGATAGTTTACATTTGAAATTCCTTATTCTTTGATTGATTTTTAAATTATTCGAATAACCCTCAGGATTTGTAACCTCGCTAAGTTCGATCCTATTACTATACATGTAAATTAACTAGCACTTCTCTTGCTACATTTTTGTAATCAATTTTGTTTGAGAATAAATATTTTTTTGTTGAGGGATTCTTTGGGTTGCAGTGGCATTGCACATTTATATTCACTAATTAAAGCCCGAGAAAATCTCGCTCAACAGAATCGCACCTATGCCAAGGAGGCACGACGAGGGTAGTTATGTTTCTCTTTTGACCTAATATTCTTGGTTGTAAATTTTTATCTATATTGTACCACATTTAATTCCTTTTCCTTATTCACTGTGTTTATTTCATTTTTTCTTGCTCATTTTTTTATATATTTGTGTCTCTTACACATTCTCTTTCCTTTTTCTTGCGAGGGCCCGACAAGCGAGGGAGATTTTCTTAGGAGAGCTAGCGCATCCAAGCAAAGAGGAGGTGGCTTGATTCTTCACCGAGTCGTAGGAGAGCATGAGAGGAGGAGAAGAAGATTTAAAGGAGACCTAGCTATGAAAAAAATTGCATAGACTTTAATTTATTTATTTCTAGCAATTGAACTCTTGTAAAAGAACACTATATACCTTGTTTGTGGGGTCTGTTTCTCCAAGTGCTGGTGCACATGAGGGACTTCACCAGTTTTATTTTTCATCGCCATATTTTCCTTTGTTTCACATGGATTTTGTGAGCCACTTATTGATTACTTTAATAAATTGTTTGAGACGGGTAATAAATTAGGTCCAAAACCCTAAAAAGAATTTCTACACCTATAGAGTAGAGCGTATTGGACTTTGTCAAATTAATTTGTTCTTACTCGTTAATATAAGCTATTGCTAGGACGGTTTACTTGCATCATATAGGTTAGTTTATTTTTCTGTAAGTAAATTCTGTGTAGATCATTTTGCATGTAGAGTGCTGGTGACAAGGTATGCATCTCTAAACCGTACATGCATCATTGTATTTAATTGTACATTAGCTTTTTCCATTTCCCCCCTCTGTTTTGTGGATATATGAATAAAGGAAATTGGAAATGTCATTAGACGCATTTTTATTCAAAACAAATGAAAATTGACAAATTGAAAATTGGGACTGCTAATATCACTTGGATCCTTAAAATTAAGCATTATTGACTCACATCATTATTTTGGGAGAGCAACCCCCTCATTATATTCGCATTTACTTGCTCACGTACACACTAAGGATAGTGCCCCAATCCCATAATACAACCTATTTGTTTGTACAAATTTGTATTTCATCACCTAACTCTAAAATTGCAAGGATAATTGATCGAACTTTCACGGTCTTCACATTATGTTGTTGGTGAATTGGTGGTTTGCATTGTGTTTGTTCGTTCTTGGTGTAGAGTTGGTTACGATCATCCTCTCTTGATTATTAACAGTCACCTTAATCCCTCCCTCCCTCCCTTATCTGATTTAATTCCTCATCATAGTGGGAACCACAAGATCTCTTCCTTCAGAGAGCATCAGTCCTTTGGATGCAGCTCAAATCCCTTCACTCTGGCAGGTGAATGATCTCTTTGATCTTGACCAAGATTTCTTAGAGCATGATATTCCTAATTAATTAGATGGTTTTTCTTTTACTTCAATAGAGAACATGTAATTTGAATATAATCATTCGTTCTCTCCCTCGAATTGGCCTGATTCTTCCCACCTCTCCGAGGGTTATCTGTGGGTGATGTGTACTCTGTACTCGATTTCATGCCTTGTTTGTGAATCTGATTTGTCATATCACGAGACCGAGTCTTCTGATTATTCTGAGTTTGTTGATTATTCCAAAACTTCTGATATTTCTGTGTTTGATATTTCTTCTCTCCTTGATGATCCTCGCAAGGATGAGTGACCCTTGAGTTATTCGATGATATACCTAGTCTCTCTTCATTACATGCATCAGATATCTGCTTTCTTATTGAGTCTCATGATCTTGACCTTCCATTCATTTTCGAGATGGTGATTGACGTGGAGGATTCCATGACAGATCCTTCCTTCTCCACATTCCATTTTTTCGGCTCCAAACATTCACTCCACTCTGATCATGAGTTGAAGATTTCTTTTGTGCTACCAATACCCGACTTTATCTGCACATCTATTTACTCGGTAGCAGACACTCGCATGATTGCTTATCCAGGTGTCAACGTTTACACTATTATTTACGATGTTGTTCTCACACCGAGACAACAATGATAGTATGGTATTCGCATTATAGATGTTGTCTTTAATCTTGATACTTCATTGTCCTAGCCTTTGCGCTCAACTAGGGGCGTAAACTCTAGCGCTTCTTGAGAGGCACCTCAATAATTTCTACCTTATATATGTTTGTTTCGTCCTGATTTGCTCCTTCCTTCTTAAGTTTATTATTCACCTCGTGTCTGTATCTTTGTGTTATACTTAGGACATGCTTTATCGTACGTATAGGGGGGTGAATGATTTGTGTTGTTCATATTCATCATGTTCATCACTCCTATTGTTGCTTATACTTAGGGAAACTCTACCCTAAGTATAGGGGGAGTGATGTTGTGCATATCATTTTTTTATCGTTTTTCTGATCTCTCACTTTTCCCCCAACTTGTTGATATTCTATACTTAGGGCTATTCTACCCTAAGTATAGGGGTGCAAGAAGAACCGTTGAGTCTGTCAATTCTCTTCATCAGTTTTTCCCATTTGTAAAGTCTTCTATACTTAGGATTACTTGATCCTAAGTATGGGGGGACCACAGACTTCTACTCTTTTCATCTTTTCTTTGAGTCATTGTAGCATAGGAGTCTTTTCACTTTTCTATACTTAGTACGAGTTGTGTCTTCCTTTATCGCTCTCTGATCACTATGAGGACATAGTTCCAGCTAAGTATAGGAGGTGTTGTATATATTGTATATATACTTTATACATAACTTGTAATTTTAAATATGTAATTATTTTTTAGGGTTTTTATCACTTGTGCCCCTATGAGATATCAAAATTTCAGTTATGCTCCTATCTTTTTGGTAATATCATTTGTGCCCCTCACTTCTTTCTCCGTTATCACTTGTGCCCTTCTTTCATATTGACCGCCAAGGTTTGTTCAAACCATGGTGTGGTTAAGAAGGGTATTATGGTCAAAATAAAGTCAGGGGTCGATTTGGGGAGGAGGGGGCAGAGCATGGGGCTTGAGAGTTTGGGTCAAGGAAGAGGTGCAGAGGAAGAGCTCGGGGGAGGAGTTTGGAGCGGAGCTCGAGGCTGACGGGGTCAGGCAAGGGAGGAGGGGCGGTGGGCAGGTGATGAATCCATGATTCATTACCTTTTCTGTCGCATTTTATCTTAAAGCACTTTATAAATACATGTAAATATTCATTAATTTCCACATTTTATCAAAATACTATTTATGAATAAAAATGCACTTTTATGATTAAAAAAAATATAAATAAATAAAGAATAAAAAATCTAGAAAAGAAAATAAGGCATATTGTAGATATGTATATATGTACAATATGACTCAGATAATATAAATATGGCTAAAAGATATATTTATATACCCTAACCCCTGAGACCAAGTCAGTATGAATTGGTCGACAAAACAACAAGTAGGGGGAGATAAGAAAAAAAACTGTAAAAAAATAATTAAATAACACTCCACACCTTAGTCATTATTTGTCCAATAAACACCAAATCTTCTTTTATTTTTATTTAATTCATATGAATATATTTTTCACTAAACTCTTTTCCTAATTATTTCTAAAAATGTATATAAAAATATAAAAATAAGTTAAAATATTAACCTTTATATATGCCAAGAAATCCTACTTTTATATTGTCAAAATCTCAACTTCCGAATATCATAACTTCCTCATACGAACTCTATATTCACTCTACTCACCTTTAAAGTACATAAAATAATATTATCTAATTAATAGAGGTGGTTTCATTAAAATCAGAGTCCGTTTGCAAAAAGTCAATTTTGGGACCTAATGACAACATGGTTTCTAGGCTATTTATTTTATTTAAACCCATTATTTAAAGTTTTATTAATTTTATAATTTCCAATTATTTTCATGATATTGTATTTTCATCATGATTTATTTCAGAATTTTTGGAGCTTATTTATTATTTTAATAAAATCCAAAACCCTAATTTATAGATGAAATTAAAGTGCATAACTTATAACCGTATTTATTACTATATCTAAATTCATTTATTAAAATCCATAAAAATTCACAAAGACTTTATTTATTATCCTAATAATTAAGAAAAAAATAAAATTATAACTAATTAATTATTTATGGAATTAAAAATTCAATACCTATTTATTAAGTATTACTTATACTTATTTATTAATATAATATTTATATTTTGAATAATATTTATTATTTACGAAAATTAATTATACCATAATTTAGAGAATTTAATTATTTACATTTTTGTTTTTATACCGATTTTAAATAATTTTATCTACGATTTATTATTCAATTTATACTTAATTTAACATTCTGGCCAACCAGGTGCTGACACCTGTCAACACTTGGTTCTTCTTCCTCAAGAAGCCGATGGCGAGTCTGGTTTGCCCGACCGTTTTCACCATTTTTTCCCTCACACTCCAAAACTACTTCAATCAATCCAAGTCCTCCATTCTATTCTCCTAACAACCCTCCTACTCCCCACCATTAGATCCACCTTGGAGCTCAAGTAAATCATCTATAAATGGCCATGAAGTTGGCGAGATCCAACTAACTCTCCCCTAACAAACTTGAACCCCAATTCCAGTGTATGATCATCATCCTTCCTCCCCCGATTCCGGCCAATTAAGGAGGTGAAAGCTCATCGTTCTCGGTTTACATGGAAGATGGCTGATCGGAGGAGATGTTCCAAGGTCGTCGTCGCCCTTGCATCGCCGCCTAGTGTGCATGGAGCTCTGGGAAGCCGCCCCGTCGAGCGAAGACTAGGAGGTCGTATACCTTCTACTCCCAAGGTATTTCATTCATCGTTCAACCTTTTATTTCTTGAGATGTGTGCCATAATTAGCGTGGATAATTACGTCATTAGCAAGCTTAGTCAACATCATTAGACGGCACATCTTAGATTCATCTCAAACTCAATCGAATCACTCCTAGTTTCATCCTCTCTCTTTTTCCCATCTACACGTCGTTTTTATTAATTCTGGAAACCTATTTTAAAACTTGCAATTACTAATCATTCGGCGATTTGTTCACAAATCGAGCATATACATGCATTAATTGCAGGTTTATCTTTAATCTGGAGCAAAATCAGAGCAAGTGGAGTTTCCAAACACAAGAAATTACTCGATCAAATTGAAGGATATTGTGAATCCTCAAGCGCATCACGGAAGTGTGACGATTGCATCTAATACGATCGAGGCGACTAGTCGTACTAGTCGCAAGGTGCAGCAGAATTTAAAAATTTAAATAAAACGATGAAATCACATGATCACAAGAACAATTCTTGGATTGTTTCATCAAACTACAAAGTATTAGAAATACCTCTCGAGGCGTGGTTGCGATCACAAGATCTCTAAAGCAAGAGATCCTCATGTCTCAAGTCCGATCCACGGAGACAACACTTGTGGGCGCGATGATGAGACGCGTGACTCCCGTAATCCTTGACGAAGATCCAAGCCTCGAATCTCCTGATTTCGTCCAACGAAATCCGTCATCTTCCTCTAGAGCAAGCAACCCAAAGAAGAAGGAGATCCTCGGGTAGTCGATGGAGAAGGAGAGAACTTCTCTCTTTCTCAACAAAGGTGGTCGGCCACCCTATGGAGAGGGAGGGAGAGAGAGGGAGAGAGAGAGCACGAGAATGATAGGGAGAGAGAGGAGTACAGTAGGCATCTACTTTTATGTTCCCTTCAAGGGCTAGAGCTACCCTCTTTATATACTAGTTTGGGATCCAATGGATCTCAATCCATGGCTCTCATGGATCCAACAGCCATTGTAATCCAAGAGCCATCCAACGGCTATGATTGGTGTTGGTTAAAAAACCAACAACATTAATTTATATTATATTAAATATATGTTGAATTATTATCAATAAAATTTTAACATAAATTAATTCATTAAGAGATAATATTATAATAAAAAGGAAGAGACAACAAACCTCCTAAAATATAGGGGGCGTCACCCATGACTAAGTCATAGGTGACACCACCTTCAATTTTGCTGGTTTTTGTCTCATTTTATTTATCTTATTATTTCTTAATTAATTGCAATAACTATTATTGCAATAATATCCACAAAATTAATTCCAAATTAATTTGTGAATATTTCAATCATGCCATTGAAAAATATGTAAATTATATTCACATCCCAAACTAATTTGTAAATTACATTTCCAATTAATTAACTAATGTGGATCCAATCCACATTAATAATTAACAAATGTTATTTACAATATTTCTCTCTCTCTGATATATTATTAATCTCATTTATAATATACACAGATATTCTAGATATCACTATCCACGATCAGCTTATCCTTGATAATTAAATCCCATTTAATTATCTTGGACAATCATTCTCACAACATGAATCTTATTCATATTGTACTTGATAATTAAATATCATTTAATCATCAAGACCTTCTTGCTTGGATACTAAATTCATCACATGAATTAATCTTGAACTCCTTCAATAATAATGTGCTTTCTCCGCAAATACTTGGAGATAAGGACATGGAGATTGTATTGTTCCACGTATAGTGACTTAGATGTTGAGATCTCATCTCAAATCCAGATCTAACAGACCTCCCATAGATGCTTGATTAAATCAAGTCCGTATACTTAATCTTCTCATTGCATCTGAATCACATTCAGATCAATGTCCAACACTTGGACTACGATCAAGTTACTTCTCTACGAAGAGGAGTCACTAAAATCCAGACATGTTTCATCACTCCCTCGGATCGGAAGAGTCATGGTTATACAATAATTTATGATCATATCACCCTCAGGTATTCCCAATACCTGCACATCCTGCATACTGGAAGACCAATGATCAACCTGAAGATGAAGATCAATTTTACATTGTCTTCTTCAGGGTTTGATCACCAAGTTTCTCAATCTTGGTCATTGGGATTTGGTATCGATCATATGCTTTCCCAAAGCATATATCATACCTTCAAATACTTGTCATGCTTCCAAACCACGACGACCAAGCATGGAATTTGATCGGTCCCAATACCTCATGAGTGAGCTCATGTCTTCCGGTTGATAAGCGAACCTGTATGATTCCTTTGAGAGATCGTATTACTCATATGCCCTTATATGCACACAAGCTCACCGGTGTGTAGACCTTGATTAGGTCATCAACCTAATGGTCTGCCAAATGTACATACTCAGACATATAGTAACACAACTGTCTCTGGTCAGAGGATGTGTGCGTATGCTTTGATAGTATTCAACATAGGACTTAGGTTATCTCGATCTCGCTAAGTCAACCCATTGACTTAACTAATCTGACACATCCGAATCACTATTCCCATGCAGAGGACCTGCATCAAAAGGTCGGTCAGTTATCAGCCTATGTGTGAAAGGATTGCCATCACCTACTCAGGCTAGAGATCGCCTCTTAATAATCATTTGACGGTGTTTGATGAGTCCTCTATCTAACCCATTAGATATTTATCCAAACACCAGCCTCTATGATTCATTTAATGAATCAACAACTATATGATTATCAAGATGGCCATGGTACATAACTCTAATTGTACAGAGGGACCTTATAGTGCATTCATTTACTTAATTTCAGAAAGGGAATGAACAATCAATAACTTTTATTTATAAAACATATTTATTACAATAACACTTATAGTAGGAAAGGTTCGCCCCTGGCTCACATGGCTAACAATCTCCCACTAGCCCTCAGAACCATTCAGGAATAGTCCTTAAACCCATACTCATTACATGCAGATCAAAAACCTTCTGTGTCAGAGGTTTGTTAAGAGGATCAACAACGTTGTCGGCAGAGGCCACCTTGGTGATGATGATATCACCACGCTTTTGAATCTCCCGAATGATGTAGTATTTCCTTTCCATGTGCTTGTCTTTTGATGCCATCTGGGTTCCTTTGCCTGGGCAATGGCTCCCATGTTATCGTAGAGTAACGGGATGGGAGTATCAGGGGAAACTACGCCAAGCTCCAAGATGAACTTGCGCAACTACACCGTCTCCTTTGCAGCATCCGATGCAGCAATGTACTCAGCTTCTGTTGTTGAATCCGCCGTAGTATCCTGCTTCTTGCTTCTCCAGCTCACAACACCACCGTTCAACAAGAATACAAACCCTGATGTCGACTTTCGGTCATCAATATCTGACTGGAAGTCTAAATCTGTATATCCCAAGACTTGGAGATCACCATCTCCATATACCAAGATTTAATCTTACGTCCGTCTTAGATATTTGAATATGTTCTTAAATGCATTCCAGTGTTTCTCTCCATAGCAGGATTGGTAACGACTTACCACTACCACTGCATGGCAGATGTCTGGCCTAGTACACATCATGGCATACATTAAGCTTCCTACAGCTGATGCATAGGGGCATCAAGCCCTCCTCAACACTTTGAGGAGCCATCCCTTTAGATAGATGGATACCATGTCTTATGGGGAGGAATCCTTTCTTGGAATTATCCATACATATGTATCCATGTTGTGACAATCCCAACATCCTCTTTTCTCGGTTTCTGAACAACATCAGGCTTAATATATAAGAGGCTTCTCCAAGATCTTTCATCTCGAAGGTATGAGATAGCCAAATCTTTACACTGGTCATCATTCATGTATCATTTCCAATGATAAGAATATCATCTACATAAAGCACGATGACCACAATGGCGCTCCCACTAAGCTTCTTGTACACACAAGGTTCATCGGGATTCTGCACAAAATCATAACTCTTTATGGTTTCATCAAATATGATGTTCCAGCTACGAGAAGCTTGTTTGAGCCCATAGATGGATTTCTTTAGCTTGCATACTTTTCCATCCTCAACTATGAAGCCCTGGGGCTGCTCCATATAGATATCCTCCTCGAGGTATCCATTGAGGAAAGCTGTCTTGACATCCATCTATCAGATGTCGTAGTCAAGATATGCAGCTATAGCCAGCAGTGTCCTGATGGACTTAAGCATAGCCACAGGAGAGAACGTCTCATCGTAGTCGATGCCTTCTCTCTGTGTGTAGCCCTTGGCTACGAGCCGTGCCTTGATAGTCTCTACTTTCCCATCAGGTCCCCTTTTTCTCTTGAAGATCCATTTGCACCCAATGGGTTTCACCGCCTTAGGTGGATCTTCTAGGGTCCATACACCATTCTTATGCATGGAGTCAATCTCTGACTTCCTTGCTAGCATCCATCTATCCATGTCATGATCCGTGAGTGCTTCATCAAATGAAGTAGGATCATTGTCATTTTCACCTGACACATGGAATCCATACCTTTCAGGTGGTGCAACCACCCTCGAACTCCTTCGAAGAGGTATGGGTGTTTCATATTCATTTAGCTTTTCAGTTTCTAGTTCAGGAACCTCAGAATCCTCAGGGGATTTAATGAGTTCCTCTACTTCATTTCTATCTTGACCTTTAAGGAAATCATCCTCCAAAAATCTCACATCTATATATACAAAAACCTTTTGGGTCTCAGGGTCATAAAGTTGATATCCAATACCATCTTTAACATACCCAATGAAGTAGCACTCACAAGTTCGAGATTCTAGCTTACTTGCATCCACATTCTTCACATGGACCAAGCAACCCCAAACCCTTAAGTGTCTAACACTAGGTTTGTTTCCATACCATAGCTCATGAGGAGTCTTAGGCACATTTTGCTAGGAATCTTATTCAGGATATATATTGCAGTCTCTACTGCATATCCCCAGAAACTAAGAGGTAAATGTGCTTTGCTCATCATTGAACGGACATGTTCATGATGGTCCTAATGCGTCTTTCAGCAACACCATTAAGTTGGGGAGTTCCAGGGGCAGTGAGATTGGAGATAATTCCATTCTCTTTAAGGTATCGCTTGAATTCATCTGAGAGGTACTCGCCACCTCAGTCAGATCGAATCCGTTTAATCTTCCTATCGGTTTGGTTCTCAACCAAAGCCTTAAACTCTTTGAAATTTTCAAAGGTTTCAGATTATGACGTAGTAGGAAGATAAACCCGTATCGCGAATGGTCATCAATAAACGTCAAATAATATCGATATCCATTCCGAGTCGCGGTACTGAAGGGACCACATACATCAGTATGTATTAGGTCAAGAATGCCTTCGCATCTCATAACCTTGTTACGGAAAGGCATCCTAGTCATTTTACCTTGAATGCAATGTTCATAGGTAGGTAAAGATTGGACCTGTAGAAAATCTAAGGGTCCATCCTTTATCAATCTATTGATCCTATCAAAAGATAAATGGCCAAGCCTTTGATGCCAAATCATATTCGAATGATTTCCATTCTCCCTAGATCTTTTAGGGTTTTTATTAGTGGTAGTGACAATCATGACGCATTCATCAATGCATAATTCATAGAGTCCACTAGAAGTCAAAACACCAATCCGCAATAAATTTATCATATTTATTAATGACTAACTTATTACAGAATAGGAAGGAATATCCATGTCTAACAAGCTTAGATACGGATATCAAATTCCTCCTGACTTCAGGTACATAAAGACACTCTTTAAGTGCTAAGACTCGACCACTAGATAATGATAGTCGGCAGGTCCCGATGTCGACTGCTGCAATACTTGCATCAGATCCCATCTAGATGACTACCTCTCCTTGCTCCAGATTCCTAGTTTCCTGAAACAAATGCAACGAATTGCATACATGAACAGTAGCACCAGAATCTATAACCCAACTTCCTTCTCGTCCAACGAGAAAGCTAGTTTCAATGATGAAAGTAGATTTCATACCTGCTGGGGCTTTACCTTTGTCAGCAGACTTCAGGTATTCTGTGCAGTTATGCCGCCAGTGCCCCGGCTTCTTGCAGTGGTGACAGACATCGGTCTTCTTCGATGTCATTAACATGGAAGCACTGGAAGATAAACCAACTCCTTGATTCTTCTTCTTTCTCTTCTGGGGCGGGCCCTTCCGAGAACCTTGCTTCCGACCGGGCATTCCTTTTACTTGTGCAACCATTGCACTAGCAGAGGGGCTGTCCTTTTTCATTACGTCTTCTGCAGACTTTAATGCAGCTAACAGCCCAGTGTTACTGATATCAACTTTGCTCATGTGATATGACATGACAATGTTGTTGAAAGACTTAGGGAGCGACAGGAGAATGAAATCAGCTTGCATATCAACATCCATGTCAGCTACCAAGATTTCTAGTTCAGAGAGGTACCCAAACACTTTGAGCACGCGCTCTCTAATAGAGGTCCCTTTCTGCATCTTGCAACGAATAAGCTCTTTCATCACATTGTAACGCTGTGTGCGATTGCCGTCACTGAACATTTCCTTCAGATTCAGCATGATTTCTTGGCAGTGGTTCATTTCCACATGCTGCTTCTGAAGCACATTGGATAATGAGCCAAGGATATAACACCTTACCAAGTTATGATCTTCATCATATTTCTCATTAAAAGATTTATCTTCTACAGTCAGAGGGTCTGCAATCTTGTCCTTAGTTAGCACATATGAGATGCGCTCCGCAGATAGGACAAGATCCAAATTTCAGATCCAATCCGAATAATTTGGTCCGGTCAACTGATTGACCTCCAGAAGCCTGCTCAGAGGGTTCATGGACTTCATTTTCTGAAATTAAGAATGCACTATATTAGAATATATAAATAATTATATATCTAGTTTTAAAACATTTTATTAAGGCATTTTAAATAAAATTTGTCTTGCTATGTCTACTGTGAAAGATTATTCCCTAATCATCTTTCAAAGTAAGAGATATACTTACCGCTATATCTCAAGCAAGATCTGGGATCTCCTCTCTATCTTTATCACATCCCAATAATTTGAGAACCGATGACTTGAATAAACAGAAGCGGGAACACATTCTGCCTTGCAAGTCCAACTTGCATTTCCCAAATCGATCTTTAACACCCGGGCCCACCACCCCTAAGATGATGTTGACTCGTTGCTAATTGAACCAACCGTCAACAGGATTAATACTCGCTATACGCAATCCAATATTGCCCCAATAATATGAGGACCCGATATTGGGGTCACTACGTATACGGCCTTACTCTTTCGAGAAGCAAAGAACCCGATCCAAATAATTGTATATTGGAACTGTCACTTCGGACAGGCGTCTCCAATACACAACTTTTGGCGACGAAATTCTTTGCCTTGATAGGAGACCATGCATGTCACTTATGTGATCCTCCACCTCTTATTCAAATTATAATAATTAATTATCGTGAATCATATTCACATAATTAATTCATCCAAGGGAAATTACACATCTATTCATAAAAGAGTGTTTTATAGGTATAATTAATTTAATCATATTAAATTAATCATCAATCCTATTATCAATCAACAAACATTGAATTTTACTTGAATAGTAGGTATAATCTCAAAATACGTATTATTTCAAATTTTAATAATTAGAAAAATACACTTTGATTTCTCTGGCATTATCCAATCCCTACCCGCTGTCATGGCCAGTACCAGCGAGAGTGGGACGAACCACATAAGTTGCAACTCGCTACCCTAGCGATCTCCGACTAGACACCATATCCACCTCAAGAAAGGATAATGCCAGATAGATCATTATGTAATTTGAGATGCTCATCAGTCTTTCAATCGAAATTATACCGTATAATATACATCAAAACAATTTTGATTATATTATAAGGAGATATGCTAAACAAATCCCCAATCCTAATCAAGCAAGAGGGATTTGCATGTAAAAGTTGTCCTACAACTATTGTAGGTTGACCGAGGGTTTTGCATGAAAATAATGTTTGTTGATGATTTCAAATTAACCAATGATCAAGATCAACTATCTTATCATTATAGTTTAGTGGGATGTCAATCAAGGAATTGATTATCATCTTTAAACATTTCACAAATATTTATCTCAGAAAATTAACAATTAATTTTCATCAACATTTTTGAATGACTATCACAAGGTTCAAGATCAAGTTTTGTCAATTTCCAGCAGTGACCCCTAATCACTAAAATTAACTTATCTTAATCAATTAAAACCAAAAATTCGCAAAATTAGTTTCCTAATATTGCTAACTCGATTTATAACAGAACCCAAGTGATAATTCATGCATTTCGAGGCATGTCAAAACCGTAATTAACAAATTAATCACGTTCAATTTCGTTGTTCCCGCAACAGTGAATACATGCTTATTCAAAAGACCATATCTTGAGCAAATTAAATCCAAATTTAGTAAACTAATTCCTATGGTTTCCTTGTTTAATGGGGAATAAAATTCAATTGAATATTTCGTATTTAAACAATTTAAAAAGTGCCGAAAAAATCAATTAGATAGAGTTGCGAAAAGTCAAATGCGCTAAAACTTTCGCGACCCATTCAAACCCAAGTCGTCCTAGGTTCATGGATCATATCCAAAATCCTTTTTGACCTAAGGCTCTGATACCTCTTGAAGGATATTGTGAATCCTCAAGCGCACCACAGAAGCGTGACAATCGCATATAATACGATCGGGGTGACTAGTCGTACTAGTCGCAAGGTGCATCAAAATTTAAAAAATTTAAATAAAACGATGAAACCACATGATCACAAGAACAATTCTTGGATCGTTTCATCAAACCACAAAGTATTAGAAATACCTCTCGAAGCGTGGTTGCGATCACAAGATCTCTAAAGCAAGAGATCCTCCTGTCTCAAGTTCGATCCACGGAGACAACACTTGCTGGCTCGATGATGAGACGCGTGACTCCCGCAATCCTTGACGAAGATCCAAGCCTTGAATCTCCTGATTTCGTCCAACGAAATCCGTCGTCTTCCTCTAGAGAAAGCAACCCCAAAGAAGAAGGAGATCCTCGAGTAGTCAATGGCGAAGGCGAGAACTTCTCTCTTTCTCAACAAAGGTGGTCGGCCAACCTATGGAGAGGGAGAGAGAGAGAGAGCACGAGAATGAGAGGGGGAGAGAGGAGTAGAGTAGGCTTTTACTTTTATGTTCCCTTCAAGGGCTAGGGCTACCCTCTTTATATACTAGTTTGGGATCCAATGGATCTCAACCCATGGCTCTCATGGATCCAACGACCATTGTAATCCAAGAGCCATCCAACGACTATGATTGGTGTTGGTTAAAAAACCAACAACATTAATTTATATTAAACTAAATATATGTTGAATTATTATCAACAAATTTTAATTAACATAAATTAATTCATTAAGAGATAATATGATTATATAAAGGAAGAGACAACAAACCTCCTAAAATATAGGGGGTGTCACCCATGACTAAGTCAAAGGTGACGCCACCTTTAATTTTGGTGGTTTTTGTCTCCTTTTATTTATCTTATTATTTATTAATTAATTGCAATAACTATTATTGCAATAATATCCACCAAATTAATTCCAAATTAATTTGTGAATATTTCAATCATGCCATTGAAAAATATGTGAATTATATTCACATCCCAAACTAATTTGTAAATTACATTTCCAATTAATTAACTAATGTGGATCCAATCCACATTATTAATTAGCAAATGTTATTTACAATATTTCTCTCTCTCTCTCTGATGTATTATAAATCTCATTTATAATATACACAAATATTCTGTATATCACTATCCACAATCTGCTTATCCTTGATAATTAAATCCCATTTAATTATCTTGGACAATGATTCTCACAACATGAATCTTATTCATATTGTACTTGATAATTATATCTCATTTAATCATCAAGACTTTCTTGCTTGGATACTAAATTCATCATAGGAATTAATCTTGAACTCCTTCAAGAATAATGTGCTTTCTCTGCAAATACTTGGAGATAAGGACAAGGGGATTGTATTGTTCCACGTATAGTGACTTGGATGTTGAGATCTCATTTCAAATCCAGATCTTACGGACCTCCCATAGATGCTTGATTAAATCAAGTCCGTATACTTAATCTTCTCATTGCATCTGAATCACATTCAGATCAATGTCCAACACTTGGACTAAGATCAAGTTAATTCTCTACGAAGAGGAGTCACTAAAATCCAGACCTATTTCATCACTCCCTCGGACCGGAAGCGTCATGGTGATACAATCGTTTATGATCACATCACCCTCAGGTATTCCCAATACCTGCACATCCTGCATACTAGAAGACCAATGATCAACCTGAAGATGAAGATCAATTTTACACTGTCTTCTTCAGGGTTTGATCACCAAGTTTCGCAATCTTAGTCATTGGGATTTGGTATCGATCATATGCTCTCCCAAAGCATATATCATACCTTCAAATTCTTGTCATGCTTTTAAAGCACGACGACCATGCATTGAGTTTGATCGGTCCCAATACCTCATGAGTGAGCTCATGTCTTCCGGTTCATAAGCGAACCTGTACGATCCCTTTGAGAGATCGTATTACTCATATGCCCTTATATGCACACAAGCTCGCCGGTGTGTAGACCTTGATTAGGTCATCAACCTAACGGTCTACCAAATGTACATACTCAGACATATAGTAACACATCTGTCTCTGGTCAGAGGATGTGTGCCTATGCTGTGACAGTATTCAACATAGGACTTAGGTTATATCGATCTCACTAAGTCAACCCATTGACTTAACTTATCTGACACCTTCGAATCACTATTCCCATGCAGAGGACCTGCATCAAGAGGTCGGTCAGATATCAACCTATGTGAGAAAGGATTACCATCTCCTACTCAGGCTGGAGATCATCTCTTAATAATCATTTGATGGTGTTTGATGAGTCCTCTATCTAACCCATTAGATATTCATCCAAACACCAGCCTCTATGATTCATTTAATGAATCAACAACTATATGATTATCAAGATGGCCATGGTACATAACCCTAATTGTACAGAGGGACCTTATAGTGCATTCATTTACTTAATTTCAGAAACGGAGTGAACAATCAATAACTTTTATTGATAAAACATATTTATTACAATAACACTTTTTGTAAGAATGGTTCGCCTTGGGCTCACATGGCTAACACAAATATGGTGCAACCTCATGCAGTAGCTCCAGGATCAGAGTAAACGACCATCTTCATCAACTTGCTTCCACCGATAGCGACCATCTTCATCGAGTTCATCCGTGGGAGAGATCGAGGGGTGGAGGAGCCACCCCTCTAGCCCTGCCGAAGGCCCCAAATCGCTACCAGTCGCCGAGGAGAAATTAGAGAAGATCGCCCCTTCGTCAGCCACACGGTCTGCCTCAAGAACTCTCAAGAATGCCAAGTCTCACAGCTTGATGACACGAGTCCCTAGCGGACGGACCAGATCGTGCAGTCGCTTATAATCCTGTCCATCAGATCTGAAGGAGTGTGAAAATTGCATCATAAACCCTGCCGAGTTCCAGAAATTAAAGCCTGCCTCAAGACATTTCCAGAATTACAATTAGGTCCCTGTAGGGACCTAATTGTAATAAAACATATTTCTTTCGCATTTTAGTCCTTTCAGGGACTGTTTTGTAATAAAAACTAAACTTTTTTCTTACAGTTAGGCCCTTGTCTTGTAAATGCCATTTGAACCTCAAATTTGTCTCATTTTCCTACGATTTTATTACGGTAGCTCGATAACTACCCAACTATTTTTCGAGTATTTTCCCGAATTTTTCGTCACTTTCTGTTGTGGTTTTCAATTTTGTCTTCTTGAGTTTGTTTTAAACATAATTTATTCTCAATTTCCTACCTTGTAAAATCAAGAATAAAAGAGGATTTTGTTGGAATTTATTCCTTATCTCGAAAACTGTGTTTAGACATTCTGCTTCCTTGAGTTCGACCTAGGCACACTCACCTGATTAAAATTAGTAGTGAACGGTAGAATCAGATTTTCTCTCCTATTTCTATTGTGATTTTTTGTTTGATTAAAATGAGGTTCCCTATCTCTCTCTACAACCAATAACCGCAATTGAGTCGGGTCCATGTTTTATCAAAATGGTGCCATTACCGGGGAAGCGTTGTTTTTACATTGGTTTTTGAACCGATTTTCTCTATTATTCTTGATTTTACAAATTCTCTTTCGATTTTCGATTTACAGTTATTTTCTTCGATTTTACAGTTTTTCATGTTTCTTTTAAAGTTTTTTTACGGCTTTTTGTGTATTTTTTGTTTCTTAACTAATTCTTACAGGGTTTGTAGATTCAACCAGCTTTCTCGAAAGCTGCAAAATAGTTGAAATTGTAGACACCGAGGTTCTCGGTTGAAGAGGGCAGGGTTAGTTAGGATTCGAGTTGTATTTTTTTCTTTTTATTTATTCTTGTAAAGAAAGAGAAAGGGCACTTGCCCGTGTTTTTATTTTCCTAGAACGGGGCCCAATAAAGGCATCCCGACTTGTACCTCCCTCCCATTTTTTTCGGGGTCTGAGGCGCCGAGTGTTGTGCATTCGAGGGATCAGGGCACCTATCGCGGTTTTTCTCGCATCATCGATTTTCTGCGGCTTTTTACTAGGACAGTGCTTGCTTAGGATTTTCTTTCTTTCTATCTGATTACGTTTTCACAGTTAGTCTTTGGACTCACAACCTAAGTACATGATTAAGGACTTAAAAATAAAAATGATAAAGACACTCGGTAGGCATTTGTCTGAAAAAGCTCAAAAAAATATAAAACCCCAAAAATAAAATAAAGACTTCTAAGATATATGACATAAAACAAATGTAAGATTCAATTGATTTGGGAGAGTAATCCCCACACAGTTCTTCTTAGAGTGCACGAGTGAGAGACGATCCATAAGGATAGAACCCAAAACCCGTATTTCTCGCGAAATACTACTTGGTCTATACACCTAATCACCGCTTCTTAGTGGGTACGCTTGGGTAGCCAGAAATGGTCCGGGTTTACTCAGCAGAGTGGGGGGTTTAGAGGATACTGTGTAAGGCTCTGTCTTCAAGTAACACGGCTAGCCGGAAACGGTCCGTACTTACCCCCATACTGGATGAGAGCAAGTGGTTCTCTGTAAAGACTCGGGACAGTATTTCGTGGAATCATCGGATACCTATCAGCTCGTGTTAATCGAGATCAAACTTGTTTGCTAATACAACCTTAAAACTGACCAGAACGAACTCTTACGGTCATCATTCGATGGTATTGGTGAAAATGGGGTTTGCTTTGTGTTTGCTTACGGGGCGTGACTTACCGTAGCTTTTACACATTTCCCATATTTCTTGAATCGTAAATCGTGCTCTCCCGATCAATCTCTTGACATCGAAGATGACGACTCGACGGCTTTTCTGCTCAGACTCTGTGAGCCCTCGACCGTCCACTGTTCGTCGTACATCTTCACAAGCTCGGGATGATCCTCTTGTTGAGTTGGTCCCATCTGATCTCGAGGAGAGTCAGACCCAGACTACCTCGCCTCCCGACAAGTCTATTGAGGCAGACCTTTGCCTCAATACATCATCTATCTCTCTAGTTGATTTTTCACTGAGCTCTTACAAGAAATTTTCATTCACAGCATATCTGAGACACATGGCTCGTGGCAAAGGACCAGTAGAGGAGAGGCCAGTAGTTGAGGAACACCATGACCGAAGACCAGATTCAACTGCATATATCACGACAAGAGTTCTCGACACCTTACAACAGATGAACATGCAGATATGAGAACAATTTAGAACTCATAGTGAGTTGCGGGCTGAGTTAGCCGCGCTGAGAGCAAGAGCCGGGAACCCTTTATCGCCTGCAGTGGTTCCCACCACTTTACGAGATGAGTATGACCCAGGTGCGAGAACGCTACATCATTAGATTCGGCTACCGCTGAATCAAGGGCCATATGAGTTGAGGTTGTCCTTCATCTCATTGCTTCCCAAGTTCTACGGGAATGCTACAGAGGAGCCGTTTACCTTTCTACAACAGTTCAAGATGATCTGTGGTACGACTAGCTATCCAGGAGTTACACAGGAGGTTATTCGCCTCAAAGCCTTTCCCTTCACCTTAGCAGATAAGGCACTTTACTGGTTGAGACATTTAGGAAGGGAAGTTTATACATGGGATGATTTAAAGTCCACATTCCTGCTTAAGTATTTTCCTCTGGAGAGGACAAACATGATGAGGAGTCAGATCTCCAACTTCACACAACTACCGAATGAGTCTTTCCATGAGGCATCGAATAGATTCAAAGATCTTACGGAGAGATGCCCGCATCATGAGATACCGATGAAGGTGTTGGTGCAAAACTATTTTGGAGGGCTCCATCCGGATATTCAGGGGCTGGTGAGTGCTGCATGTGGCAGCAGTTATTTCAATAAGGATGTTGAGTCAGTCTGATTCATATTCAAAGGGATGGCGGAGAACTCGAGAGTCGTCGACTCTAATCGGGCATTCTAGAAGGCCCCTCAGCAACCACATCACCGAGAACATCATAAGGTGGCTAATATTTCAGAGTCTGAATCCAACACCAACATGGGCTTCATTAGCGAGAAATTAACGTTGGTGGAGGGTATTCAGAAACAAGTTCAAGACTTACAGCCGCTGAGAGAGTTGGAGAAACTCTCATCTCTGCCTTAGCAGTTGAGTGATCTCACGAAGAAGGTTTCAGAGCTTCAACTTCAGTACCAGCAGGCCCAATCTTCTTCGAATACACAACCTGCATAGAGGACTTTACCCGCTCCACCCACCCGACAGATTCATTTTGTTCAGAGCGAGCCTGAGACCCTGCAGATTGATTGGCATGAGGACCAGTCACATGCCAATCCCGGTTAGATCACCAGTGTTGCTGATATGGATGTTGAGCCTCAAGCCACTCTTGATCTCAACGAGATTTGGTATACTCCGATTCAACAACCGAGTGTACCTCGTCATCATCATCAAGAGAAGTACAACAACATAGACGTTCACGATTCCAGCACTGACAGCAATTCAAGCAGCAGCAATTTCACCAGCATACATATCAGGGACCACATTCATATCAATATCCAGCTAACCATTCACAACCCTATCACTATCAGCAGCAATAGTTTTCCTTTGCAACGTAGAGATCCTCCTAGCCTTATTCCTCACAGCAGTACATGCCAAGGCATAAGAGAGTAGAAAGCCAGGGTCACCGCACCGAACCTGAGACGAATTAAGAGGCCTAGGTTATAAATAAAATCATGGATATGTTGAGTACGCTCCAAATTGCACACAAGATAGAAATGGAGCAGGCGCCAAAGACCACTCTCCCAGCTCAGCCTCATATGAATCCGAATAACAAAAGGAGGCATCCAGATCAGGTAGACACCACTACAGGTGTACTCTCTTTTCCTGAATTTTTACCTAACTTCATTCGTCTTAGGAGTGGTAGATCACCACAAGCACCTACTGGAATAGAGGAGAGGGCACTTGATGAAGATCAGGGGCAAATCCATGAGCAGCCACACTCTGATGCTGAGGAGGAGAACTTTCACGATGATAAGGACTACCATGAAGATCAGAGAGAAGGGAGTGATGCCGAAATAATTGACATGGATACCGTTGAGTCAGACGATGATATCACGTCGGACCATGCAGATACTCCCGATAAAAATGTTTCTTCCCCTATTTTAGAGAGTTTTGTACATAATTCTAAAACTCTCCATGTACAAGTTGATTCTGAAATCAATAAAAAGTCTTATTTCTCATTCCCAATATTGTTCCTTTTCCTGATGCTTTGTTTGGAAAAGGAAAGAAAAATACCAAAAAGAATGTTGTGACTCCAAACACTGAAAGACTATTGAAAGATCACATCTTCGTGAAGATCCCACTTCACGATGCCTTGGATCATTTTCCTATGCTAAAGAATCAACTGAAGAATAGATGCACTACACGTAGGAAAAAGAGATCACGAGTTGATAAACAAATATTGAGCAAGGCAACTTCATGCGTTATTCGGAACAAGGTTCCCAACAAGAAGAAAGACTCTGGGGCTCACTATGTCACCTGTCAGATTGAAGATACCGCATTCCATCGTACTCTCTTAGATAATGGTTCCTCGATCAATTTTCTTCCATCCTCTTTGCTTGATAAGCTCAAGCTAGGTCCTCTCTACAAATCGCGAGCGATACTTCAGTTTGCAGATCGATCTGTAAAGAGACTTAGAGGTGTGCTGAGGAACATTATCATAACTGTTCAGAGCTTGCAGTTTCGAGTAGACTTTAGTGTCCTAGACATGACGTGCCCTACATAGTTACACCTTTCTCCAATCATTCTCGAGAGGTCCTTTTTGTAGACAGCAAGAGCAATCTTTGATTATGATGTTGGGAGAGTATCATTCCGCACAAACAATGGAGAGATACACATTGAGATGGAGAGAGAGGATGTAGCAGTCCCAGATCAATATTATCATTTACTTTAGAGGACACCAGTCTTGCAGACGATTGCCAGCACATAGATGAGACACAATTTCCTGATCTTGAGAGTGTTTATTTTGATACCCACGACATCCTACATGAGGATAGGGTAGATCACATGGTACCTAGTTCTTCATATGATTGTTCACAAACAGAGACAGATTTCATATCAGATTCAGATGAGCAGTCACTTGCAGCAGACGTCTCAGTGCCGTAGATGGAGAGTACACATATTACAGCACGAGAGTCAGTTGATTACATTTCACAGATCATACAGTCTATTCAGCGTAGAGAGTCTGATGGTGTAATGGTTACACACATAGACAATTTCCGTAGTCCGACTCTAGAGATGCATAATTCATAAAAGAGAGCTATGCCATGTACATAGTTCATTTATAAAGGAGGCTCTACTTGTTCAGCCAAGGATCAGTACACACATAAAAAGCAAAAGATTCAATATGACCCTAGTTGAAGTGATCTATTTTGTAAATGACTCATGATCATTCTTTCACTTTATCTGATAATGTACAAAGACTTTTGAGCCATTTGATTTTTGGAGATCCACAACACTTGTATATTCTTCATAGACCACAATCATCTCCATTTTTGCCCATCTTTAATGCTTAGGATACCAGATCCTAAGTATAGGGGGGACTGATTGTTCGTTGATTAGCATTTTCTATTTTGTTCTGTTACTTTTGTATATCCTTTCTTTTTCACACATCACTGGTCCCCAATTTTTGGCTTCACTCTTTTCTATACGTAGGATGCCTTATCCTAAGTATAGGGGGGACCGAGTGATTTCGATGATCTCGTGTTCTTTATTCCTTTTGTTCCTTCGTTATATATTCTTTCACTCAGTCATCTCGTTTTTGCTCTTCCATTATACTTACGATGACCTGATCGTAAGTATAGGGGGGTTAACTGACTTGTATTCTCTTATTCTTTTTCACCCACTTTTACTTAGCATGAGTTATGTCCTCCTTTTTCTCTTTTGACGCAATGAGGACATATCACAAGCTAAGTATAGGGGGTGCGTATATATTGTATATATACTTTTGTCCATAACTCATACTTTTATGTATTTTCTATTCTATAAAATACATAAAAAGTGGGTGAGGGTTAATTTAAAATCCATCTATCTATTTATTTATTACTTATAAAATAATTGTAAATAAGTAAAATATGTCTAAAATCTGTATTAAAAAGATCTAAATTAAAATATGTATTTAAAATATGTATTTAAAATCTGTATAATACTTATTTAAAAATCTATTTATTAAAATATGTGTAAAAATCATTTAAAACTTGTAAAATTCTATGTATATAAAATCTATAAAATACATTAGATATATAATTCAAATAAAATATATCTTGTAAAATTTTTGTATAAATACTTGTTAATAAAAATCAAAAAATCCATAAAAATACAAAGTCCTAAAATTCATAAAAATTACAAAAGCCTTAAAATCCATAAAAATGAGTTAAATTCAGAAAATATACTTCACAAAAACATTGTTGCATTTGCATTCGCATTTTTCAGAATAAGTTGGATTTATGGAATTAAGGATTGAGTCTAGTCTAAAGGATGGAGCTTGATCATGGCCTTTAACTCTCGTTATAAGGAGCCTAGTTAGGATCTGGAATTTAGACTCTTCAGGTCTATGGACTTAAAATCTTTGGGTTCCATAAGACCATATTTGGAAAATCAAATCATATTTGCTTAAGTAGACCATTTGGTGTCATTCGTACAACTCTGCACCAGTGAACCAATCTTGGACACATGCACTCTACACTTAGCTCGACTTTCATGGAGTTGCAAAGGGCAGTACATCTTGGTTGCGCGTTTCTATCCTTGTCTTTGCAACATTGACATCTAAAGATGGAAGAGGTTGGGGTTGTGATAGTCACTTCGGATGAGGGAAGGATCTGCTAACACAATTTTTCTAAGACCTCAAAAAAGGGACTGAACAAAAGATGTTATATCCGTCGAGGCACAAAGAGATGAATGCAGAGCAAGCGACTTACAAAAGCCAAATCAAAGAAGAAGCCACCAAATACAAATATGACCAAAATGGTCCAAGCTTCCACCAAAAATGCTTGCACATCTTAGTGGAGACTTAGTTACACCGGTTGAGCTTCACAAGGAGATGCGTCTACACTGGTCGCACTCCACTTCTTTTTTAATTCTTCTACTTTCTCTCTATATTCGATTGTGGACATAGCACGAACTGACCTCAGAAGGGAATACCTCCCTCCCCGAGGAAAGAGTAGCTGGATGAGGAATCAATGGAAGTGTATAGCTGGAATGTGCGGTTTCTTCGCTTCTTTGAGCAGGGAAGAGCTAAATCAATTTACACATTGTACAAATTGACTTCAAGGATGATAGAGTTTGCTATATGAATAAGTGAGTCTGAACTAGCTAATGAGGTGATCTTAAACAAGTATTTGTGGAACTTGAGGACAGTTGAGGATAAAATCCTAATCCTAGTTAAGGCACCGACAAAATGCTTGTTCGGGCCCGATCGAGCTTTGTCCTTTGTATGTTCTCATGAATTGGTTTAGGAAAACAAATTCATTCTAACTTTCTTTCTTTTTCACTTACTTTTTCAAATAAGTGTTTGCTAAGGGACTAGCAAAGCTTAAGTATAGGGGGTTCATGAATCCATGATTCATTAACTTTTCTGTTGCATTTTATCTAAAAACCCTTAATAAATACATGTAAATTATCATTAATTTCAACATTTTATCAAAATACCATTCATGAATCAAAATGTACTTTTATGCATCGAAAACATGTAAATAAATAAAGAATAAGAAATAAAGAAAAGAAAATAAGGCAGATTGTAAATATGTATATATGTACAATATGACTCAAATAATACAAATATAGCTAAAAGATATATTTATATACCCTAACCCTCGAGACTAAGTCAGTATGGATTGGTCGACAAAACAACAAGTGGGGGGAGATAAGAAAAGAAAACCATAAAGAAATAAATAAATAACACTCCACAATTTATTCATTATTTATCAAATAAATACCAAATCTTCATTTATTTTTAATTAATTCATAAGAATATATTTTTCACCAAACTCTTTTCTTAATTATTTCTAAAAATGTATATGAAAATATAAAAATAAGTTAAAAATATTATCCTGTATATGTGCCAAGAAATCCTACTTTTAAATTGTCAAAATATCAACTTCTGAACATCATAACTTCCTCATACGAACTCAAATTTTACTCTAATCACCTTTAAAGTTCATAAAATAATATTCTCTAATTAATATAGGTAGTTTCATTAAAATGGGAGTCCGTTTGCAAAAAGTCAGTTTTGGGACCAAATGACAACAGGGTTTCTGGGCTATTTATTTTATTTAGAACCCACTATCTAAAGTTTTATTAATTTTATAATTTCTTATTATTTTCATGATATTTTATTTTCATCATGAATTATTTAAGATTTTTTGGATCTTATTTATTATTTTAATAAAATCCAAACCCTAATTTATAGATGAAATTGAACTGCATAACTTATACTCGTATTTATTAATATATCTAAATTAATTTATTAGAATCCATAAAAAGTCACAAAGACTTTATTTATTATCTTAATAATTAAGAAAATATAAAATTTATATTTAAATGATTATTTATTGAATTCAAAATTCAACACCTATTTATTAAGTATTAATTATACTTATTTATTATTATTATATTAATATTTCGAATAATATTTATTATTTACGAACATTAGTTATACCATAACTTAGAGAATTTAATTATTTACATTTTTCGTTGTATACCTATTTTAAATAATGTTATCTACTATTTATTATTCCATTTATACTCTATTTAACACTCTGGCCAGCCAGGTGCTGCCACGTGCCAGCACCTGGTTCTTCTTCCTCAAGAAGCCGGTGTCGAGTCTGGTTTGCCCGACCATTTTCACCATTTCCCGCGCACTCCAAAATTACTTCAATCAATCCAAGTCCTCCATTCTATTCTCCTAACAACCCTCCTACTCGCCCACCATTAGATCCACCTTGGAGCTCAAGGAAATCATCTATTAATGGCCATGAAGTTGGCGAGATCCAACTAACTCTACCCTAACAAACTTGAACCCCAGTTCCAATTTACGATCATCATCCTTCCTCCCCAGATTCTGGTCAACCAAGGAGGTACAACTCCTCGTTCTCGGTCCGTGTGGAAGAAGGTTGATCGGAGGAGACGTTCCAAGGTCGCCTTTGCATCGCCGCCTAGCATGCATGGAGCTCTGGGAAGCCGCCACGTCGAGCGAAAACCAGGAGGTCGTATACCTTCTACTCCCCAGGTATTTCATTCATCTATCAACCTTTTATTTCTTTAGATGTGTACCATAATTAGCGTGGATAATTACGTCATTAGCAAGCTTAGTCAACATCATTAGACACCACATCTTAGATTCATCTCAAACTCAATCGAATCACACCCAGTTTCATCCTCTTCTTTTTCCCATCTACACGTCATTTTTATTAATTCTGGAAACCTTTTTAAAAACTTTCAATTACTAATTATTCGGCTGATTTCTTTGCAAATCAAGCATATACATTTATTAATTGTAGGTTTATCTTCAATATGGAGCAAAATCAGAGCAAGTGGAGCTTCCAAACACAAGAAATCACTCGATCAAATATGGTGTAACCTCATGCAATAGCTTCAGGATAAGAGTAAACGGCTATCTTCATCAGCTTGCTTCCACCGATAGCGACCATCTCTGATCGAGTTCACTCGTGGTCGAGCTCGAGGGGTCGAGAAGCCACCCCTCTGTCCCCGCCTGAGGCCCCAGATCACCACCATTCATTGGGGAGAAATTGGAGAAGAACGCCCCTTCGTCAGTCGCACGATCCGTCTCAAGAACACTCAAGAACGCCAGATTGTACAGCCTGTTGACATGTGTCCCTAGCGGACGGACCAGATCGTGCATCCACTTATAATCCTGTCTGTTAGATCTGAAGGGGTGTGAAAATTGCATTATAAACCCCACCGAGTTCCAGAAATGAAGACCGCCTTCAAACATTTCCAGAATTAAAATTAGGTCCCTGCGCGGGGACTTAATTGTAATAAAACATATTTCTTTCGCATTTTAGTCCTTCCATGGACTATTTTGTAATAGAAACTAAATATTTTTCTTGCAGTTAGGCCCTTGTCTTGTAAGGGCCATTTGAACCTCGAATTTTGCTCATTTTCCTGCGATTTTTTAGGGTAGCTTGATAACTACCCAAACTATTTTTCGAGTCTTTTTCTTGAACTTTTCGTCGCTTTCTATTGTGGTTTTGAATTTTATCTTCTTGTGTTTGTTTTAAACCGAATTTGTTCTCAATTTTCTTTCTTGTAAAATCTAGAATAAAAGAGGATTTTGTTGGAATTTATTCCTTATCTTGAAAACCGTGTTTAGACATTCTGCTTCCTTGTGTTCGACCCAGGCACATTAACCTGGTTAAAATTAGTAGTGAACTGTAGAATCAGATTTTCTCTCATGTTTCTACCGTGAGTTTTTGTTTGATTAAAACACAGTTCCTTCTCTCTTTCCCTAGAACCGACAACCGCAATAGTCAGGACCACGTTTTATCAGTTAGGGATGCCACTGGAGGTGGGAAGGCTGCGATGCTGTTACAGGTGGGTGTTGGTGTGGGGGAGGGTTGGGTGGAGGTGCAGGGGTTGAGCGAGGAACTCGGGGATGATGGGGAGGTGTGTGGGCAGAGAAAGGTATGGGGGCATGGGAGGGAGGTGTGAGGATGTGGCTGAGGGGCGGAGTGGTGCAGGGGCGGAGGGAAGGACATCGTGGCGGAGGGGAAGGTGTGCACAGTGGGTAGAGGTGAAGGGGTGGGGGATGACCTTGGGGTAGAGGGGGAGGTGCGTGGGTGGGGATAGGTGGGGGGCATGGGAGGGAGGTGCCGGGGTGGACCTTGGGGCGGGGGAGGGGTGTAGGGGAGGGCATCCGGGCAGAGGGGGAGTTGTGCAGGCGGGGTGGAGGTACAAGCACGAGGGGATAACCTTGATGCAGAGGGGGAGGTGTTTCTGTGGGGAGAGGTGCAGGGGAAGGGGAGAGAGGTGTCGGGGTGGACCTCGGGGGGCAGGGGAGGGAGGTGCCGGGACAAACCTCAGAGCGGGGGAGGGGGTGCAGGGGCGGAGGGGAGCTAGGCGAAGGGAGGATCTAGGAGTGCCAGGAGGGGGAATGGCGATGACGGAGGTGGGCCTGGAGGGGGAGGAAGGAAGAAGAAGAAGATATTGGATGGAGGAAGAAGACGAAATTGAGAAGAAAAATAGCTTTTACCCTTCATTTTTAAGTTAATTACCTATGTATCCCCAAAATTAACGGTTGTTTAGAATGAGGATTGACGGCAACTAACTCGAGGGGCACAAGTGGTCATTATGAAAGAAGTGAGGGGTACAGCTGATATTATCATAAAGATAGGGGCATAACTGAAATTGTGATATCTCAGAGGAGAACAACTGATAAAAACCCTATTTTTTACCGTTCATTTTTAAGTCAATTTCCTATGTATCACCAAAATTAACGGTCGTTTAGGATGAGGATTGACGACAACTAACTCGAGGGGCATAAGTGATCAATATGAAAGAAGTGAGGGGTACAACTGATATTACCATAAAGATAGGGACATAACTGAAATTGTGATATCTCAGAGGAGAACAACTGATAAAAACCCTATTTTTTATCTCATTGGGATATGTATATAAATGCGTAAAATCCATGAATGTATATAGACTTTGGTCACCTTCCGTATTCAAAAGACAAAACAAAAAAACAACAAAATAATAATAAAAAACAAACTAAAAATCCTCTTATAAAAATGTATAATCTATGTATATAGTTGTATATATTTTACTAACCCCTTTTCCCTTAAAAATCCTAGAAACTACAAAACCAAATGTCTATAAAAATTTACATTACTATTCAAAAAAATTTCCATTTACATGTGCATCATTTTTTTCTGAAAATCCATGAAAGTTCAAAATTAGAAAATTGTTTCAAAAAAAAGAAAATTTTGCTTTCTTTTCTTTGCATTGTACATATTTTCTTGCATTTGCATGTATATTTTTCTGAATAATATTGACATTTAAACTATGTATGGAATAAAATTGAAGTATGGAGCTTAGTTGGACCTTAATCCACTTAATTTCAGATGAACCTTATAATAAGTCGAGTTAAGACTTTTCAGGTCCTAGTGACTTAATTCTTTGAGTCCATAAGACTATGTTCACATGTCGTCTTGTGTAGTCTAAGTAGAATATTTAACAACACATGCATGATTCTTCTAGACCATGGCTTATCTTGGACAAGAACTCTACACGTAGCTCTTTATGGAGGAGGTAGTGAGGAGGTAGAATCTTTTGGCTTGTGGTAGCACACATGTATGTAACAACTAGTGGGAATATCTGTCTTCCTCTAGGGAGGGTAGTGCATCTCAACCTGATCTAGTAGCATTGAGGTCTAAAGACAAGGATGCTGTGAGATTGTGATAATGCTTCAAAAGAGAGACATTCTACTAATTCAAGTGGAAAAACTCCTTATGTAAATGTTGCACCTTCAAAAAGGAAAAAATGAAAAAAGAAAGAAAAAATGCAGAATCTCCAAAAGTGGACAGACCTAATTGAAAAGTAAAATGTATGTCGGAGTGTATATATAAATAAAAAAATAAAAAAAGAGATCTTCAAAGTCAAATTTTTGTAAGCTTGTAGCGGATGACTTGGCTACACTATTCATGCATCCAAGGATAGGTAGCTACACTTGTTACTGTACATTCTCTTCTCCATTTCCTCTTCTTGAGCTGGTTCTACTTGAACTTAGAAGGGAAAATCCCCTCTTCTCGAGGAAAGAGTTACTAGATCATGGGACCAGAGTTACCTTGTTGAGAGAGGATGTTTCTTTCCTACTTTTGAGATGGGGAGCTATAATTCACTTACATCATACAAGTAAAGATTCATAGTCATAAGAATTTGTGTATGTAGACGTGTTCTGACCTGACTGTTGAGGCAACCTGAATAGGGGTCCTGTGGAACTTGAAGTATGTTAGGTTTTAAATCCATTCCCCATTATTGTCCCGCCACACTAATAATCCAAATGTCAGACAGAGCTCCATACTACAATTTATGAAGATAAGTTTAATACTCAATGTTGTCCTAATTTCTTTATTTTTCTTTTCTTTTTCTTTTATTCAATTATTCTTTCAAATAAGTTTTTACTAAGGGACTAGCAAAGGTAAAGAATAGAGGGATGATGAATATTCCTTTCATCATTTTTTTTCATTTATTTATTTTTAAAATCCCTTATAAAACTCCTGTATATATTGATAAATTCATATTTTTATTAACCAGAATCTTTGTGTAAATATTGTACATGTATTATTATTTTAATCTAATTTAAATAAATAAAGGGAAAATAAAGAAAATGAAAGACTGTATATATGCAATAGATACAGGCTGAGAAGGTCAAGACTTGACCGGATCAACCAGGAATGGAGTAGTGGGAGATAGGGTCTTTAATCCGGAAATCCAAATAAATGTGTTTTTGTAAATACTTTTTATCTGTGTATATCTGTATAAAACTTAAACTATTTTATTTGTCCATAATTGACCTCAAATTAATAAATTCTCTTAACAAAAGTTGTAATGTTTTCTAAATAATAAGAATAATTGCAAAATAAAATCATGTACAGAATAAAAGTAACCACACACTTAGAAAGCCATAAAGTGATAATTGAAAGACCAATTCCGGATCCATATGAACTCGAATTGAATCAAACATACTTCCATTGTATTCTAAATTAAATTATCTTTAAAATGTCTATGGTTTCATAATTTTTGGAGTTATGGTTTGAAAGATGATTTTCTGGGGTGGTTTTCATAATTTTACCATTTATTTGTTGTATATAATTATAAATATTTATTTTATTTGTAAATAATTGCAAATATTTTTAAAAAATTATTTAAAATAAAAATGGAAATTTAAAAAAATCCAAAACAAAAAAAATTAATTTCCTTATTTAACTATGTATATAATGTACCATATGTATATAGTATATGTATATAGTTGATTTCCTCAAATAACCACTATAAAAATAAAAAGTTAATATTTATTATTTAATTTAATAAAGTGATGAAATTAATTAATTAATTATGTAGATAATGTAAATAATGTTATCCACCATTAACTTCCTTATCTCTTCTTCTCCATTCAAATTTTTAAACTTCAAATTCAAATTCGTAATTTTTCTATTTGATTGGCTCCTCCTCCCTCATTCTTACTTGATCAACCTTTTGGTGAGAGGGGCCTATTATCCAAGAGCCATCTTGTCATAGAGAGGTGCCTAGCTTCCGAGCCATCCAGTGACAGCGAGCTGGTCCTCATCGAGGCCATTACGGTGTTATCCGCTTCCATTCGGTGAGATCCATTTTTTCACGTTTTTAATATAGGTTAATCGTAGTTTAATTTTTGCGCTTTTAATTTTGTTGCAATTTTCGATCTTAGATCGTAATTTTTAATCGTAGTTCATTGTTCTAATCGCCCGATCCAATTCGATTTTGCTCCTTCACATCTTCATCTACACACGTTCACATTCAATCTCACACGATCTCTCACCTTCAGCCATGTATGGTGGCCAGAGATCTGGATCCATCCATCCATCTCGCCGAATCCACATCCACTCACATTTTCTATCAATAATTTTTGACCAATCCGTCATGCTTGAGTTGTTGTTTTTATTTGTTTCATGTACATGATTCAACAAATGTGAATAAAATCATTTGTTTGTTTCAAAAAATACAAAGAAAAAAATAAAAAAATTCTTGTGTGGGGGCAGCAACACTTCCGCCACCGCCACCCACACACTTCCACCTGGAGTGGTGTGCCACTACAGAAGCCGTCACGACATTCGACTGAAGCTCCTCTATTTGAGCACCCTCCACCGCCAGCCATCATGCAACCAACCGCCCTCCTACACATGAAGTACCTCCACACCCCCGTGCGAACCCACTGACATCCACCGCATCACCGACACCCAGGCCACATCTTCTCCCCTCGATTTGCGCCTCCTAGGAGAAGTAGCACTGCCACGCCAGAGCACAACCCCGTCGCCATCTCCATCCTGAATGAGGCCCTCCACCGACCTAGGTGTGTGTCACCCAACACTCCGCGACCATCACAAATCACCGGCAGATCATTCGTCGACGCCAGCCTCCGCCTGCTTCGCATCTTCCACCTACCGTTGACGTCAGTTCACCCCATGCCATCGACACCATGAGCACCTCTTGAAGCATAATTGACCATACTCCTCATATAGTTGCACGTGCCCCCACGCTTAGTTGTCATCTCTGCTGACCATCAATTGCTTGAACCGTACTGCCTCTTCGCCACTAACAAACACTGGCGAGTCTCAAACCCCCGCTCGAAGCTGCAACCACTGCCGTTCTTGGAGAGGAAGGAGGGGAGATGCCCAACTTCTGTTTTGGAAACAAGGCACGCAAGAATGAAAGACACAACCCGCGTTTAACACTAAAGAATTTTTCGGGTAAATTTACATCCGACCCCTCCGGATTTCTAGTATTTACAAAAAGATCCCCAACTAGAGCCTCAATCACGTGCACTATGCGCACACACTGGGTAATTTGCAATTTTTTCCTGTTTTTATTTTTTGTTATTTTCTTATGTAAAAACAATAAAATTTTTCACGTTGGTTCATGTATTCCAGACTTTTAATTGCATGCTTTCTTTATGAGAATAAATGTTGATCATGGTCAAATATTTCTGTAAAATTTCATTAAACTTTTGTTGCATGCATGCTTATAGCATAAAATTTCCATTGCATTTTATTTATATTTGCTACGATTTAAAATTTAAAAAAATAGCATTTTCTGTTCTTGAAATCAGAAAATTCATAAAAATTCATACATTGCATTAAAAATTCCAAAAATAAAATATTGGTTTTTATTTTGTGTATTTTATTTTCTATGCAATTTTCATGCATTAAATATTTCAAAAATCATAAAAAGTATAAAATACTTTATGTCTTCTAAAAAACATATAAATTTGTAGAAAATTCCAAAAATAGTGATTCCACTATTTGTGTCTAGATAATTCTTCACTGTTTTTTGGAAAAATAATTACAGAAACTTTTGATTTCATTTTATATTTTTAAATTATGAAATAATCAAGTTTGTTCACTGTTTTAATTATTCCATGTTTTAATCATTTTGAAAATCCTAAAAATCCTCAAATCTTTGAAAAATTACAAAAATAATAAAAAATGATAAAATACAAAAATATTTTATTAGGACATTTTTTATCATTTTTCTCATATTTAAAAAATCCAAAAAATTCATTTCTTTCTTGTATAAATTTGTTTGTAAAATAATTATTTTGAAAACAATAAATTACAAAATTTAAAAAGCAATAAAAATTAAAAACTGGAAAATAAAAAATATAAAAAACCCATAAAAAATTAAAAAGATAATAATCTTACAAAAACCAAGATAGTTTGCATTGGAAATTCCTTATTCTTTACTGACTTTTCGATTATTAGAATAACCCTCAGGATTTGTAGCCTCCTTGAGTTCGGTCCTATTACTATATAGGTAAATTAAATGGTAGTTTTCTTGCTACATTTTTGTAATTAATTTAGTTGAGAATAAATAATTTTTTTATTAAGGGATTCATTCGGTTGCAACGACATTGCACATTTATATTCACTAATTAAAACCTGAGAAAATCTCACTCAACAGTAATATATACTAATATCCAAATAATTTTTTTGGAAAATTTAAATTTAGTTTTATATTTCTTGTATCTTGTAACCAAACATGGAAAAAATGTCTCCTAAATGTTTTTTATAAATGGAAAAATATGATAAATTCCTAATTAAAAATATAGGCATGATTAAATAGAAGGTAAAGCATCTACCATAATTTTCCCATTAATTAACAAGCACATGAACTATTTAACAAAAATAAAAAAGACATAACATTAAATACAAAGTCTAGCAGGGGTATATTTGCACATTAAATAAAGTCCATGTACATGCGTGCAACTTTCCTCAAAAGTTTTACACTATATTTACAATTGTACAGATTAAACATAAAGAAGCAAAATACGGCATGGCTTTTAGGCAAAATTCACAGTGCCTCACTAGGTGCAACACGTGAGGCACGGAGACCTTTTTGTAATATCTAAGAAATGCAAGGGGTCCTAAGAGAAATATTATACAAATATTTAAACTACCCTAAATATTTACATGGTTAATATGTAAATACAAAAACGAGGGATTAATATGCAATTTCACCACTTAAGGAGATGTCACGTGGTTCACTTAACTTGATCGGGCACCGAGAGGATGCTTTGTTTCACCTGATATTGGACAACCCATATTAGATTTGGATCATGTCGTCGATCCAACGATGTCGAAGGTTCTTGTATGTACAATCAAGGTGGGTTGCTTTGATCGGTGTTAAATCCTACATTCAGCCTCCTCCTCTTCTCTAACAAGGTCCATATCCTCCTAGGAAGCTCACACATCTGTAGGCAGTCCTAGAGATCTCCAAGTCCCATCGAAAAGGACCTGGTGGGGCTTGTAGCTTCAAATGACTAGGGACCCCAGAGGGCATTGATTTGTTACTCCAGAAGGCCCTAAAGGCCATAGACCTGCACCAAAATTGTAGGCAGCTCGAGACGAAGCACCTAGACCACTTCTTAAATCTAGAAAGTGGGGTGAATGGAGATGGCGATAAAGCTCCTAGCAGTGATGGAAGAGGAGATTTGGATTTGCATTGATTATTGAAGAATCATGGGGGCAAAGTGGGAGTTAAATGGAGAAGCAAATGAGGAATGAAAAAGAAGTGGTTGGATAGGTTGAAGCACAGGGAGTCACAATGAATTTGAGCAGGATCTTAAGGTTCCAGCGTATGAAAAATCCTAAATGACACCAATCTACTAGATAATGGAAGAAACTAAAGTCAGGACTATGCTAAGGAAAAGAAATGTGATAAAAAGATTACATGAAAATAGCTTGCACCTATGGACAAGAGTGACTCACCTAGTGATAACATTTGAAATTGACTAAAATCGATCTTCATCCACAAGTGGAGAATGGCTGGACAAGAGTGATCTCGGTTTATAGAAATAAAGGAAGAAGTTGAGTATTGGTTGCATAAGATGCAACATTCGCATGTGATGCAAGCACTGTTACAAGGAGATTTGCAAGTATCGTAAAAGGACTTGGCATAGTCTCTTGGGAACAGAGTGACTAATCAGCTTACCTAGCTATATTAAATAGCTTATGATTGTCACATGAGTGTGATTTTAAATATTAGCTCATTAATGACTATTTCGACTAGTGGGAGATTGTTGAACATGCAAGCCCACGACAAGCCATTATGCAATAAATGTTATTGCAAATAATATTCCTTGATCTGAAATGAAGAGTAACTAATTTGCATAATAGGTCCCTTAGTATAATTAGGGTTATGTACCATGGACATCTTGCTGATCATACAATTGTTGATTCAATTGTTGAATCATAAAGGCTGGTGCTTGGATGAATATCTAAAGAGTTAGATTGAGGACTCATCAGGCACAATTAAATGATTATTAAGAGATGATCTCTATCCTGAGTAGAAGATGACAATCCTTTCTCTAATGGGTCGATATCTAACCGACCTCTTGATGTGGGTCCTCTACATAAGAATAGAGATTCGGAGGTGTTAGATAATTTAGGTCAAAGAGTTGACTTAACGAGATCGAGATAACCAAGACCTATGTCATATTGTATCATGATATAGGCACACATCCTCAGACTGAAGACAGATGTGTTACTATATGTTTGAGTATGTACATTAGGCAGATCGATAGGTTGATGGTCTAATCAACGTCTATACGCTAGTGTGTTGGTGTACATACAAGAACATATGAGTAGTACGATTTCTTAACGGGATCATACAGGTTCATTACTGAACCGTAAGACATGAGCTCACTCATGAGATATTGGGATCAAATTCCGAACGGTCGTCTCTCTTTGGAAGCTTGACTGAATGTGAAGGTTTGATATATGCTTTTGGAAAGTATATGATCAATACCTAGGTATGATATATATTTTTTGAAAGTATATGATCGGTACTAACTCCAATGATCAAACGAGAATCTTGACGATAAAACTTTGAAGAAGACAATCTATATAAAATCTAAAACATCGGTCTTATTCTAGGTCTTCTAGTATGCAGGATGTAGAGGTATTAGGAATACCTAATGGTGAGGTAACCATAAATTATTATATAACCATGATTCTTCCATTCCGAGGGAGTTATGACACATGTCTGGATTTTAGTGACTCCTCTCAGTGATGGATATGGTTAGATCCTTAAGCGCATCATGGAAGCGTGAGGATCGCATCTTATGCTATCGAGAGCGACTAGTCGCACTACTTTCTCGATGCAGCAGAAATTAAAAATTTTAATGTGACGAAACCACATGATATAAGAATACTTCTCGGATCGTTTCGTCTAAACCACAAAAAAGTAATAAGTTACCTCTTCAAGTGTTGTTGCGATCGAGTCTCTAAACGAAGAGACCTCTTGTCTCAAGTCCGATTCGACGGAGGAGACGCTTGCGAGCGCGTGTATGAGACATGTGCTTCTTGCAATCCATGCTGATGATCCAAGCGGCGAATCTCCTGATCTCGACACACGAGATCCGACGTCTTCTTCACGAGCGAGGCGTGTCAAAGGAGATAGAGATCCACAAGCAAACAATCAGGTAGAATTACGATGATGTTGCGGCAATGGAGAACCTCTCTAGGGCATCCATGGTGGACGACCACATGAGAGTAGAAGAGGGGGCGTGTAGAGAGAAATAGAGAGAGAGAGAGAGAGACTTATGTTCTCTTGTGTGTAAAGAAGAGCAAAGGGGTGCCTCTCCTTTTATAATATTTTGGGATCCATGGATATCAAACCATGGGCAACACAAACCCAATGGCTTACATTGATTTGTGCTTCTTTTAATGGCTAAGATTTTGTTGGCAAAAAACAACAACAATTAAATTATTTTTGATGAATTATATATTGATAAATCAATATGATTTAATCTCAAATAAAATCAATCGATCATGGAGATTATGGAATGAAGATTGCCTCCTTCCAAAATATGAGATTTGGTGGCAATCTCATGTAATCTCATGAGATCTCATGAGATTACATTATTCCATGAAAATCTCCAAGATTTACAACAACAATTGTTGTAAATTATTCTACAAAAATATTTCATAATTATTTTGTGAACATTGCAATCTTGTCATTGGAAAATTGTGAATCACATTAACAACCCAAAATAAAACGTAAATTACATTTTCAATTAATTGTCCAATGTGAATCCAATTCACATTAACATTTAATTAGCAAATATAAATTTCAAATAGCTCTCTCTTATATATTATAAATCACATTTATAATATATATGATTAATATGGATAGAGCTTTCCACATTATTAAATATCCGTAATAATTAAATCACATTTAATCATCTTGGATCTCTACTCTCATGTTCCCAAATAATATAAATCACATTCACATTATTCACATCTTTGATAATCAAATCACATTTATTTATCTTAGATAACTCTCCTTATATATGAATCAAATTCATATTATTCATGATAATCAAATCACATTTAGTTATCCATTTTCTCAATGCTCGGATACATATATCAACAATAGAATTATCCATGAACTCTTTCAAGGATAATGTGCTTTCTCCGCGCATACTTGGAGATAAGGACATTGCGATTGTGTTGTTCCACATATACTTACTTGGATATTGAAATAACATCTCAAATCCAGATCTCGGGCCTCCCATAGATGCTTGATTAAATCAAGACCGCAAATCTAATCTTCTCATTGCATCTAAATCACATTCAGATCAATGTCCAACATTTGGACTAAGATCAGATTACTTCTCTACTGAGAGGAGTCACTAAAATCCATACCCATTTCATCACTCCCTAGGAATGGAAGCGTCATGGTTATACAACCGTTTATGATCACATTACCCTTAGGTATTCCTAATACCTGTACATCCTGCATACTGGAAGACTCAGAATGAACTTGAAGTATAAGATCAATTTTACACAGTCTACTTTAGAGTTTTATCATTAAGTTTCTCATTCGATCATTGGAAGTTGGTATCGATCATATACTTTCCAAACGTATGTATCTGTTTAACCCGGAAATTGGTGGTCTAAATATGTATCACACAAGGCGGAGACAAAGTCGCTGTGGTGACCACACGAAATCCGGATTAAAACAACAATTAGCCCACAACAAAAATCAAGCAATGAAAAACGGTGCGGAGTTAAATTTTATTATTACTCTACAACAAAGATGTTTATAGGTGCAAGTATGTGTAAAGGTAGAACACACGGAGCAGACAGGTAGAACGGTGCAATAATGCACAAAAATGTGAATGTGATGATTTGCCTATTCATGCTATTTTTTATGGGTTTTTAATTTTATATTTTTATATTTTGGTTTTATTTTCTGCTTTTATATTTTCCTTTTATAATTTATATTTTTTATATTTTCTTTTTCTTTATATAGAATATATATACAAAATAAGTAAATAGAGGAATAATGTATTTATAAAAATAGGTAAAAATAAGGAAAATCTAGGAAATAAATTTTTTTTAGGTTTTTCATATTTTTCTAATGTTTTTGTCATTTTTCTATATTTTACTTAATTTTTTTGGTACTTTAAAGTCAAAAATGCTGAAAAATGTGAATGAAATAAAAAGTGGAAACTAAAATGGAGAAATAAAATAGAAAACGGTAACAAAAATTCTCCAAATTAATTTTAAATTAATAATAAAATAGAGAAAATTTGGAGATAGATTTTGTATTTTTAGGAATTTTTTATGAATTTTTAATATTTTTATAAAGGTTTTTGAGGTTTTGTAATTTTCAGGAGTTTTCTTTTGTATTTTTTAGTGATTTTTAGATAGAAGTTAAAACACAGGAAAAGACACAACATATATTTTTTGGGAATTTTCTGAGGTGTTTTTATAATTTTTATGGATTTTATATTGCAAACAGTGCTGAAAATGAGTGTTTTTGAGTTTTTATAAATATTAAAATGCAATAAAAATGCAAAATAAAATATGGCGTGAAACTACAACGTAGCAAGAATTTATAGCTATTTTTGAGAATTTTCAATAATTTAGAGATGCATGCAACAAATACTAGAAACATAAAAAAACTACATAGATGCAGGGGTATTTATGTAATTAGGCAAAAGTTGAAGGGCTTGTCTGCTAAATTCTCCAGAAAATACATATCTCGATTAAAACTTCCTGGACCAAGTAGGAATAGCCAAAACACTAAGGATAGGCCAGCAAAAACGCCAAGCCCACGTGCGTAAGCACGTGCGCCAAGCAGGGGTACAACTGCAATTATCGAAACATATAAGGGCCTACTGATAAAATCTCCAAAAATATAAAACCGATTAAAAACTTTACTGGACTAAATGGAAATACTCAAAATGGTAAGGGTCCCCCTACAAAAATGCCAAGGTGCGCGTGACTTGCACGCGCTTGGCGGGGACCCACTTGCAAATAAGAAAACTACAGGGGTGCCATTGCAACAAATCAAAAACTTTTAAACTGCATATGAATGTTTTAGTCTTTAATATGCAAATACAAAACTAGACGGCGGTGAGAATAATACCCTCGACCTTTGGATCGGATGTCTGTGGGATCTCACTTAAACAGGTGTCGACGATCCGTGACTCGATACCCCTTCGGTTATGACGGACGCGACTAGAAGATCAAGAACGATCGGAGGGCTGGGACATATTACGATCCGACGGTGGCTGGAGGATCTGGGGAGAACACTCGATCCGACGACAGAGAGGACCCGACGAAGAACCGGGAAGAACTTCACCGAGACGAAGTTCCTCAAGCTGTATCACGCCCCTCTGGTGGCCCTAGCTGCTCACAAAATGCCCCTCGGACCTTAGGCCGGCCTCCACTGGAGCTCACCCATGATGGAGAGGTCGAGGAAAAAGCTCGAGTGGCTCCGGCGTGTCCCAAAATTCGCCCTCGAGATGAAACTTTTGCTCCTGACACCTGCAAAAAAAAATCAATAGGGTCACAGATACAAAATGTCGCGACCCTCCAGTGGCGAAAAGGTGGACGGTGGATAGACGGTGATGGTGAAGATGGGGCCTCACCGGAGCAAGCTCCGGCGAGATGGTGGAGCTGTGATTGGGTGGATAAAAAGGGGACCTGGAGATGGGAATATGATCCTACTTCTCTAGGGAGTAAAAACATGCAAAAAAAATAAAATAAATTGCGGACCTCGGGCTACGAACGACAAGATGGACCTCACGGCTGAACTTGGCCGGAGATGAAGGTGGAGCACCTCACGACCGTCGAACCTCTCCCCTAAGGAGCTGGAGGACTTGCTGTCACCAAGTCCAGTCTAGAGCTCGACAAAGAGAGGGAGAAAAGTGGTCAAAGAGGGTTCAAAGAGGTCAAGGAGGTGACGGGTGTTATTTGAATAGATGGTGGATGCGCTCCAAAGAACGAGGGGCAACGACGATTGCAGTGATGCAAAGGTCGAGATGAACCATAGGCGTGAATCCTCGATGGTCGAGGACAAAAAGTCATGAAGACGTCTACACCAAAAGGTGCAAGACGGAGCCTCGAAAAATCGGCAAAGATGGGTGAAAACCGATGTCTGACAGGGTGCAGGCAGACCTTGGTCAGAATGTTGACCGAGGTCAACCAAGGAAGAAATCTAGTTGGTCCACGTGGACCAACCAGAAAAAACCTTGGAAGAAAAGATTTATAAATTCATTTAAAAATAGTAAAAGATTTTATTAATTTTAGCTTAAAAATAAAAAACATTTATAATTTTATAAATTATTTTATGTTGATTTTTAATTATTTTTTAGAGGTATAAAAATACAAGTTACCTTTTATACCCTTTATAGGTATATATATCTATATTTTTTATTATTTTATTTTTATTTTCTATATTTAATGTATTAATTTTTGTTTATTATTTTATAAATTTATAAAATAATTTTACATACTTAAATATATTTTTATTTTATTTTTCTGAAGTTTTAGTACATTTAATAAAATAGAAGTATGGATTATATATGTTTGTATACAGGTATTATACATATGTATATTATACGAACATTTTATTTTTAGATTTTCTTGAGATTTTTATTCTGATTTTTATATATAAATAAACTATAAGTAATATTTACATAGTTATAAAAATATAAAATGGTTAAAATAATTAATAAATAATAAAATGAATATTTTAATCTGTACAAGTATACAATATGGGTCCAAAACTCAACTTTCAAACCGTAGCACCCCAAAATGCGAAACCACTGCCATTAAATAGCTTATTTTAAATTATATACAATTAAAGGTTAGTTTGACGCATTTCAAGTTTTTATTTGCAAGACACAAGTCTGGGAAGTTGGGATTCTGGAATTTTATTCTGATCATAACTTTTTATCTGTACATTATTTTTTAGTGAAATAAATTTTTATTTTTCTTTATTTAATTAACTACAACTTTCATGTACAAAGTTTCTTTATTTGAGGTATAAAATGTGGAACTAAAAATAGGTCCCAAAATGAATAAAGAATGAAAAAAAAACAAAGGTGTTTTTATTGTATTTCGGCCATTATCTCCCCCTACTTTATTCCTTGTCGACCTATTCATCAAGATGAATAGGTCTCGAAGTTTCGGGTCATAAAATATTTACAATATTTTATTCTTTTTCTTTTCATTTCTTTATTCTATAATTTTGGCTTTAAAAACCAGATTTTATACAATATTTACACAATGATGCATGGAAGCTAAAATGCCTACATTAATAGTATTTACACGCATTTACTAGGGTTTTTAAGGCCAAAATGATAGAATAAAGATGATGAAATGTAGATTCATCATCCCCCTATACTTGCCTTTGCTAGTCCCTAGCAAACACTTATGCAATAAGTGAAGAAAAGAAAAACAAAGACAAGAAAAAGATGAAATATGGATTAAATTTAATTATCAAACTTGTCTTCACAAAATCAAAGTTTGGAGCTTAAGTCAGACCTTCGGAATTTTAGTGCGAGCAGAACCTTAATGAGAACCGGATTTGAAATCCAACAACCTTTGAGAATCCCTCGACTCTGCCCAAGTCTCCTTAATAGCCAGGTCAGAAATATCTCAACTCATATGCAAACCCTTACGACTATGAATCTGACTTGTACTGTGTAAGTGATAGTGGCTCTGCTCAACAAGAATGACAAAGAGATTGACTTCTCCAGTATGACAACCCAATGATTCCCTAATCCAATAACTCCTTCCTCGAGGAGCGGGGTATTCCCATCTATGTTCAAGTGGCAACCAACTCAAGAGGAGGAGGTGAAGAGAAGAATGGACGGTAGCAAGTGTAGCTACATATCCTAGGATGCAAGACCAGTGTAGTCAAGTCATCCAGCTGCAGGCTCACATGATATGACTTTGGAACTCATGCTTGCTTATTGGTTTTACAACATATGTACATACTTTGCAGGCATTTTATTTTTGTACAGGCCTGTCTCTTTTTTCCTTTTTTTCTTTCTCTTTTTTTGAAATACTATTCACAGCAGCATTTACATAGGGAGTTTTTTCCTCTTGAGACAGTAGACTATCCCTCTTTTGAAGCTTTATCGGAACCCACACTCTCCCGTCTTTAGAATTCCTCATCACTGGACAGGTTGGGGTGCACTTCCCTCCCTAGAGGAGGACAAGTGTTTCCACTTGTGTGTGTCTCATACCGGCAAATCCAATCCCCTCACCACTCCAACTGAGTTGAGCCATGTGAAAGGTGCAGGTGTCCAAGTTAGGTCATTATCAACAAGATTCGTGCGTGTGTTCCAAAATACTCTACTTAGGCAGTCAAGAATCCATTGAACCAAGTCCCGTGATCCTCAAAGAATTAAGTCAACTTGACCTGAAGTACCTCAAACCCAGTTCCTATAAGGTTCCTGTTATTAGGTAGATTTTAAGGTCCAATCAAGCTCCAATCTCCGGATTTTATTTAGACTTGTTCAACTATCAAACTCAATCCGAAAAAATGCTAATGCTATGCAAATGCAGAAAATATTTTTGTGATGCAATTTTCAAAGATTTTGAACTTTATATGGATTTTTGAAAAGACGATGCATATGCATTTTTTAATTTTTCAAAAAGATTTTTCGAATGTTTTTGGATTTTAATTTTGCAAATATTTTTTGGGATTTTTGAAAAGAAAAGATTTTGGTTAAAAACTAGGTTAAAATATTTTACAGTGGAGTGCTTCTTATATATACAAGAAGTGGATTTTAAGAATTTACAGGGTAAGTGATCAATTTTATAGGTATATAATGTATTTTAGTGTGATGTATATATTCCTCAAACTTATTTGAAAAGGTTTTTCAAACAATTTTCGAAAACTATAGTCCAATATAAATTTTACAAACATTTTTACAAACATGTACACACATTTGAAAATCATTTTGCAAAGGTTTTTCAAACAGTATATATAGATTTTTCAAAATATTTTTACAATCATTTTTTAAACCATTTGCAAATAAATTTTCAAACATTTTTACTTCACACAAAGAAAATAAAATTTTCAAACAAAATATTTTTACAAAGGTTGAAAACATGTAACAAAATAGTTTTCAAAATATTTTTCATAAAGATTTTCAAACTATTTTTCGAATATTTTGCAAAAAACATTTTCACCTGATTTATTAATCAGTACATATAAAAAGAATTTGAGGAATGACAACATCTTTTTATTAAGGTTTTAAAGAATTTTAAAGAACTATTAGCCATATTATTAAGGAAATATGAAAGTATGAGTTATGAAAGTATATACGTAGTATATACAACCCCCCTATACTTAGCCTGAGCTATGTCCTCATAGATCAGAGAGAAAAGAGAAGACATAACTCGTACTAAGTATAAGGAAGTCTAAGGAATAATGAATGAAGGAATGAATGAACGAATGAGAAGTTGACCGTCCCCCCTATACTTAGGATCAAATAATCCTAAGTATAGCAGACTGTACACAAAGTAGGGAGGGTCAAGGGCGGGAATGAACAGATCGTACTCAGATTGTCCCCCCCTATACATAGGGTATGTTATCCCTATGTATAGACAAGAAGAGGAGACAATGGAGAAGATCAAAGAATGGAGAAACTCCGGGTGCACACCCCCTATACTTACGACAACGTACGTCCTAAGTATAAAAGACTGCCAACAAGGGGCGACACCTTATTGATAGAAAAAGAAGATAGAAAAGGAAAAGAAGAAAAGAAGAAAAGAATAAAAGAAATGAAAATGGAAACGTGATCAGAGGATGTACACATCACTCCCCCTATACTTAGGGTAAAAGAAGCCCTAAGTATAGGCAACAACATGAGTGATGACACAGAACAACAAATGAACACTCGGCTCGTCCACCCCCCTATACTTAGGACAAGGTACGTCCTAAGCAAGGCAGACACGAGAATGGGTGTATGAGAAATACGAGAGAGGCAAAGATGAAAATGAATATACAACAGAAATGGATGTGCACATGATCAAGAAGGTAGAAAGCGAACCTTCTTGCGGGACCGCTGAGGATGGATCTGGTGTGGTGCAGGTCGACATCGGGGTCCATAGTGGACGGAAGCAGATCAGGGTCAACATGATGGTCCTCAGTAGCCCTAGGGTGTGAAGGCACAAACGGATTAGTGAAAGAAGTACGAGTAGGTCCGGCCTTGGGGGTCTCGCTGATATCGAAGTGAAATGGGACGAACTCATCATCATCGGAAGTAGTGTAATCAGTGTCGCCTTGCGAGGTGTCGTCCAGGTCAAAACCAAAAGGAACGAACTTATCAGTGGAAGTAGTCGAACTTTGTTCATACTCTACAATCTCAACCGGATCATCTTTCTCATCAAAGGATCGAATTCCCGAAGAAAAGCAATCAAATCAAATTTGGCCTTTGGCTCATCAGTATCTACATGGACAAGAACGGACCCATCGGTGGAAGTAGTCAAAACATGTTCGTCCTGTCTAGTCTCTAAATCTGCCCTCCGCTCAATGGTGTCAATCGTGTAAATCCTGTGGATGTCATCAACACAATGCCAAGTCCAAGAGGAAGGAATGTCGAGGTCCATGCTTTCCGAGTCTTCCTCAACAGGGAGGAATTCTCGGGTCTCAGTAGAATCCAATAAGCAGCAAAATTCTATGATAGTATCATCAAGGTCATGGTCCTCGAGGTCAGCCACGATAGGTGAAGTCGCATCAGGTGCATGTCTCTAGTCGGCAGTGGGTGCGGTGATCAACACTTCGCTCTCGTCAACAAGACGAAAGTGAATCTCTCCTGATCCATACTCAATAACGACCCTCGTAGAGGTGGGGAATGGTCATCCCAGGATGAATAGAGAGTGCTCCCATGTGGAGGTCTCCATGGGAAAAACGATAAAGTCAACAGTATAACTCATGCCCTGAATCGAAATGACGGCGTTTTCAAGGATACCCTTCGACCTCTTGATAGATCCATCAGCAAACTGTATGATCATCCTGGTTTTCTTGAGAGGCCCTTAGTGAAGAGATTGTACCGGCGAGAAGGGTATGATGCTAATCGAAGCACCGCCATCTAGGAGAGTGTGATCACATGTGAAGTCAGAGATGGTGCAGGTGATGAAAGGTGTGGCAGTGTTCTTTTTCCTAGGAATGGGACAATGTGTGATGGCGTGGGAAGTGGCCATGGTCAGAATGTGACACTCAGATCTGCTCCTCTACTTTCTCTTCTTGGAAAGAGGAGCAGATAAATCGGTCATGGCCTGCTGAAGTGGGGCACAGATGATCTCATGTATAGTGGCCACCACTTCGGGTTCAATCAACATTTTTTTGAATTTTCGGACCTCCTCCATACAAGTGAGAAGGTCAGAATCATCATCTACATAAGGCATGCCAAGAGCAGTCTGTACAGCGGCATCCTCGGGGTCAAAGGTAGGACAAGATGTGGAAGGCTGTGCGGTCAAAGGATATGGCAAGTGAACGCTCTCCTCACCGACTGACTCGACCAAAGGTCTCCCGAACTCTTTTTGGATTTTTAATTTTTTTATCATTTTTTGTATTTTGGGCAATTGCAAGCTCTCATGATAATCCTCAAATGAATCCAAATCCTCAAAGAATGGAGCGTCATCCTGGTTCTTATTTAAACTAGTAAGACCAGTGATCCTCGAATTCATATTCTCCATTTTCTGATTCAAGGTCTCAAGTGTGAATATCATGAAAGGTGACTCCAAAATCTCAGGATCGGGTGAGTCGAATGGGGGTGGTGGACAAAAATCACATTCCGGATCAGGATACTCAAGGAAGAGCGGGTTGTCGAAATGTGAAGGTGACGGTGGTGGAAACGATTGGTGAAGGTCAAAATCCGAATACTGAAATAGTGTGTTGGTCGGATATGTACAAAAATCAGGAGCAAAGTCCTCCTCAAAAAAGTGAGGTGGACTAGCTGGAGCGAACGAGGGGTCCGCAAAAGTCCGGATAGAAAATGCTCTAGGGGTCCATCTCGAAAACAAAAGGAAAATGATCGGGAGAGCATGAAGGTCATGTAAAGAGAAGAGTGAAGAAAGGCGCAAATGCACAGAGACAATCTAGAACACACACAAAACAATCACAAAAAAATGAAAATAATACACACCCTCAATTCACCTACGCAACTCGGTAGAGACTGAAAAAGAGCGGTCTTTTTATCTTGTCTGTTTTAGAGTTAGGTGAGAAGTCCAAAAGTTGCACAAACACTTAGGGGCTGAATGGGATTTGGGCACTATCCTTAGTGTGTGCACGGGCAATGTAAAACGAAGACAATGAGGGGACTACTCACCCCAAGAGAATTTTTTTCTTTTTGATCTTTTTTAGCGTTAAGTAATATTAACAGTCCAAATTTTATTGGTTGTCACTTTTTTTTGGATTTTTAATAAGCAATGCACGATCCTATCGGGGATTCAATTCCTTTAAGCACCTAGGTTGGCAAAATCAGAGGGAGAGTCAGAAAAGCAATGCAAGCGGCAAAATGATGATGTATGCTAACGCGTAAATGCTCACCTTGCCTCCAGCACTCTACATGCAAGGATGCTCAGCAGAATTGAAACCTATCTATATGCAAATGCAAAGCCGATGAAATCGCCCTAAGTGTGAGAAGCTGCTATTAGCGGGAAGCAACGTTTCAAAAATTGACTAAGTCTAAATGCGGCTATAGGTACATGCAATGGTGATTAGTGGGTTAGGACCTACTCTATAGACAAGCAACTCCTAAAACTAAGGGCTCAATCACACAAAAGAAATAAAATCAAAACCGGGAAAACAAAATAAAAAAATGTGAAGGAAAATGCGAGAAAACCGCGGTGAGCCCCCAGGTGTACAAACACCTGGAAATTAGGCCCGAGAGTCCAATGTTCGAGTACCTGTATCATTAAAAATTAGAGGGTATCTCTCTCACTAAAATTACAAAAATAGATGAATACAAGAAATAAAAGGGAGCTCGGTCTTCAAAATTCCTCTACGTCTCCTCGGTGCTCGATTGGCAGATGTCGGCTTCACGTAGGTGCGTAGGCACCTAGGGTGGAGCGCCTCCCTCTATCCGCGGTACCTCGCACGAAGTCAAAAAAGAGAGGGGTTAGACAACTCAAACAATTATATCAATTAAAAATCAAACAAATAAACTGCAAGAATAGACAACAATCACAAACATAAGTAAAAACCCGAACTACGCGTTGTTGCTCCCCGGCAATGGCGCCATTTGTTTAACCCGGAAATCGATAGTCTAAATATGTCTCGCACAAGGCGAAGACAAAGTCGATGTGGCAACCGCACGAAATCCGGATTAAAACAACAATTAACCCACAACAGAAATCAAGTAATGAAAAACAGTGCGGAGTTAAAATTTATTATAACTCTACAACAAAGATGTGTATAGGTGCAAGTATGTGTAGAGGTCGAACACAGGAAGCAGACATGTAGAACGAGGCAATAATGCATAAAAATGTGAATGTGATGATTTGCCTATTCATTCTATTTTTTGTGGGTTTTTAATTTTATATTTTTTTATTTAAATTTAAATTTTATATTTTTATATTTTGGTTTTATTTTCTGTTTTTATATTTTCTTTTTATAATTTTTATTTTTTATATTTTCATTTTCTTTATATAGAATATATATACAAAGTAAGTAAAGAGAGGAATAATGTATTTATAAAAATAAATAAAAATTAGGAAAATTTGGGAAATAAAATGTTTTTAGGTTTTTTATATTTTTCTAATGTTTTTGTGATTTTTCTATATTTTTCTTAAATTGTTTTGGTATTTTTAAATTCAAAAATGCTGAAAACAGTGAATGTAATAAAAAGCTGAAACTAAAATGTAGAAATAAAATAGAAAACAGTAACAAAAATTCTCCAAATTAATTTTAATTTAAAGATGATAAAATAGAGAAAATTTAGAGACAAAGTTTGTATTTTAGGATTTTTTATGAATTTTTAATATTTTTATAAAGGTTTGTGAGGTTTTGTAAATTTTAGGAGTTTTCTTTTGTATTTTTTGGTGATTTTTGCACAGAAGTTAAATAACACGAAAAGACACAAAATATATTTTTTTGGGAATTTTATAAGGTGTTCTTATAATTTTTATGAATTTTATAATGCAAACAATGATGAAAATGAGTGTTTTTGAAATTTTATAAATATTAAAATGCAATAAAGTTGCAAAATGAAAATATGACGTGAAATTAGTAGGAACTTAAGGCTATTTTTTGAGAATTTTTTGATATTTAGAGATGCATACAACAAATACTAGAAACATAAAGAAACTACATACATGTAGGGGTATTTTTGTAATTCGACAAAAATTGAAGGGCTTGTCTGCAAAATTATCCATAAAATATATATCTCGATTAAAACTTCCTAGGCCAAGTAGGAATAGCCAAAACACCAAGGATAGGCCCGCAAAAACGCCAAGCCCACGTGCGTAGGCACACGCGCTTGGTTGGGGTACAACTGCAATTATCGAAACATCTGAGGGCCTACTGGCAAAATCTCGAAAAATATAAAACTGATTAAAACTTTACTGGACTAATTGGAAATACTCAAAATGGTGAGGGTCCCCCTCCAAAAACACCAAGGTGCGCATGACTTGCACGCGCTTGGCGGGGACCCACTTGGAAATAAGAAAACTACAAGGGTGCCTTTGCAACAAATCCAAAACTTTTAAACTGCAGATGAATGTTTTAGTCTTTAATAAACAAATACAAAATTGACCAGGGGTGAGAATGCAAAATAACCTCGACCTTTGGATCGGATGGCTGTGGGATCTCACTTAAGCACGTGTCGACGATCCGTGACTCGATACCCCTTCGATTATGACGACCACGATTAGAAGATCAAGAACGATCGGACGACTGGGACATATCACGATCCGACGACGGCAGGAGGATTTGTGGAGAACACTCGATCCGACGACAGAGAGGACTCGACGAAGAACCGAGAAGAACTTCAGCGAGATGAAGTTCCTCCAGCCGTATCATGCCCCTCCGGTGGCCCTAGCTGCTTGCAAAATGCCCCCCGGACCTCCTGCAGATGTCCCCTAACGTTTGGCGGCGACAAAATAGGTCGTCCTCCACCGGAGCTCACCCATGACAGAGAGGTCGAGGAAGAAGCTCGAGTGGCTCCGGTGTGTCCCAAAACTCACCCTCCAGATGAAACTTTTGCTCCTGACACCTGCAAAAAAAATCAATAGGGTCGTGGGCAAAATGCCGCGACCCTCCAGTGGAGAAAAGGTGGACGGTGGATAGGCGATGATGGTGAAGATGGGGGCTCACCGGAGCAAGCTTCGGCGAGATGGTGGAGCTGTGATTGGGTGGATAAAAAGGGGACCTAGAGATGGGAATATGATACTACTGCTCTAGGGAGTAAAAATGTGAAAATAAATGTAAAATAAATTGTGAACCTCGAGCCATAAACGACGAGATGGACCTCATGCCCGAACTTGGCCGGAGATGAAGGTGGAGCGCCTCACGACCGCCTAACCTCTCCCCAAGGGAGCTGGAGTTCTTGCTGTCACCAAGTCCAGTCCAGAGCTCGATAAAGAGAGGGAGAAAAGTGGTCAAAGAGGGTTGAAAGAGGTCAAGGAGGTGACGAGCGTTATTTGAAAGGGTGGTGGACGCGCTCTAAAAAACGAGGCGCAGCGGCGATTGTACCGATGCAAAGGTCGAGATGAACCATATGCGTCAATCCTCGATGGTCGAGGAAAAAAAGTCATCAAGACGTCTACACCAAAAGGTGCAAGATGGAGCCTCGAAAAATCATCAAAGATGGGCGAAAACCGATGTCTGACAGGGTGCAGGAAGACCTTGGTCAGAATGTTGACCGCGGTCAACCAAGGAAGAAATCTGGTTGGTCCACGTGGACCAACCAGAAAAAACTTGGAAGAAAAGATTTATAAATTCATTTTAAAATAGTAAAAAAATTTGTTAATTTTTAATTAAAAAATAAAAAATATTTGTAATTTTATAAATTTTTTTATGGTGATTTTTTAATATTTTTTAGAGGTATAAAAATACAAGTTACCTTTTATACCCTTTATATGTATATATATCTATATCTTTTATTATTTTATTTTTACTTTGTATATTTAATGTAATAATTTTTGTTTATTATTTTATAAATTTATAAAATATTTTTATATACTTAAATATATTTTTATTTTATTTTTCTGAAGTATTTTGTACTCATAATAACATAGAAGTATGGATTATATAGGTATGTATACAGGTATTATACATATGTATATTATACAAACATTTTATTTTATATTTTCTTGAGATTTTCATTCTGATTTTAATATACAAATAAACTATAAGTAATATTTACAAAATCATAAAAATATAAAATGGTAAAAATAATTAATAAATAATAAAATGAAAATTTTAATCTGTACAAGTATACAATAGGGGTCCAAAACTCAACTTTCAAACCGTAGATCCGCCAAATGCGAAACCACCGCCATTAAATAGCTTATTTTAAATTATATACAATAAAAGGTAAGTTTGTTCTATTTTGAGTTTTTATTTGCGAGATATAGGTCTGGGAAGTTGGGATTCTGGATTTTTATTCAGATCATAACTTTTTATCTGTACATTATTTTTTAGTGAAATTAATTTTGTTTTTTTTATTTAATTATCTACAACTTCATGTATAAAGTTTCTTTATTTGAGGTATAAAAAGTGGAACTAAAAATAGGTCCCAAAATGAATAAAGAATAATAAAAAACAAAGGTATTTTTATTGTATTTCGGCCCTTATCTCCCCCTACTTTATTCCTTGTCGACCTATTCATCAAGATGCATAGGTCTCGAGGTTTCGGGTCATAAAATATTTACAATATTTTATTCCTTTTCTTTTCTTTTCTTTTCTTTATTCTATAATTTTAGCTTTAAAAACCGCATTTTATACAATATTTACACAATGATGCATGAATGCTAAAATGCCTAAATTAATAGTATTTACATGCATTTACTAGGGGTTTTAAGGCCAAAATAATAGAATAAAGATGATGAAATTTAGATTCATCAGTATCATACCCAGGTGTTGATCATATACTTTTCAAAAGTATATATCAAACCTACAAATTCAGTTAAGCTTCCAAAGCGAGACGACCGTGCACGGAATTTGATCTTCCCAATATCTCTTGAGTGAGCTCATATCTTCCGGTTCAGTAATGAACTTGTATGATTCCTTTGAGAGATCGTATTACTCATATGCCCTTATATGCACACCAGCGTGCTGGTGTAAAGACCTTGATTAGCTCATCAACCTATTGGTCTGCCAAATATACATACTTAGAGATATCGCAATACATCTATCTCTGGTCAGAGGATGCGTGCCTATATCGTGATAGCAAAACACATAGGACTTTGGTTATCTCGATCTCGTTAAGTCAAGTCTTTGATCTAACTAATCTGACACCTCCGAATCTCTATTCCTATGTAGAGGACCTGCATCAAGAGGTCGGTCAGATATCAACCTATGTGAGCAAGGATTGCCCTATCCTACTCATGCTGGAGATCATCTCTTAATAATCATTTGATGGTACTTGATGAGTCCTCAATCTAACTCATTAGATATTCATCCAAGCACCAGCCTCTATGATTCAATAATTGAATCAACAGTTGTATGGTCATCAAGATGGCCATGGTACATAACCCTAATTGTACTAAGGGACCTATTATGCAAATTAGTTATTCTTAATTTCAGATCAGGGAATGATATTTGCAATAACATTTATTGCATAATGACTCGCCGTGGGGTCGCATGTCTAGCAATCTCCCACTAGCCCAAAGAGCCATTAATGTGCTAATCATTTAAATCCACACTCATGTGACAATCATAGGCTATTTAGAAAAATAGCTAGGTAGGCTGATTAGTCACTCTGTTTTTAAGAGACTACGCCAAGTTCTTTCACGGTACTTGCATATCCCCAAGTAACAGTGTTCGCATCCAATGTGAATGTTGCATCTTATGCAACCAATACTCAATATTGTCAGTTATAGTGTCCTTGACACTACATGTTAATAATTATTATAACCGGTATTTCCATAATCCTTATCAAAATACCTTTATTCCTGGAGTTCTCTATCTCCTAAGGTATCTACATTTAAGACCTTTACAGATCACTATCTACAAGGTCATAAACTTTTGAAGATAAGACTTTGAAATCTAAGATTCATCATCTTTGAAGATATTGTTATTACTGCAATCAAGTGTTCTATCTCATTAGTAGGATTAGTAACAATTTAACACCTCTGGCCTTTGTACACATCTAGCATACACCCGGCTTCTTGGAACTGATGCACAAGTGCAAGCAGTTCTAGCATTCACTTCCTCAACTTATTGAGGTGCTATCCCTTCAGATAGGTCAGTACCATATCCTAAGGAAAGAAAGCCTTTATTGGAGTTTTCCAGAAAATGGAATATGTCCGAGGTGTATTACTAATGTGACGGTCCCAATACCCTCTTCTCTTTGCTTCTAAACATCTTCAGAACTAAGATCTAAGAGGTATTCTTGAGATCATATCTCAAGATATGGAACAAGCAGTTATAAAACACTTATTATTATCATCCTTATATCATTCAAAATGACTAGGATATTATCTGCATATAGCACGATGAACACAATGGCACTCCCACTAAGCTTCACATTGTTCATCAAGATTCTATATGAAATCATAACATTTATAATTTCATCAAATCTTATGTTCCAACAACAAGAAGCTTATTTGAGTCCAAAGATGGAGTTCCTTAGCTTGCATACCTTGCTTTCCTCAACCATGAATCCCTGGGGATACATCATGTGAATATCCTCAGAGAGGTATTCATAAAGGAATGCAATCTTGACTTTCATCTTGAAGATATAATCAAGTTGTGTAGCTACAATCAGCAATATTCTGATGGGTTCAAGCATGGTCACTAAAGAGCAAGTCTCATCGCAAATGATGTCTTCTCTTCGGTGTGCAGCTCATGGCTATGAACCGTGCTTTGAAGGTCTCTACCTTCTCATCAGGTTCCTTCTTTCTTTTGAAGATCCATTTACACCTTAATGGGTCTAACCCTTATAGGCGAATCCTCGAATGTCCATATACAACACTTGTATATGAAGTCTACATTAGACTTTTATTGCTAACATCCATCTTTCCATGTCATGATCCTCAGGATCTTCATCACATAATGTTCGATGCTTTTTCAAACTTAACTTATACATGGAATCCATCTTCAAACTTATTTGAAGAGGTATTAGTGTTTCATCTATAATTATCTATTTAGTTTCCGATTTCAGGAGCCTCATTGTCTTTTCAAGACTAAATGAGTTCCTTTACTTCATTTCATGTTGATTCTCAAGAGAGTCATCCTCTAAGAATCACATTCTCAAAGATGGGATCTTTTAAGAATCTCAAGGTCATAAAGTAGGTATCCAATACCATCCTTTATTTTCCTAATGAAGTAGCACTCTCTGTTGCAAGATTCCAGCTTCCTAGTATGGAACCTTATTAATGATATATAATGTAGTCTCTACTATATATACCTCCGAAACTAATAGATAATTATGCTAATATTCATCATTGATCATATCATGTCACACATATTCCAATTGTATCTTCCTACAACTTTCTTGAGTTTAGGTTTACTAGGAGGAGTGAGATAGGAATAATATTCGTATCTCTATAAGGTATTCCATGAATTCATCTAATAGGTACTGACTACCCAGATTAGATCAAATCCATTTAATCTTCTTTCAAACTTTGGTTATAAACCAATCTTGTGAAATCTTTTAACATTTCAAAGGTTTCTGAATGAAGAGAAGGAATCTCATATCAAAAATAATCTTCAATAGATATCACATATCCATCATTTTTATTCAGATATAGATGATTCACATACATCAATATGTATGACATCTTGAATACCTTGACATCTTACACCATTCCAAGGAAGGGTGTATTTGACATTTTTACTTTTGAATACAATATTCACAAGTGTGTAAGACTTGAACCTTTAGACAGTCTAAAGTTTCTTACTTTTCTGTTGATTACATCAACAGACAAATGTCCAAGGCTTGATGCCAGATCATTATCAAATGATCTTCATTCTACTATTGATCTTTTAAGGTTTAATTTTAGTATTAGAAAAGTTAATGAACCATTCATTAATTTTCTAATTTAGTAGAGTCCACAAGATTTTAGATTACTATCTGAAATATCTCCATCATAACTCTTTATGATAGGTGTATTACAGAATTCCCGTTTATTTCCAACATTTAGAAATAAACAATGTGTGTATTCTAAAATCTAGGTCATATAGGCATACTCTAAGACTAAGGTCTCTCCCACTGAAATTATGAAGTCTATCATTCCAATAGAGATTGTTGCAACAATTGCATCAATATCCATGTGGATGACTATTGAATCTTTAAATCTTCTAACATATATGCAACCAATTGCAAGTGTCATTTAGAAGATTGAGATACAATTATTAGACTTTATCTTATCAAATAAGTAAGTCAATTTCAATGATTATAAGTAGATTATTCTGATGTACTATATGATTTCTTCTCTAAGGATTCTAGATAGATTTGATAGTCATACTATCTACACATCAACTTATTGCATCATTGGCATTCATCCAACTCTTTGGATGTCATATGGAAGTCATAGAAGTACAGTCAAATCTTTGACTTCCCTTCTTACTTGGGCCCAACCCATGCTTCCACTGCGCTCCCTTTATCTATAAGCAACCCTTGCTCAAGACAAAGGATCTCTTATGCCGAATTCAAAAGAGTTCAATATAAGAGCATTTAAACATTTGTACATGCTTCATTTAATTCATATAATATGAATATTCTGAAGCTTTATGAATGACTAGAGTATAGATAGTAGAATGATGACCCTCATCGTATCTACATCCATCTAAACTCTTAAAACATTGGTTCAGGTAAGTACTCAAACAATTTGAATACATCCTCTCTTATAGAGCCACCCTTCTCCATGATACAGAGAACCATGTCATTCATGATTAAATGTCGAGGGCACATATGTATGCCAGAACATCTTGTTAGAATTTTATAAGGATTATTTGACAATTACGAGCATTATCGACATGTCACTTCCAAAGTACATTCGATGAAAGATCAAGACTATAGAGACATACAAACCCTAGGGTAGTAGTCCTATTGTCTATTGTCATTCATCATTATTATGAGGAAACTTGCACATTGCAACCACATACAATATATGTCCAACTGCAAGTACAATATCTAGATCATGGATCCAATCCATGATATTCTATTACTTATTATTGCGTATAATATTGAGTGGGTTTAATGAAGGATTATCTGAAATAAGAAATTTGCATAAACATAATTAAAAATATATTTTACTTTGATTTAGGAGTTTTTATATCAAAGTTATCTTGCCTTGTCAACACTGAAAGTTCACTTTCAATGTAAGAGATATACTTACCATTATATCTCAAGCAAGATCTGGGATCTCCTTCCTTATCTTTGTTACATCCCAATAATATGAGAACCTGTAACTCGGATAAAAAGATGCGGGAACACATTCCACCTTGCAAGTCCAACATGCATCTCCCAATTCGTTCTTTAACACCCGGACCCACCACCCCTAAGGTGATGTTGAGCCGTCATTAATTGAACCAACCGTCAACAGGAATACAACTCGCTATGTGCAATTCAATATCGCCCCAATAATATGAGGACCCGATATTGGGGTCGCTACGCATACATCCTTATTCTTTTGAGAAGCGAAGAGCCCGATCCAAATGGATTGTATGCCAGAGCTGTCACTTCGGACATGCGTCTCCTACATACAATATCTGGCGATGGAACCCTTCGCCTTGACATGTGACCATGGATGTCACTTATGTGATCCTCCACCTCATATTCAAATTTTAATTAATTATCATGAATCATATTCCTGTAATTAATTCTTCCAAGGGAAATACACATATATTCATAAAAGAGTGTTTTAACTGGATATAATTAATTCAATCTCATTAAATAAATTATCAATCCAATTCAATCAACAAACTTGATTGTTTTTACTTGAATATATATATGGTATTATCTTAAAGTACGTATTAATTCAAATTTCAATAATTAGAAAAATACACCTTGATTTCTCTGACATTATCGAGTCCCTAACCGCTGTCATGGACAATACCGACGAAAGTGGGACGGACCGCAACTGGTGCGACCCGCTAGCCCAACGCTTCCCGACTAGACACCATATCCACCTCAAGAAAGGATAATGCCAAATAGATCAATGTGTACTTGAGATGATCATCAATTCTTCAATCGAAATTATACAATATAGTAATAACAAAACATATTTTATTATAACGAAATTTGCTAGACAAATTCCCAATCCTATCTAAGCAAGTTGTTTGTTGATTTTGTTTCCAATTATGATCTAGATCAAATCTAATAAATTTATTGGTTGGGGCCATGTCAATTAAGGAAATAACCATCATTAAATATTTCTCAAATATTTCCCATAATTATTTCATGAAATTAACAATTAATTTCACTAATTGACAATCACATGTTTCTTGATTAGGAATGCAATTTCAGCAGTGCCCCCTACTTACTAAAATTAAGATGTCTCAATCAATTTAAATTCAAATTAGACAAAATTAGTTTCCAAATATTTATAATTTGATTTATGATAGAATCTAAGTGATATTTCATGCATTTATAGGAGGATCAAAACCGTAATTAACTCATTAATCATGTTAAGATTCGTAATTCCCGCAACAGTGAATACATGTTCATTAAAACGACCATATCTCAAGAAAACGGAATACAAATTACGTAAACTCAGATCCTATGGTTTCCCTATATAATGGGAAACAAAATCCAACTATTATTTTCGTGTTTAAACAATTTAAACAGGGCCGAAACTAATCACTAAACGTAGACGGGAAAATGAAATACCACAAAACTTTCACAACCCTATCGAACCCAAGTCATCCTAAGTTTACGGATCGTATCCGAAACCTCCAACCTGGCTCTGATACCACTTGAAGGATATGGTTAGATCCTTAAGCGCATCACGGAAGCGTGAGGATCGCATCGTATGTGATCAGGAGCGACTAGTCGCACTAGTTGCTCGATGCAGCGGAAATTAAAATTTTTCATGTGACGAAACGACATGATCCAAGAACACTTCTCGGATCATTTCATCTAAACCACAAACAAGTAATAGGATTACCTCTTGAAACGTGGTTGCGATCGAGTCTTTAAACGAAGAGACCTCCTGACTCAAGTCCGATCCGACGGAGGAGACGCTTGCGAGCACGTGGATGAGACACGTGCTTCTCGCAATCCATGTTGATGATCCAAGCGGTGAATCTCCTGTTCTCGACACACGAGATCCATCGTCTTCTTCATGAGAGAGGCACATCGAAGGAGATAGAGATCCACGAGCAAACGATCGGGCAGCATAACGACGACGCTGCGGCGATGGAGAACCTCTCTAGGGCATCCATGGTGGACAACCACATGAGAGAAGAAGAGAGGGCATGTAGAGAGAGAGACTTATGTTCTCTTGTGTGTAAAGAAGAGAAAAGGGGTGCATCTCCTTTTCTAATATTTTGGGATCCATGGATCTCAATTCATGGGCACCACAAATCCAATGGCTTACATTGATTTGTGTTTCTTTTAATGGATAAGATTTTGTTGGTAAAAACCAACAATAATTAATTTAATTTAGATTAAATATATATTGATAAATCAATATGATTTAATCTCAAATTAAATCAATCAATCATGGAGATTATGGAATGAAGATTGCCCCCTTCCATAATATGAGATTTGGTGGCAATCTCATGTAATCTCATGAGATCTCATGAGATTACATTATTCCATAGAAATATCCAAGATTTACAACAACAATTGTTGTAAATTATTCTACATAAAGAATTCATAATTATTTTGTGAATATTGCAATCTTGCCATTGGAAAATTGTGAATCACATTCACAACCCAAAATAAAAAGTAAATTACATTTTCAATTAATTGTCCAATGTGAATCCAATTTACATTAACATTTAATTAACAAATGTAAATTTCAAATATCTCTCTTATATATTATAAATCACATTTATAATTTATATGATTAATATGGATAGAGCTATCTACATTATTAAATATCCATGATAATTTAATCACATTTACTCATCTTGGATCTCTATTCTCATGTTCCCAAATAATATGAATCACATTCACATTATTCACATCTTTGATAATCAAATTACATTTAATTATCTTAGATAACTCTCCTTATATATGAATCAAATTCATATTATCCATGATAAAATCAAATCACATTTAATTATCAATTTTCTCAATGCTCGGATACATATATCAACAATAGAATTATCCATGAACTCTTTCAAGGATAATGCGCTTTCTCTGCGAATACTTGGAGATAAGGAGATGGAAATTGTATTGTTCCACGTATAGCGACTTGGATATTGAGAAAACATCTCAAATCCATATCTCAGGCCTCCCATAGATGCTTGATTAAATCAAGACCGCAGATCTAATCTTCTCATTGCATCTGAATCACATTCAGATCAATGTCCAACATTTAGACGAAGATCATATTACTTCTCTACTGAGATGAGTCACTAAAATCCAGACCCGTTTCATCACTCCCTAGGAATGGAAGCGTCATGGTTATACAACCGTTTATCATCACATCACCCTCAGGTATTCCTAATACATGTACATCCTGCATACTGGAAGACTCAGAATAAACTTGAAGTATAAGATAAATTTTACAATGTCTACTTCAGAGTTTTATCATTATGTTTCTCATTCGATCATTGGGAGTTGGTATCGATCATATACTTCCCAAAAGTATATATCATACCAAGGTGTTGATCATATACTTTCAAAAAGTATATTTCAAACCTACAAATTCAGTCAAGCTTCCAAAGCGAGACGACCGTGCACAGAATTCGATCTTCCCAATATCTCATGAGTGAGCTCATGTCTTCCGGTTCAGTAATGAACCTGGATGATTCCTTTGAGAGATCGTATTTCTCATATGCCCTTATATGCACACCAGCACGCCAGTGTATAGATCTTGATTAGGTCATCAACCTATTGGTCTACCAAATGTACATACTTAGACATATAACAATACACATGTCTCTGGTCAGAGGATGCGTGCCTATATCGTGACAGCATACGACATAGGACTTTGGTTATCTTGATCTCGTTAAGTCAACTCTTTGATCTAACTAATCCGACACCTCTGAATCTCTATTCCTATGCAAAGGAACTGCATCAAGAGGTCGGTCAGATATCAACCTATTTGAGAAAGGATTGCAATATCCTACTCAGGCTGGAGATCATCTCTTAATAATCATTTGACGATACTTGATGAGTCCTCAATCTAACTCTTTAGATATTCATCCAAGCACCAGCCTCTATGATTCAATAATTGAATCAACAACTGTATGATCATCAAGATGGCCATGGTACATAACCCTCATTGTACAGAGGGACCTATTATGCAAATTAGTTATTCTTCATTTCAGATCAGGGAATGATACTTGCAATAACATTTATTGCATAATGGCTCGCCATGGGCTCTCATGTCTAACACTTAGTAGAGAAGTAATCTAATCTTGGTACAAATGTTGGACGTTGATATGAATGCGATTAAGATGCAATGAAAAGATTAGATTTACAGTTTTGATTTAATCAAACATCTATGGGAGGTCCCTAAGATATGGATTTGAGATATGATTTCAACATCCAAGTCAGTATACGTGGAACATACAATCGCCCTATCCTTATCTCCATGTATCTGCAGAGAAATCGCATTATTCTTGAAAGAATTCATGATTAATACCATTGTTTATTATACATCTGAGCACTGAGAAAAATGTATATGTAAATGCGATGTTGTTATTATGAATAATAGGAATGTTATTTATATTATTTGGGCACATGTGAATGTATATCCGAGATAATTAAATATGATTTAATTATCAAAGATTTTGAATAATGTGGATAACACAATCCATATTAGTCATATATAATATTTATAATATATTAGAGACAGATATTGTAATTTGTATTTATTAAATGTCGATGATAATTAGATTCACATTGGATGAATAATTGAAAATGCAATATACATTTTATTTTGGGATAGATGATTCCATGAAATAAGGAAGAGGGATCCACCTTCCACATAAAGAGGGTGGACGACCCCGCTAGTCCTACTTGGATTGGTAGTTGTCCCCCCTTCTTATGGAAGGAGTCTTGCCTCCTTCTTATTTTTCCATGGATGATTGATTTAATTATATTATTTTATATTGATGATTTATTCAATATATATTTATTTTAATTAAATTAATTATTATTGTATTTTTTACAACAAAATCATGACCATTGAAAGAAACACAAATCAATCTTCACCATTGGATTTATTATGTCAATGGATTGTGATCCATCAACTCCCAAAATAGTATAAATATAATGGTAACCTAGCTTTTTATTTTACACAAGTTGAAGACAACATCATGCTCGCTTCCTCTCTCTCTCTCTCTACATGCCAACTCTCTTTCTCTCTCAACATGTGGCTCTATATATGTTGATATAGAGAAGAATACCATCATCGCCGTGCCATTTTGTCACCGCTTCGACCGCTCATGGATCTCCATCTCCTTCATCGTGCCACTCTCATGAAGAAGTAGCCGGAACTCGTGTGACGAGATCAAGAGATTTGCTGCTCGGATCAACAACTTGGATTGTGAGAGCATGCGGTCCATCCACGCGCTCGCAATCATATCCTCCGGCGGGTTACACTTGAGAAAGGAGGTCTCTTCATTTAGAGACTCGATCACAACCATGCTTCAAGAGGTAAACCGAATACCCATTTGTGGTTTAGATTAAACGATCTGAGAAGTGTTCTTTGATCATGTGGTTTCATGGCTTTGAAATTTTTAAAATTTTGCTGCCCCTAGCAACTAGTGAGGCTAGCCGCTCCCGATCGCATACGATGTGATCCTCATGCTTCCGTGATGCACTTAAAGATTCTCCCATATTCTTCAGAAAGTTTGTACCTCTGCCAACAATACAATCATCCTCGATTGGCTATTCCTTTGAACGACCAAAGCATTGGTGGACTACAACACTTGAGAAGTTACATTCTTCTCCAACAGTAAAAAAGTTTTTGTGAAGATAATCCCAGAAGACAAATCAGCTGTAGTGGCATCTCTTGCATGAGTTATTGAGCCACATGGAAAAGAATATCGAGAATTTCTGGCTGAGATCAGAGATACAAATGTGTTCTTGGATAGCAATGAGACATAAGCATTCCTCTCTACGAAGGAGGGTCTGGAGAGTGTAGTCAAATTTTCTGAGGTCTTTTAGGATGAGATCCTTGCTAATGGATATTCTGAAGTGTCTGAACAACCATCCTTATATGAGAAGGATGAATATATTATAGATTTGTGGGATGTCCTAATTGCTTAGTGAGAATGCCAAGTGGTGGATAACCAACCGACGAATGAGTAGACACCTATCTCAACATTAGAAGTCACCATCAGACTGATTCTTCCCCCCTGAGCTCAAGCATCTTACCTCCAAGATTAAGTACACCTTCCTTGTGGGTGAAACAGACGTGCATCCAATCATCACTAATTCATATTTGATCGAAGAACAAGAATCTCGTCTGCTTGAGGTTCTTGAAAGAAATCGCAAGGAAATTGCATGGAATATTACAGATCTCCATCGGATAAATCTGTCATTGTGCTCGCATGACATCTATCTTGAAGAAGATAGCATGCCCTCTCGAGAAGATAAGATTGAATCCAAATCTATGGGAGGTGGTCATGAAAGAGATTACCAAATGGTGTGATGAAGGATTTATCCATCCCATCTATGATAGCAAATGGGTGAGTCCCCTGCACGTAGTACCTAAGAAATTAGGGATCATCGTAGTCACCAATAATGAAGGAGAGAAGATTTCGAGCTGAGTGCCGACTTCATGGCGTGTTTGTATGGACTACAAACATTTGAATCCCGTAACCAAGAAGGACCATTTTCAATGCCTTTCATCAGATAGATAGCCGAAAAACTAGCCACGAAGGAATACATTTTCTTCTTGGAAGGCTACTCCGGGTACAATCAAGTTATCGTCGCTCTTGAAGATCAGGAGAAGATTACCTTCACATGTTCATTCAGAACATACGCCTTCCACTGAATGCCTTTTGGATTGGGAAATGCACCTGCTACATTCCAAAGATGCATGCTGGTCATATTTGCTGATATGGTGGGCAGTTTTCTCAAAGTATTCATGGATGACTTATCGATCTATTGTGATAGCTTTGATCAATGTCTTGGATATTTAGTCCGAGTTCTAAAAAGATGTTGCAAGGTGAACCTTGTGCTTTCATGGGATAAGAATCAATTCATGGTGACTGAGGGGATTATACTGGGTCATGTAATCTCAAAGTCTGGCATGGAGGTTGACCAGCCAAGGTAGATGTTATTTCAAAACTTGATCCACCAACAAATCTGAAGCATGTCCAGTCATTTCTGGGGCATGTCAGGTTTTATGGAAGATTCTTAAGGACATAAACAAGATTGCCCGACCGTTAATTACGTTACGTGAAGGAGATCGATTTTGTGGTTGATGACCGAGTGATGAACCTTTGATTCAACTACTTTATATGACAATTTCAGCAGAATTTCCTGAATAATTCACTAATTAAATCCCCTAAATTTGATTTATTAACATTCACTAACTATGCTATAATAAAGGTAAAATTCTATAATTAAATAACCTTGTTTTTAACAAAGATTGAGCTTATTATTTTAAGTGCAAAATCAATTATTTTGACATAATTCTTTATCTATTATATTCTTTTACTAATTAACTAACTTGTCATAAAGAATTAAAACCCATAAAAAATATAAAATCAGAAGAAAATACAAAAATCTAGCATTGTATATTTTGTACATAGTTTACTTCAAGTAACGGGGACGGTTGCTACCATACCCTCCATCAAAAGGTCCTTTATCGACGGCAACAGAAGGCTTTAAGGGACGGTTGTAACAGTCCAGTTTAACCCTCATTGGCACAAATTTGAGGTAGCCAGGTCCTTTGAAGAGGAAGGGACAGTTGAAACCGCCCCCCTTGAGAATCGGAGGGGACGGTCTTAACCATCCCGCCTGCTAGATTGGGCTATAGGGACGCCAATAGAAGACCTTTAGGGACGGTTTAAACCGTATCCTTCGGTCCCCATGGGCACCAAAATGAGATAGTGAGTGCCTAACATTCAGAAGGGATGGTTAGCACCGTCTCCCTTGGTATTTAAAGGAGACGACTTTAACCAACCCGTCTTCATTGAGGTCTATAGCGACGCCAACAGAAGAGCATAGGGGACTGTTACAACCATCCCCAATAATCTTTGAAAGGAAAAAATGCATCCCGTGAGCTATCTTGGACAGATAGGACGTTTCTGTAGTACAATAGGGGATGGTTAGAACCGTCCCCAATACCCCCTAACATCAAAAATATTTACCAGATTCATGGTGTTTTTGCCATGCTCCTGCTGCAAAACCAAAAAAGACACTTAATATAAATCAAATTTCAACAACATAATATTTAAAAATAAATATTTTCAGTTCTACATCATCGTATCTATTACTAGAAAGATTACAATAAAATGTTCAAGAAAATCTAAAATTTATTACATACATGTTTTACATCCATGGTAATCTATTCTGATTCTTCACTTTCCTCTTTGTCCTCATCACTCTCCTCATCGTCGCCCAGTTGTGCAGGTTCTACAGGTGGCCAGGCTTGGCTTTGAAGACGGCTTATGTATGCCAAGACATTCGTCATGTCCATATGCATCTTAGCCATCTCTTCATCCTGTTCGGACATCTTTGCCTTAACCTCGCGTAGCTCCCTCTCCCTCTCTCTTTCCCTCTGTCTCCCTTGCGAGGAAGCCTGAGACCCACTTGCACCACCTATTCTATACCATGTACGGATCATTTCTCCACGTCCTCCGCAATATATACATCCACTGTGTTCTGGACCAGTGGCTTGGCGGAAGGCATCATCGGCGGACAAAGGGGGAGCGCTCGTCCCTGTGCTATCTAGCGAGGAGGTGGTGGAGAGCCTAATCATTTCTTCATGCATATATAGATACATTAAATATTTTCAATATATTAATGTGAGGCATTCTAGAAATTAAAAATAAATATTACTTACATGAATTGGTGCTTAGGCATCATCAACCCACTGTATTTCTCCTCCTAAATCTCGGCTCTTTGACCCGGCAAAAACCTCTATGTGGGTCATTTCTCTTTCATTATCCCTCAACTTAAAAAACATAAAAGAAGTTATTATAATAAATTATTCTTCCAAAATTAGTCATTCTAAAAAAAATTTAATACTTACAAAATCATGCTTCAATTGGTTTGTGTTCTTCCTCCCCATCTTGTGGGTGGACCTAAAGCCTTTGGAGCGATTCGCAATATTTTTTGTAGAAATCGCCTAAAATTAAACAAAGTTAGTACAAACATAAAAAAAATAATTAGGAAGAAAGATACATACCGCGAACTCTTCACTGGACCAAAATTTGATCAACTCCCTCCATTGATCTGGTGTAACACAAGGTGGGACGTTCTGCACAAGCTGCTCATAAGGAATCTGGGGGTTGTAATACTAAAAATAGAAAAATAAATGTCATGAATGTTCAAATCTTTCATTATGAAAATACAAATAACTTGTTACCTTCGCCTTTATGTGTCCCTTGTATCGACGCAACAACTCAGCGGCATGCGAGAGAATCTGGGAATCAAAATGGGCATTTCGTTCCCATGTAAAGACAACCTTGTACAACAAACATAATAAAAATTAGTATAATAAAATAGTACAAAATTATTGTTTGATTTTAGAATATCTCCACACTGGAAAGTATGGCAGCCTTGACAGCATAAGGAAGCTATCGAAAGTCGTGGGTCGTGATGGGGAAACACACACGAGCATCCTGCCCAAGGTAGCTCTGAAACTCCGTGGAATTCTCCCCCACTGCATCTCTGCCAACAATACGAACATGTAACGTCTACCCGGGTGCGAGACGATCCAGAAATCTACACTGAGACGGTCCACATCGTCTCTAGGTACCGCTACTGCCAGCATCAGAAGAACCTCCCTGTGGGTGCTGTGGAGGTTCGGGAACTTCCCTAATACGTCTGGGTCTGAGAGCCATCTCTGCAATTCAAACACAGTTACTTTAAAAAATGTATTTAGAGAGATCCGCATAAATTCAATTATTTGAATACAAAATAAAAAATAACATTACCTCGTGTTGCTAGTACCAACTTCATTGTCTACTACTACATGAAAAAAATCACGAGTTATTTTGGTATGCAACGCCATTATCTAATGCATCTTCCTCTTCGTTAACATCAAAGAAATATCTTGGTTATTGTCCTAATGGGTATAATCCATCCACTAACTGAGTTATCTGGAACATAGAACACCTGTTCTACCTGACTAGCAAGCGCATACGACTCATTTGTTTGTAATCGACCTATTTGCTTTATAGAGAGAACTCCATTTTATCCTTCTTGTAACCTACTCCAACGCGACCCACATCGAACCAAATGCAATGAAATAGAACATACCTTGCGTCAAGTGTAAAACTGATTTCTAGTATATCAATAATTTTGCCATAGTAACCATCATTTTCAGCACTAAGATCGTTATTCACTATTACTCCAGAAAGTTGTGATGCTTTATTTTCATCAATGTACTTTTTCCGAAATCTGAATCCATTAACGATATATAGCCGGAATATGATACTACTATTGAGTATGGACTCCTGTGGATAATATCAAGATTCGTGCTCCGCCGTTCATCTTTGGTAACTTTTAATAGTTCAATATGATCCCTGAACCATTTAAGAAAGTATGATTTGCTAGTGGTTGTTGACTGAAACTCGTCAAAGAAAGAATCAACCTCATCTAATTGCATCAAAATATAATAATGAATAAGGTCTCTTTCATCGTCTGAAATACTGCGACGGGCACTCTTTAGGATAGCTCTTCCATTTTGTTGAAAAATCCAAAGTTTGTTTGGATCTTCTGTCCACAACTCACCATCATTATTTCGTTCGAACCGACCGAATCTAATACTCTTGCGATCGTCCATATACATGTCACAAAATGTAATACATTCTTTACATAAATATCGCTCGGCAATGTAACCTTCAGGTTAAGCTTTATTAAACACCATATTCTTTAATTTTCGTAGATACTTTTCAATTGGATAGTCCTTTGATACTATACAGGACCACATATTCGAGCTTCGCTAGCATGATGAACAATTAGATGCACCATTATATCGCAAAATATAGGTGGAAAGATGGAAAGAGCTGCTCCAGCTTACATAAAGTGATAACAATATCTGTCTCTAGTCGAAACAACACTTCAGGATCTAAAGTCTTCGAACACAGGACTTTAAAAAACTAGCTGAGTTCAATTAGTGGCTGCAAAACATCAAGATGTACAACTCCTCTGATGGCCAAAAAGAAATGAACTTGCATCAATACATGACAATCATGACTTTTTAATGCTGATATATTTCTTTTTGACAGATTTATACATCTGCTTATTTAGGAGGAGAATTGATGAATCTCGGATTCACCATTCTAAGTCTCATTAATTAAGCTCAAGTCCCTCAAAATCAACTGCATTTCTGCATTTATTTCGCATAATTAGCATTTATGCATGATTTCATAAGAATTGCATTTTAGCATTAAATTCTGCATAAAATAAGAAGCCAAAAATCCAAGCCAAAAATGACCTATAAATAGCCTAACTGCCTCTATTTTTAAATCCTTCATGCTAACACCGCATAACCCAAAACAACCTCCACTGTGTACACATCACTAACAAGAATAAATAAAAAATACAAAAAAATTATTAACCCAGGTAAGTGGACCAAAAACCCAAACCCTAGTTACAGGATTTTCGAACTAAAAGCCCCATATCTTCTCCATCCATTGTCCGATTTGATCCTACTCACTTTTGAACTAATACACATTCAATTACCTTCAAAACAAGACCAAGTTCAAGTGAATCGGAGCTCGTATGTGAAAGTTGGATTTTAGGGCCTCTTTTGTATATTGTATATTTTCGCGGCTTTTGACCTTGTATTTTATGTATATATTTTCTTTATCATTAAAAAATCCAAAAAATATATTAAGGTGTCTTTTATATATCTTTGATTTTTTCATATTTTTCCAGATTTTTTATCTGGTTTAAAACTGACAAAAAAATTAGAAAACTCAAAAAACCAAGGTATTCTATGTACATGGGATACCACAAAAATTCACTTTTTACATTTGACCGAATTTGACTTTTATGTCTTCATGAAAGTTGTAGATCTCGTCGAGATGAGCATTTTTTGTGAAGGAACTTTTTTAATCCGAGGTCATTTGCTATTTTTTATCGATTTTACAAATCTTTTATTTTCGGATTTTTCTGGAACTGGCACGTGGCAGCCCCAGAGGCCGCCACGTGTCAGCGGTTTTTAGCATTTTTTTATATCGTTTTTATAAAAAAAAATTAAATCAGCCGCACGTGCGTCGCACGTGCCCCCAGGCACGTGCTCTGCACGTGTCGCGCCCCTCTCTCCTTCACCTCCTACGCTACGTGGCATGCACGTGGCCGTCCGATCTCGCTTGATCGAACGGCCACTGCTCTTCTCCCCCAACCTCGCGCCCACCGCCGCCAACTTCGCAACCTCCGTTGACCCCACTCTCTCGCAACGGCCACCGTCCCCTCCATTCTCGCCAGCTGCCTCCTGCAATGGCCTCGCCGACCTTATCTCTGCCAAACGGCTAAAACCTCCGCCTCTCATCGCAGCATCGCCCCTGAAGCCGCTGCTCTGCTCCGGTATGCCGTCGAGCACCTTTCCTCAGGTACTCTCTCTCTCTCTCTCACTCTGTTCCGGCCGCAACTCCACCATCCTTCTCCTTCTTCAACTTCGCCTCAACATCGCCGTCATCAACCTCGGATCCGGCCAACCCCCGCTTCATCAGCGCCTCCTCCGCCTGGAGCGGCCCTCGCCCACGCCACCAGGCCCGCTCCTCCAACTTAGCCAACCAACTCCTCTTCGCGCCGTCAAGCAACTGTTCCAATGCCATCTTCATCGACCTTCGTCACCCCCATGCTTCATCGTCACCTCCGCCCAGCAACGCCAGCACGCTACCATCGCCACCGCGCCACTAGCCCACTCCTCCGCCATGCCACCAGGAGCTCAACACCTACATCTGCTTCATCGACACCGACGGCCATTTCGCTTCGTCAACACCTACTTCACGCACCTCCGCCGGCCGTGTGTCGGCCAACAACGAAGCTTCCATCGCCATCATCTTCATCAACATCCTCCGCCTGGAGCTCCTTGGACCGGCCAACACCAACAACATCGCCAGTGCCCAGGAAGCTTCGCACCACCACCTGCTCGCCTCTCCTCCGTGATCCCACCGGCAACAGCAACTGCCGCCCTCGCCACCAGGGCTCCGCCTCGACGTCGCCTTCTCCGACAAGCCATCAGCACCTCCTCTGCTCGGAGCGGCCCTCGCCCACGCCCCCGGGCCTTCTCCGCTGCGTCAACAGCCACGCCATGCCGGGCTCCAGGCCCGAGGTCCCCCGCACGTGCGTGGGAAACTTCATCGGCACGCCAGCCCAGGGGTCACGCTTTATGCACGTGCCATTGGGCAAATTGCAAAGGCACCCCTGAAGGATTCCATATTTGCGCCAGAGCTCCTCCAACCAGAGGCACGTGCAGCGCACGTGACCATCTGGTGAATTTGCATAGGGACCCCCAGTTTCATAGGTAATTGCAATTAGGCCCCCCGCAGTTCATTTTTTTCATATTTTGTTTGTTTTATTTACATCTGTACCCCTGCATTCCTTGTGCATTTTAGATATCTAGTTTACATTATTTTATTTATTTAAAAATAGCACTTTGTTCATCTCTTAATTCTCTACATTGTGAGCTACTGTGGACATTTTTGTGATTGACGGATCATTAATAAATATTTATTTTGTGGAAAATTGCGAATTTTGCCCATCTTATGCTCTAAAATTTCTAGTTGACTAATCATTACTCTAAAAATTCCCGAAAAATCAAACATTGTGGAGATTATTTTGCTTGACATTATGCCCAAAAATCTTTTCATTTACATGCATAAATTGCTCTATAAAAATCATTTAGCACATTTCAGTATTTGATTTTTAATACGTATTCAACCCCACATTTTTAAAGTTGAGGATTTTTCTGGGATCCATCACCTAGTGATAGATCTTAGATAATTTTATTTCTTGAAAACAAGTAGGTTTAATATTTATTTTATTAAATATTGAAAATCATTCTGTTTGCATTTAAAAATCCGTAAAAAATTCATATTGCATCCAAAAATTCCAAAAATAATTACAGTGCACTTATTTCATCACTTTTTACATTCGGCCAAGTTTCGTATTTTTCGGACATAGTTTGAATGTATTTGATATTTTAGTCCCTAAAATAGGCCGAATTTGCATTTTGCATCCCTTATTGCATTGAAAAATTCCAAAAAAAAAGACCGCCTTGAAAACCGAACTCAAAATTTGATAGACACAACTCTAGGTTGTTCCTTTGCCTCCTTGTGATCGACCTTGGGACTTGCCCATGTAAAATAAACATAAAAACCACTTGATTAAATTTGATTAAAAATTGTGGTTATCTCTTGATTGTTTCCGATCGCCGCCTACAACGAACGACTTTAATTGTTTTCACACTCGAACATTAAAAACATATTCTTAACGCGGATTTTCCGGACTCGTCAGATGGCGCCGTTGCCGGGGAGGCAAACGGCTTAGTTTTTTGTTTTGAAAATTTTTTGTTCGGTTTTCCAAATTTGGGTAGTCTGACCCCCGAATTTTTCACTGTAAATCCCATTTTATTTCTTGTATTTATTTTTCAGCATTTCTTTCAATTATTTTATTTTTGATTATTTTCTGTGTCACTCTCTTACATTCTCTCTCTTATTTTTCTCGCGAGGTACCCAGCGCACGTGGAGCGGTTTTTCAAGGAACCGACGCATCTTCACCGACACCCGAAGAAACCGCAATTAAATTAAGATCGAGTCGAGTCGTGAGAGAGAGTAGATTCTAGGTTTTTAATTTCTGCAAATTTTAATTTCTGCTCATTTATAGCGGTGTCCGTTTGGACTCTCGCGTGTGTAAAAAGACTCTGAACTCTATTTGTGGTGTGTCGTGGCCTGTTTCACTCTCCGAAGAGGGTGGGGCCCGACTTGAGTGGCGATTAGGATAGACCTGCACATACGGCTCTCAGAGCATTTTTTATTTTTGATTGTGCTCGTAGGATCTTAAGCCACACATTACTTTAATCAAGACGCACATAGATCGTTCAACTTAGCCAAATTTAAGTCAATTCTTCCCGCTAATAGAACTTTCTGCTTAGGTGCGGTTTTCATCGGCTTGCACGCATTTAGTATAAATTTTTCAATTCTGTATTGCATCCCACATGGAGATTGCGAGGAGGCATTGTAAGTCTTCTAACTGAGCATTCATCATAGTTTTCCGCGTGCATCGGCTTTTCTCGAATTCCTCTCTCTTGTTTTATCACATAAATCTAAAGGAAATTGGGACTGGACGGTAGATGTGCATTTTTGTTCATCTAAATTCTTCAGTGATCGCCTCAATAAAATTAGGACAGCTAAATATAGCCGATCTTAAAAATCCATAAAATCAAGAATTTCTACGGGAGAGCAACCCCGACATTGTTTGATTTTATCTTGCAGCGAGGAGAGAGACGCACACTAGGATAGAGCCCAGCTCCAAACCTAACAGCTCGTTTAAACGGCTTGCAAGATTGAATTTATCACCAACTAAAATTGAAAAGATAATAGCCGAACTCTTACGGCTTCATTGTGTGAGTTGGTGAAACAACCCTTGGATTGTGTTTGGATTGTGTGTAAAAATATTAGTTCATCAAACGAATACCACACAATTGTGTCTACATCATAAACCGCAAACATCTTGTTGACCCCGAGAATGGAGGATTGTGGTAACTTTTGTTCAGGCTCATCTTTCTCTACCATAAAATCCCCAATCTCAAAAGCCCAGCGAGACTCTCACTCTGGACCCGCTTGGCCTCCGGGAAACCCTTCCCAAGAACCCTATTCCTACGATTCCTTCTTCTTCCTAGAAAGAGGACAGACTCACACTGTCTCTTTCTCACCAGAAAAGATTAAGGATAACTTCTACATCAATTCTTTCCAATATATTAACTCAAACCATTTATATTCTGAAGGTGAAGAAAAGGAGATGCCACCCAAGATGTCTTCCAAAAAAGACCCTGAAGATGAACATAATGAAGATCCAATGAAGATGATGCTCGCAAGACTGGCTGCATCTGAGCAGCAACAGCAGTTTCTGAGGGAGCAGCTCGAACAAATGAATGCTGGGGGAGAAGTGCCAATGGAAGCCGCATACAACCCTGGACATTACAGAGTGTGGAACTATTTGCAGCCACCACAGCCAGAGATCCACTATGAACTAAAGCCACATTTTGTCAGTCAATTACCTCAATTCCATGGTAATACGACTGAGGAGCCATATGAATTCTTGAGGGACCTGGAGCTGATATGTTCTAATCTGAGGCACCCACAAGTCAACCAAGACTACATTCGTCTCACTGCACTACCTTTCGCCTTGAAAGGGAAAGCAGACTACTGGGTGAAAAACTTGGAGGTGACTGTGATGACTTATGAGAGGTTCAAAAACCTCTTTCTGAAGAAATTCTACCCCTTAAGCCGGACCAATCAAATGAGGACCCGCATCACCAGTTTCTCTCAAATGCCCAATGAGTCACTCTGTGAGGCATGGGATAGGTTTAAGGACCTGCTACAAAAATGTCCCTGCCATGATCTGGACAACAACATCCTAGTCCAATCACTCTACTCTGGCCTCAACCACGAGACTCAAGGGTTAGTTAGTGCTGCATGCAGAGGGAATTACACATTACGTGGAGCTGAGACCGTCTGGAAAATACTGGAGCAGATGGCAGAAACAAGCCGGTCTCAAATTGCCAGTAGAGCATACACTGATTCCCTGAACACCCTTCAAGCCAAAGACGGGAAGCAGACGGTTGCAGAAACAGCTGAGGACTTGAATACAAGCATGCACTTTATTGCTGATAAATTGACAATAATAGACAAGAGAATGAACGATATCGACAGTAGGATTTCCCAATTCCCAAAGCAGATGAAGGAGCTCACCGAGAAGATGTCTAAGATAGGGATGCCTAGTGCACCTACTGTCCCGATATATCATGTGCATCATGTCCAGGAGCAACCAGGAGTAGAGCAACAGCAACCATGGGCTTACGATCAATCCCACGCCCAATTTTCCCAACAGCCGCCACCACCGACTGAGACAGTCCAGGAAGCCCCGCCTCTGACATTTGAAGTAAACAGCATCTGGTACACCCAGGACACTACCCGACAGGGTAATATGGGAGACCGTCAGACTTATCAGCGTCCACCCACCTTCTATAATGCCACATTTCCTCCACAGCATACTACATCGTTCCAGCAGCCGAAGCAGCAGCAACCCTACAATCGCCAAAACCAACCTAAGCAATAACATCAGCAATCTCAAGCCCCCAGACAATCAGCTCAGTCGTCCAAACCTCCAGAAGAACCGATCGACATCCAGAAACAAATACTTGAAGAGTTTCGCCACTTCCGAAATGAGCTGCAAGATCTACGGGTTGATGTCAACCGCTTGTCCCGTTGGAAGGATGAGCAGACAGCTCCAGCCACAACCATTCCCACCCAGGTTCAAGCTAACCCCAATAGCTTGAACAAATTCCACTCATCTCAACACAATAACCAGGTATACTATTCAGACTTTTCCACATCTGAACATGAGATCCTTTCGTTTGACAAAATCAATGCCATGTCACTCAGGGGCGGAAGGACCGTGGACGTACCTGACCGGGCAAGGGAATCGGACAATGAAGACTCGAAAGATCAACCGGAGGATGTTTCCGAGGAGGAATATGAAGGACGCCCGAAGATCCCAGCAGTAGATAAAGGGAAAGCATTTATGGAGTCTGTAGAGGACCATGAACCTCTAGTTGCTGCAAAAATACATTTGTCACCTTTTCAGCAACCTTATTTTGATTATTATGATTGTAATAAAAACTCCAAGTCGAATAAAGATGCTCTTATTTATGATTCTGACCCTCTATCTCCTTTCTCAAATGCTTCCATTCCTTTCCCCCATGCCCTAAAGAAAGGAAAACAAAAGAAAAACATCAAAGATGACCCAGTCATGGAAAAATTCTGCCAACAAAACATCACAGTCAAAGTACCCTTTGATCAGTACGTGGCAGGTAATCCAGCCTTTCAGAAATACTTGAAGGCAAAATGCACCCCCACCAGGACTCGACAAAGAGAACAAGTCAATTTATGGAGACTCATATCTTGACAGTTGCCACCACCAAATGCGTCAAAAACCAGCATCTGCCAAGAAAGAAAAGGGATCTGGGCGCCCATTATGTGGAGAGTCACATTGGTGGCATAGCGTTCACACGCACACTTCGCGACAATGGATCTTCCATAAATCTTCTACCCTTAGCCTTATATTATCGATTGGAGTTGGGCCCTCTAAAGAAATCATCATCGTTACTCCAATTTGCTGATAAATCGACTAAAAGACCTAAGGGAGAAGTGAAGAATGTCATCATCATTATCGAGGGTACAGAATACAAAGTGGACTTCACTGTACTGGATATGGAGACCCCGAACCATTGGAAGGAATCGCAAATCATTCTTGGAAGACCATTCTTAAGAACCGCTAAGGCTGTATTCGATTACGGTTCCGACATGATGAAATTCCGTTCTCCAGGCGGAGAAGTAGACTTGGAGATGAAACAAACAAAGTGGCAAAGGCCAGACTCAGAATCCACAACTAAAGATACCGAAACATCAGAATGCAATCTCCTCAGAACCACTGGGCCATGGGACCAACTGCCAGACATACAGATAGAAAGCACATCCTTAGAAGAAGAAATAATACACGATGCAGTCTCTGAGACTTCTAGACCCCTAGATTATCACACACTTGACAACACAGAAATCCTCTTGGATTTGTCAATCCCATCACCTTTGGGACAGTCAATCGATGATGAGTCGAACGCGGCTCTGGCCGAATTACCATTCTACTCTAGCGATCCGACTCACTTTTCGTCGGAATTGGTAGCCAACATCTCACACAGTGATTCACCGCCAACCAATATTGAGCCAGAAGCAAAAGTCATTCAGCTAGACTTGATCGACGATTCAGAATTGCCAGAGCTGAAGCCACTTCCTCCCACACTGAAGTATGCATTCCTCAATGGACCCAAAGAAAAATTCTATGTGATTATTAGCTCATCATTAACCGTGAACCAAGAATCCAGACTGATCGAAGTCCTTCAGCGAAATCGAAAAGCCATAGGTTGGACTGTGTCGGATCTCCTAGGAATAAACGCCGCTCTCTGCTCGCACCAAAATTATGTTGAGGATAATGCAAGGCCTTCCCGTGAATTTCAGAGAAGATTAAACCCCAATCTTCGGGAAGTGGTGAAGAAAGAAATAGAGAAATGGTGCAAAGCAGGATTTATTTACCCCATTTCTGACTCCAAGTGGGTAGCCCCCCTTCATGTCGTCCCGAAGAAGTCGGGAATCCAGATGGTTATCAACAAGTAGGGGGTAGAGATCGCGACCCGAGTACCCACGTCATGGTGCGTCTGTGTCGATTACCGGCGCCTGAATGCTGCGACCAAGAAAGACTACTTCCCACTGCCATTCATAGATCAAATATTGGAGAGACTTGTAGGGAAAGTATTCTTCTGTTTTCTTGATGGGTACTCCGGCTGCAATCAAGTAGCTATCGCTCCCGAGGACCAGGAAAAAAGACCACGTTCACATGTCCCTTCGGTACTTACGCATTCAAGCGCATGCCATTCGGGCTTTGCAATGCCCCAGGCACATTTCAGCGGTGCATGATTGCTGTATTTGCCGAAATGGTTGGTGATTTCCTGGAAGTCTTCATGGACGACTTCTCGGTTCATGGTGATTCATTTGATACATGCTTAGCACACTTGGACCGAGTCCTTCAGAGATGCAGGGAGGTCAATTTGGTACTCTCCTGGGAGAAGAGTCACTTCATGGTGACTGAGGGTATCGTGTTGGGGCACGTCATCTCCAAAAAGGGAATGGAGGTGGACCCTGCCAATGTGGATGTGATCAAGAAACTTGAGCCACCAACCAACGTCAAGTCAGTAGGGTCGTTCTTAGGGCATGTTGGATTCTATCGACGGTTTATTCTATACTTCTCAAAGATCGCCCGCCCACTGACAGAGCTCTTAGGAAAAGACACCGAGTTCATTGTGAATCACAGATGTCTAGAGGCCTTCGAGCTCTTGAAAAAGAAAATATGTGAATCGCCGATAATACAAGCTCTCGACTGGTCTCTTCCCTTCGAGATCATGACTGATGCATCGGATTTTGCTGTCGGAGCGGTACTCGGACAAAGAAGAGATGGAATTCCTTATGCGATTCACTACGTGAGCAAAGTGTTGGACCCTGCACAGAGAAACTATACAGTGACTGAAAAGGAAATGCTCGCGGTTGTTTGGGGCCCTAGAAAAATTCAGATCATACATATTGGGCTCCAAGGTGACAATTTTCACAGATCACACAGCAATTAGATATCTCATGGATAAGAAGGATGCTAAGGCACGACTTTTGAGATGGATCTTGTTAATCCAGGAGTTTAATTTAGAGATCAAGGATAAACCTGGAATAAAGAATGTGGTTGCTGATCACCTTTCCCGGATCGAGCAAAACAATCATCTTGATATCGGACCAATCAAGGAGATTTTTCCAGACGAATCAGTTTGCGTCATTGATTCAACCCCATGGTATTCCGACATAGTGAACTATCTTGTCTCCAAGAATGTTCCCTATGGTTGGACCAAAAAAATGATTGATCGATTAAAGTCAGATTCGAGAAAATACCATTGGGACGATCCTTTCCTTTTCTATGAAGGACCGGATTGTGTCTGGAGAAGATGTATTCCTCAAGAGGAATATCAGAGTGTCCTCACACACTGTCATTCTCTCGAGGCTGGAGGACACCATTCGGAAAAGAGAACCGCGCACAAGGTACTCCAATGTGGATTTTACTGGCGGACCTTATTTCAGGATGCTAATGAATTTGTACGGTCATGCCCAATTTGTCAAAGAATGGGAGGGACTATGGGATATAGAGATGAAATGCCCATGCAACCAATGATTTTCTGTGATGTTTTCGATGCATGGGAGATTGATTTTATGGGTCCCTTTCCCAACAGCAATGGATTTGAGTACATCTTGTTAGCAGTGGATTATTTATCAAGATGGGTAGAGGCTATTCCAACCCGAACCACAGATAGCAAAGTCATCTGTAAGTTTATCAAAGAAAACATCATTGCAAGGTTCGGGATACCAAAAAGTAATTGATTTCTGATGGAGGTAGCCACATCGTGAACAGGGAGATGAGATCTTTGGCTAAGGAGTACAAATTTGAGCATAGAATAGCCAACCCATATCATCCACAATCTAATGGCATGACAGAGGTTTCTAATAGAGAGGTGAAGAGCATTCTCCAGAAGTTGGTTCGTCCCGATAGGAAGAATTGGTCGAAACTGTTGGACCAAGTTCTATGGACCTATAGGACAACCTATAAGACTCCACTCGGTACTTCACCTTTTAGGATGATCTATTGCAAGCCATGTCATCTTCCTGCAGAATTGATTCACAAATCTGAATGGGCGATCAAAAGTTGAATTGGAGTTGTCACCTTGGGAAACTATGTCGAGACTTAAATCCGGAATGAGCTAATTGAAATCCGAAATCGGGCATATGACAACAGTGTGATTTATAAGGACAAGGTCAAGAGATGGCATGATAGACACATTCGAGAGAAGACCTTTGTCCCTGGACAGAAAGTGTGGTTGTTTAATGCTCGGTTGAAGATTTTTCATGGGAAACTAAAATCAAAATGGACAGGTCCCTACATTGTCATCGATGTGCATACCAATGGAAGCGTAGATATTGCCGAACTCAAAGATAATGCACAACCGTTCTCAGTAAATGGACAAATGCTGAAGCCATATATTGAATCACCCAAAGAACATACAGTTCAAGTCGAGGTCATCTATTTCACGCAAAGCGAGGACATTGAAAATCTATCTGATCATTCCCACCCTCCCTCCCGACCACATCGGCCTCCTTGTACAGCTTCTTCCTTTACTTAGGCCAAGGCCTAAGTATAGGGGGGGACCGATGTCATCTGTATATATCATTCTTCTCCTGACTCCTAATCGTTCCATTTCCATCCTTCTTCCATACTTAGGCTGTCCAGAACCTAAGTATAGGGGAACCAACATCCACCTGTATATCCAGACCGCTTCATTTTTTCTTTTCATTTATTTTTTCACTCCCTTACGCTTAGCCCCGAGCTATGTCTTCTTTGCGCTTCTTGTGCTCTGAGGACACATCACTCGCTAAGTATAGGGGGTCTGTATATATACTTTGTATATATTTTACCCATATCTCGTACTTTCACGTAAGTCGATATGTATTTATGGGGTGGGTACTAACTTGAAAAAAAACACAAACAAACACACAAAAAGGAAAAAAAAGAGAGTTTTTTCTACTAACTTAAAAAAAGGGCCTTCTTATTCCATTTTCCACATAAAAAAATATCCCTTGCATAAAATGTAAAAAAAAAAATTTCAAAAAAATGTGTCTGCATTGCACACACCTACACTTCATCCAACATTACATGCATTTGCATCTGTGAAAAGTCATTGGGTTCTGAACCGAGTTATGAGCCGAAACCGAGAGTGGTCTGGACTTGACCTTAATCCACCTAATTTTCAGAGGAACTTCACCGGAGAAATAGGATTTTAAGAGCTTCAGGTCTTTATGACTTAATTCCTTAAGTTCCACATGACAATGTACAACGTTTGACTCTTAGTGTCTAACATGGTCTCTTCATTCTGGGTACAACTCTGGAATAGGGAATTAATTCGCACTCTCGCACTATGCACTTAGCTCAACCCAGACGGGATGTTGGAAGACTGTGTGAGTCTCTTTTCTGGTAGCGTGGAAATCTAAAGACTGGAGTACGGGTTGAAATAAAGCTTCGAAAAAGGGATGGACGGCTGGGCACAATTTTTTCTAAGACCCCAAAAAATGTACGGAACAAAAAGATTCTATATCCGTAGGGCCACAACAAGATCCATGCAGAACCACCAAAAATTCTAAATACAAATAAGCATTCTACCAAATAAAAATCCGACCAAAAAGGTCCAAGCTTCAAGAAACCTGCAGATCTTAGTGAAGACTCGGCTACACTGGCCATCTTCACAAGGAGAGGTGACTACACTGGCCACCCTCCAGTTCTTTTCTCTTACTTCTATCTTCTCTCTCATTCGATTGTGAACACAGCACGACAGACCTTAGAAGGAATTACCTGACTCCCCGAGGACGAGTTACTGGAGAGGAGAGGAGCATGGTAGTCCGGCATTCTGGATGGGAAGAGCTAAAACCCTTCACACACATGAGGCGGTTGTTCCATGTTCATAGGGTATACTTTGGGAAGAAGATTGATCGAAGATGACTTCTAAGCCGAAACTGTGACAATGATGTGTAGAACCTAAGGGCTGTTGATTTTAAAATTCTAAATCTCACAGAAGTTCCGACACATTATTAATCCAAATATCGAGTTTAGTTTCACTTTCACCTTCAGTTCATGGTCTTGGTATGGAACCCAGTCTCATTTCACTTCATGCATTTCTTTTTGATGCTCAGGGACGAGCATGGTTTAAGTATAGGGGGATGATGAATCTCGGATTCACCATTCTAAGTCTCATTAATTAAGCTCAAGTCCCTCAAAATCAAATGCATTTCTGCATTTATTTCACATAATTAGCATTTATGCATGATTTCATAAGAAATGCATTTTAGCATTAATTTCTGCATAAAATAAGAAACCAAAAATCCAAGCCAAAAATGACCTATAAATAGCCTAACTTCCTCTATTTTTAACTCCTTCATGCTAACACTGCATAACCCAAAACCACCTCCACTGTGTACACATCACTAACAAGAATAAATAAAAAATACAAAAAAATTATTAACTCAGGTAAGTGGACCAAAAACCCAAACCCTAGTTAAAGGATTTTCGAATTAAAAGCCCCATATCTTCTCCATCCATTGTCCGATTTGATCCTACTCACTTTTGAACTAATACACATTCAATTACCTTCAAAACAAGACCAAGTTCAAGTGAATCGGAGCTCGTATGTGAAAGTTGGGTTTTAGGGCCTCTTTTCCTATATGTAAATTTTCGCGGCTTTTGACCTTGTATTTTATGTATATATTTTCTTTATCATTAAAAAATCCAAAAAAATTAGATTAAGGTGTCTTTTATTTATCTTTGATTTTTTCATATTTTTCCAGATTTTTTATCTTGTTTAAAACTGACAAAAAAATTAGAAAACTCAAAAAACCAAGGTATTCTATGTACATGGGATACCCCAAAAATTCACTTTTTACATTTGACCGAATTTGACTTTAATGTCTTCATGAAAGTTGTAGATCTCGTCGAGACGAGCATTTTTTGTGAAGGAACTTTTTTGATCCGAGGTCATTTGCTATTTTTTTATCGATTTTACAAATCTTTTATTTTCAGATTTTTCTGGAGCTGACATGTGGCAGCCCAGAGGCCGCCACGTGTCAGCGGTTTTTAAGCATTTTTTTATATGGTTTTTATAAAAAACAAATTAAATCAGCCGCACGTGCGTCGCACGTGCCCCCAGGCACGTGCTCCGCACGTGCCGCGCCCCTCTCTCCTTCACCTCCTACGCCACATGGCATGCGCGTGGCCGTTCGATCTCGCTCGATCGAACGGCCACTGCTCTTCTCCCCCAACCTCGCGCCCACCGCCGCCAACATCGCAACCTCCGTTGACCCCGTTCTCTCGCAACGGCCACTGTCCCTGCCATTCTCGCCAGCTGCCTCCCGCAACGGCCTCGTCGACCTTATCTCCGCCAAACGGCCAAAACCTCCTCCCTCGAAGCCTTATTTAAACACCATCGCCCCCCCCCCCCCCCCCCCCCCCGACTCCGGCATTCGCTGATCCACCATTCAAGGAGTGTGCCCTCCGGGCGTGACAACTGCGAGGTCCTCCACCAGCGTGATCCGAGAAGCTTTGCCTCTCGTCGCAGCATCGCCCCTGAAGCCGCTGCTCTGCTCCGGTCTGCCGTCGAGCACCTTTCCTCAGGTACTCTCTCTCTCTCGCTCTGTTCAGGCCGCAACTCCACCATCCTTCGCCTTCTTCGACTTCACCTCAACATCGTCGTCATCAACCTCGGCTCCGGCCATCCCCCGCTTCATCAGCGCCTCCTCCGCCTGGAGCGGCCCTCGCCCACACCACCGGGCCCGCTCCTCCGACTTCGCCAACCAACTCCTCTTCGCGCTGTCAAGCAATTGTTCCAACGCCATCTTCATCGACCTTCGTCACCCCCGAGCTTCATCGTCACCTCCGCCCAGCGACGCCAGCACGCTACCATCGCCACCGCGCCACTGGCCCACTCCTCCGCCACGCCACCAGGAGCTCAACACCTACATCCGCTTCATCGACACCGAAGACCATTTCGCTTCGTCAACACCTACTTCACGCACCCTCCGCCGTCCGTGTGTCGGCCAACGACGAGCTTCCATCGCCATCATCTTCATCAACATCCTCCGCTTGGAGCTCCTTGGACCGGCCAACACCAACAACATCGCCAGTGCCCAGGAAGCTTCGCACCACCACCTACTCGCCTCTCCTTCGTGATCCCACCGGCAACAGCAACCGCCGCCCTCGCCACCAGGGCTCCACCCTCGACGTCACCTTCTCCGACAAGCCATCAGCACCTCCTCCGCCCGGAGCGGCCCTCGCCCACGCCCCCGGGCCTTCTCCACCGCGTCAACAGCCACGCCAGGCCAGGCTCCAGGCCCGAGGTCCCCCGCACACGTAACCATCTGGTGAATTTGCATAGGGACCCCCAGTTTCATAGGTAATTTCAATTAGGCCCCCGTAGTTCATTCTTTTTCATATTTTGTTTGTTTTATTTACATCTGTACCCCTGCATTCCTCATGCATTTTAGATCTCTAGTTTACATTATTTTATTTATTTAAAAATATCACTTTTTTCATCTCTTAATTCTCTACATTGTGAGCTACTGTGGACATTTTTGTGATTGACGGTTCATTAATAAATATTTATTTTGTGGAAAATTGCGAATTTTGCTCATCTTATGCTCTGAAGTTTCTAGTTGATTAATCATTACTCTAAAAATTCCCGAAAAATCACACATTGTAGAGATTATTTTGCTTGACATTGTGCCCAAAAATCTTTGCATTTACATGCATAAATTGCTCTGTAAAAATCATTTAGCACATTTCAGTATTTGATTTTTAATAGGTATTCAACCCCACATTTCAAAGTTGAGGATTTTTCTGGGATCCATCACCTAGTGATAGATCTTAGATAATTTTATTTCTTGAAAACAAGTAGGTTTAATATTTATTATAATTAAATATTGAAAATCATTCTGTTTGCATTTAAAAATCCATAAAAAATTCATATTGCATCCAAAAATTAAAAAAAAAAATTACAGTGCACTTATTTCATCACTTTTTACATCTCAGCCAAGTTTCGTATTTTTCGGACACAGTTTGAACGTATTTGATAGTTTAGTCCCTAAAATAGGCCAAATTTGCATTTTGCATCCCTTATTGCATTGAAAAATTCCAAAAAAAAGACCGCCTTGAAAACCGAACTCAAAATTTGATAGACACAACTCTAGGTTGTTCCTTTGCCTCCTTGTGATCGACCTTGGGACTTGCCCAAGTAAAATAAACATAAAAACCACTTCTTATAAATTTGATTAAAAATTGTGGTTATCTCTTGACTGTTTCCGATCGCCACCTACAACGAATGACTTTAATTGTTTTCACACTCGAACATTAAAAACACATTCTTAACGCGACTTTTCCGAACTCGTCAAGAATCCATCAGATACTCTAATTGATTTAAAATTGAGTATCTTATCTTTGTCATCACTGGATAAAGTATAAACAGCTTCGGGAATTATTACTCTAGAATTCTCTGACTCTATCGGATGTAGTTCGGGCCGGATACCGAACTGTCTCAGATCACATCTAGCTCGCAAACTGTCTTTCGCGGTACTAGAAAGATTTAAAATTCCAAGAATATTTTCCATAACATTCTTCTCTATATGCATCACGTCCTACTTATGATGGACCCATAAAGTATGCCAATAGGGTAGCTCCTGAAAGAATATACTTTGTTTCTGCCATCCATTTGATGCCTTCCTCTAAGATAATCGACCTAAAGACTAGTTGCCCAAATTTTTTTGTTCTGTCCACATTGTGCTTCCAGATCATCCATTCGAACTTATCCGGCATCCAAACGATTGTCCGTCAAACTTGTAATTATTTTCACTTCTTAGCCATCTATGACTTACAGGTAAGAAACGACGATCTCCCAAAAAATAATGTTTCATGCTCGCATTAGCCATGTCGATTGTTTTTTATCTATACAAACCAGACATGCGAGTTTACCTTTTATACTCCAACCTGATAAATTAGCATACGTGGGAAAGTCATTAATTGTCAAAAATAAAGAAGCACGCATTGTAAAGAACTCTTTCTTTACTGCGTCATACGTGCTCACTCCAGAATTCCACAGAATCTTTAGTTCATCAATCAACGGTTGCATATATGTATCTATCGCATTACCTGATCCCTTTGGACCTGGTATCAATAACGACATCATCAAAAAAGAAGATGCCATCGACATCCATGGTGGCAGATTATATGTAACAAGTATCACAGGCCAAATAGAGTAAATCGTACTCATATTTCCGAATGGATTAAAATCGTCGGAAGCAAGGCCCAATCGTACATTTCTTACTTCTTTAGAGAACGATGGATACATTTCATCAAATTTCGTCCACTCCCATGTATCTGACGGATGTCGCATAACACCAGGTTACATCTTTTTTTTAATATTACTGTGCCATATCATCATTCTAGTTGTTCTTTCATATGAATATAATCGCTGTAATCGGGGAATCAAAGGAAAGAACCGTAAAATCTTCTCCAATTTTTTCCTCTTCGAATCATGACCCATAGTCTTATATCTGCTACTTTTGCAGTCAGGACATGTATCTAAGTTTGAATAATCCTTCCAATATAAAATGCAGTCGTTCGGACATATGTCAATTTTTCCGTAGTTTAGTCCAAGTGCGCGGAATCATGACTTAGCTATCTTTCAGTCCTTTGGAAAACCTTCTGGATTATTTAATAATATTCTAATTACCCATAAGACATCTGTCATCGTAACCGCTGTACATCGATTCTTCACCTTTATCTTAAACATCTCCAAAAGAAAACGTATTCGAGACATTTTAATTCATGAGCATATTGGCTTTTCTGCATCATGTATCTTTTCATGTAAGGTATCCGGAAGCGATTCCATCATTTCATCAGTGTTATTTCCTCGAATATTATCTATCTTCTTAAACATAGCATCGCGATCATGTGTTTCAAAGATATCTCTTTCAATATCCACATGGGCATTATTGACTTCTTCTAAATTAATTCCTTCACCATGATACGTCCAATTCGTATAATGAAGCCAAAAACCATTTAATATCATATGCTCGTAAACTACGGTATGATTTTGGGTCAGAGTGTTCTTGCATCTTATGCAAGGACAATATATCCTATCTCCTTCACCTCCTACAATATGATAGACTGACTCATATCGAAATGCCCAGTCTAAGAATCTGATAACTCCTTTGTTATATGTCCGATAATCATCGAATCTTTTGTTCATCCAGCATTTGTCCATTTCCAAAAGGTAAAGATCCAAAGTTAATTAGCATGTCAGTATCTCTTACAAATCACTTCTACACCATTCTTCCTATATGTTAAAGTTGTAATAACCCGGAGACCATACCTAAGTTTCAATAATGTATGCTAAGTTAATGCATACATCTTATACTAAGTTAATGTGTATTACAGAGAGCATAGATACAAACAAGCAATCAATTGGAGAATTATGTATTTAAATTAGAATGCCATAAAAACTAAGTTTTTGATCCTATAAACTAAACTATTAGGCATGTAAACAACTACGTTACAAATACTTCATTTTTCTAAACACTAAGCTATTATTTTAAAAATTCTAAGCAATCATAAGGAAGCATAATATAATTAAAAAATTACTAAAATAAAAATAATTGAAAAACTTATAACCAAATAAGAGGATGAAATCGCGGCAGCGCTAGATGAGTTGGGCGGATGAAGGAGGGCGGTGGATGGATGAGGGCGGCAGAAGGAGGTGGCATCGGACGGACGAGGGCGTAGAGGGAGGAGGTGGGAGGAGGACGTCAGAGGGGAAGAGGGTGGCGGGGAGGTTGAGCACCGACAGAGCTAGGGAGGAGGGCGAGCGGGCACCGATGGACGAAGGAGGTGAGCAGGCATCGGTAGAGGAAGAAGGGAGAGCGGGCATCGGCAGAGGGAGGAGGAGAGCAGGCATCGACAGAGGGAGGAGAGCGAGCGGGCGGAGGGAGGATGAGAGATGGCCGAGGAAGAGCGAATGAATGAGGAATGGATTCGATCGAGAGGGTATAAGACCATCGGGGACGGTGAGAAGACCGTCCACTATAATAATAATCAGAGACGGTTATAAGTGGATCGTCCCCTTTGGTGGTAGATATTTGGCGGACCTCGCCAATTACACATGCATTGTCGACAGTTATGCAACCGTCCCTTATACTCTACTATAGGGGATGGTGGCAACCGTCCCCTATAGTTGGGTTTACGCGACGACAATAGTGGAGTAAAGGGGACGGTTATGACCGTCCCCTATAGTACTCGGGTAGATAGAAAACAAGCTGGGGCTCTACTCGTAAGGGATGGTTATATAAACGTCGTCAATTACACATGAATTGGCGACGGTTACGCAACCGTCCCTTATACCCTACTGTTGGGGACGTCTGCACCCGTCCCCTATAGTTGGATATACGCGATGACAACAGTGGAGTAAAGGGGACGGTTATGATCGTCCCCTATAGTACCCGGGTAGATAGAAAACAAGCTGGGGCTCTACTCGTAAGGGACGACTATATAACCGTCGCCAAAGGTCCAATCAACGGTGATGGTCTGTAACGACCGTCGTGAATACTCGATGGAGGGGACTGTCAGTCTACAACCGTCTCATATACTACTATAGGGGACGATTTCTCATTGACCGTCCCCAATAAGCGTCCCCAAAGGCCGCCCAGTTTGTAGGGTTAATCCTTATTAAAAAAATATTTTTTGTACATTTGACCTCTTTTTCTTTTTAATCCTTCATGAAACTTATAGATCTCATTGAGACAAAAAATTTCATGTTTACCACTTTTTGATTTGACGATTTCTTTTATTACTTTTCTCATTTTAATTATTTCTCTCTCTGGTCAACATTCTGGTCAAACATACTCTGCACGTGGTACGCGCTCATTGGCCCCGCCCTGTGCCCAGTCATCCTGCATTGTTGACCTGCCAACCCTTATTGTCCGCTAGATATGATCCAAAGGCCATAATCAACTCTGCTCAGTCCAATCTCCCTTGCATGCCTCTCACGTGAGCTGCTCACACACCTATCACGTACCCTCTCCCACGCATTCTAGTCGTTGGGTACTCCTTGATCCAATGACACCTGTAGGTCACCATCTACCACCAGCCTCTGTTACTGTCCATCGTCGCCACTTCCACTACTCACCCATTTCTCCGATCAACGTCGCTCCATCACCTCTTCCCTCTTCCTTACCACCTCTCAATTCTCCTTCCCATCTCCCTGATGCGTCTCCAATCAAAACCCTAACCCTAAACCATTACCACCATCACCGCCACCAGCACGTAACCATCTCCATCGTGAAAGCCCTCATGACCCATTGAACCCCCTCGGATCCCTTCGCCTTCATCCGGCCGTTATCTTCACCTTTGTTTTAAAACCCCAAGATTTGCCTCTGATTGAACCGATCCACCATTTTGCAGAAACATCCACCCCAAGTTCTGTTCTCCTCACCGGTGACAAAAGCAGAAGAGACCTCGTGTCAGCGAAAACAAGGGTAAAGAATGGTGAGATCTACGACGCTTCTTTACTTGTATAGAGGCTCTTCGAGCTATAGAGCTCGAGCTCTTGTTCACCGGATCTATTGAGCAAGGACCAACATGAGCTCCAGCTCCTCGTTCCCAGGAAAACCGTCTTCATATCATCTTCCTTCAGATCCCCTCCGAGCTCATCCAACATTCATCTTCCAGGTAACCCCGATCATTTTCACCCCCTTTCAACTTCGCTAATTTTTCGCATACACACCACTCCATCTCAGGTGATCAAATCGCATTCACCACACCATGCCGATTTTCGTCGACCCTCGCAAGTCATCTTCCCCTTCTTCATCCTCTCCTCCACCAAGTGCCACCTCTAGGTCTTGCACAGAACTGGAGCTCTAGGTCCTCGCTTCCTTCTACTCGATTAGGACTTCCAACCCATTCCCCTCGACATGCCTTTGACTTCTATCTTTGTAGAACCCCTCCACCTTCATTAATTGGATAGAATGATAGAGCTCTGATCTCCTCCTCCGCTTTAGATGAACCAACACCGGCCCGCCTTCTCAGTCATCATAGTAGCCTTGCACCACCACTCAGACCTTTGATAGAGCTCCCTTAAGCTTCCAGGACCCTTCACCTACGAGCAAAGCCTCGATAAAGCTCAGGGGAGGTCGTCGGAGACTAGCCTTTATGCCATCACAAAAAAGAAGGACGAAGTGCAGGCACCCTTGGATTTTGATCCAACGGCTCCTATATACGAGGAGTCAGCCATTGATCAACCCTGCACAGGCATCATCCACTATCCCTCGGTGTCACACATCAGAGCCATTAGATCACTAATATGATGGCCATGATCAAGGTATGAGCCTCCACCTGCCCTTCAAGGGTCGGGATACCTAAGGCTTTGTCAGATCCTCTTTGTTATGCCATGTGGAGGCTCAGACTGACCCTCTACTCGAATCTCAGAGCCTTACGTGCCCCGTACGTGATCTGTCCAAAATTACAGAACAACCCCCTTGCTTTCCAGAAATCATTGATATACCCTAGCAGAGGGTAATATATAGAGTACACCCCTAACGACTTTTAGGATTTGCAGAAAATTCCCTCTAAAGACCACTATGAGATAAAAACTCTTATTTTAATTGCATTTTGGTCCATGATATTTCATTTTAGCATACCTTTTGCAATTGAACTCCAATTTTTATGCATAATATATCATTTTGAAGCTTGTTGGATGTTCTTTCATTCTAGATATTTTATGTATAGATCATAGGCATCTTATTGTCGCTTATTATTTGAACACCACTTTGATCGGTGCATGTTATATTGTGATGATTATTGTCATATTTGTAAATATATTTTGAAGACAAATTGTCTCTCTTTTGTAGAGATTTATTCGAGAATTAATTGATTTATTTCCTTGTTATTTCTGTTTATTCATTGAAGATTAAATTGCTTGGGATCTTGATTAAATTAGAAGATTATTCTGGAATATCTATTGGGTGAACTTGACATATTGGGGCAAGTACTTTTTGAGGATTTTAACACATGTTTGTAGGGGCTTCAAGAAGGAGGGTTAACATTTTATCTCCCTGATAATTATCGTGGTTAAAGAATTATTTAATTGAGGAATAAATCACTAGGAAATCGGACCAGAATATCTTGAGATGTTTCATGGATCTCTAAGAATATTAGATTCATATTTATTTATCATATAGCCTGTAGATATGAAATGAAGTAAATATTTCTTGAATTTATTCTTTTAGGTCTGTGATTTCATTTTTAGGACTAATGGATCATTTTTTATTGGATTTAAAATCAAAATCACAGACCACATACTTTATCATCTTCTCTATTTCTTTTTCTTGCATTTTCATCATTGCATTTCCTTTATTTTATTTTTATTTTATTGACCCTACTTGAGTGAAAGGAACATCCTGGATAAGACTCCAACGATTGCTATCTCACTCGCTAGTCACGATCTCCCAGAATCCCTTGTGTTTGATTTCATTCCAATTCAAACACGAGATCTGCATCCTATATTATTTAATAGAGAACCCACCCAACATAGATTAAAAATACATGCATTCCAACCCGAGGGGACGAGCGGTCAAGCATGGATTCTTTTCAGGCTCAGAGAAGGAGGAGGGGGAAAAACCATCAAAGAAGAAAGTGACAACTACAAACTAAAAGGACCTAAGCCTCTGAACTCGGTAGGCTTCACTTTTCGGCAAAGGGACCCTGCTCGAGTGGAAGGAACATCCCGAAAAAGAATTCCTCCCTCTACTCTGACTGAGCCTTGGGGACCACCTTTCAACTAGCCTCCACCACATGAGATAGATTCATCCCCTAAGGGAACAAGACATGGGAATTTTTCATCATCTAGCTTGAGCATAGTTATGGAGGATTTCCCCTTCCAGTTGTTTTGTTGAGGAAGACAAGTGTCAATTCCCTTATCGATGTGCCCATGGTACCGAATTCTGACATTACGATTATCCTAACAATTAATTAATTGTTAAAATTAATTTATAACCAATAACTAGAAATAGTATGTTCTTTTCGCTCGACCTTTGTATGGATACCAAGTAAATATTATCCACAATATTAAAAAATTATGTTATTTGACAAATTGTTTTCTGCCACCTATACTACAATTACGACTATTAAATAGGTGGAATCAGCATTCATCCAATGGCTCCATTTCTGGGGAGCAACACATTTTTAAGTTGTTCACGGGTTCCTCCAATCCTTCAATCTGCTGAAGGAACTGATCACAAATGCTCCTATCCTCCAGCCACCGGATTGTTCTCTACCCTTCGAGATCATGAAAGATGCATCAAACTTCACAATTGGTGATGTTTTAGGACAAAGATGACATGGGTTGCCATTTGCAATTCATTACACTAGCAGATTACTTAATAGAGCCTAGAAGAATTACACAGTGACAAAAAAAGACCTTCTACCCATAGTGTTTGCACTTGAGAAGCTCAGATCATATCTCCTCTGATCCAAGGTGTTAATTTACACTGACCATTATGCCATCAACTACCTACAGATCAAAAAAGCCAAGCCTTGCCTTATTCGATGGATTATTCTACTTGAAGAACTTGACTTGGAAATTTGTGATAAACTAGGCTTCAAAAAATGTGGTGCAGATTACCTTTCCAGAATAATTGAAGTTGATACTCCTGAGCAGATTTCCATTCCTATCACTAAAATCTTTCCAATTGAGGCAATCTTGTCTATCACCTCCCTTCTCTGGTATGCATGCATCTTGAATTATCTTGTCTCCAATAAGACTCCACCAGACTGGCTGAGGATCCAACTTGATAAATTCTTGTCTAACATTCATTTCTACAAGTGGGATGATCCACATTATTCAGAGAGGGAGTAGATTGCATCTAGGGAGAAGGTCTAAACCTTAGGAGGAGATTATTGGTGTCCTGGACCACTGTCACAAGCTCGAAACTGGAGGACAGAAAGATGATTGCAGTGAAAGTACTCCAATACAGTATTTGGTGACCAAATATATTCAAGAATGTAGATGACTATGTTAAGAAATGTAATTATTGCAAGTGAATGACCAAAGGCATCAGTATGAGAGATACAATACCTCTAAAATATATTCAGATTTTTGATATCTTCGATGCTTGGGTATTGATTTCATGGGCCTATTCCCTAACAGTAAGGGATTTGAACACATCCTACTCTCCTTCGACTATGTTCATAGATGGGTGGATGCAATCCCTGCTCGAACTACAGATAGTCACACCATCTGTCGCTTCTTGAAGGGAAACATCATATCATGATTCAGTCTTCCCAAGATTCTCATATCTGATGGGGGAGCCACTTCATTAACAAAGAGGTCAGGATGATGTCCAAAGAATACGATATTGAGCATCGTGTTGCAATGCCGGACTATCTTCAATCGAATGGCTTGGCTGAATATTCCAAAAGGGAGATCAAGACTATCTTGTAGAAGCATGCACATCCAAATAGAAAGAGTTGGTCATAGCTACTTGATTCAGTTCTTTGGGCATATCAAAAATCATACAAGTCTCCTCTTGACATGTCTCGCTACCATCTTCTTTATGGAAAGCCATGCCACCTGCCCGTGGAGTTATATCATAAATCATTATGGACATTAAATATGTGCAACCTTGATTATGAGAAAGCTGGTAAAAATTACAAAGTTGATCTGAACCATTTGCTTGAATTTGGAGACTACACATATGAAAACAGCCTTATGTACAAAGAGAAAGTCAACAAATGGCATGATAAGCACATCAAAATAAAGACTTTCGAAATTGGATAGAAGGTGTGGTTGTTTGATGCGAGGTTAAAAATTTTCCCAAGTAAACTGAAAAGAAAATGGATCGGGCCTTTCATTCTGAAAACTGTGCGTGATAACGCGAGATTATTGACATCTGAATTTTCATTGGATGCACAGTCTTTTGTAATCAACAGATAGTTGCTGATGTTGTATCTAGAGCATGGCACATTCCTATTCATTGTTGATTCTATAGAAGTTGTGTTTCAAGATAAGCTCTTAGAGTCAAACGGATCATACATTTGAGCAGAAAATCACAAAAATATTTTCCTTTTTCTTCTTTGTTCTTTTCCTTTTCTATTTTTTAATGCTTTCAAAAAGGTATTCATCCCTTTCATCACTACTATACATAGAATGTACTTTTTCCTAAGTATAGGGGGTGGGTGAGCACCCCGAGTTGTCCATTCATTGATCTCTCACATGTCTCCTCAACTCTTGATATTATGTCTATACATAGAGATATTTTACCCTAAATATAGGGGAGACAGGTCAAGACCATGAGTTCGTACATTCCCACCCTTGACCCTCCCTACCTTGTGTACAGTCTGCTATACTTAGGATTATTCCATCATAAGTATATGGGGGACACTCAAATTCTCATTCTTTGATTCTTAATCGTTGTTGTATAGACTGTTCTATACTTAGTACGAGTTATGTCTTCCTTTTTTTCTCTCTGATCTATGAGGGTGTAGCTCAAGCTAATGATAAGGGGTCATATACACTGTATATACTTTGGACATAACTTGTACTTTTGTATTTTCAATAATATAGGTAATTAATAAAATACACAAGAATTCTTTGTTAAATATAAGCAATAAACTTGACTTAAAATGTTTTGAAAAAGATTTGAAAAATGGTTGAAAAATAATTTGAAAACTTTTTGGGATATTTACCCAGCAGACCCTGAAATCTTTTTAAATTACCTCTACGACCTTTGAAACATCCTAATTCCTCCCACGACCCCGTATTCTTGCTAACCCTTACTCTACAGACCCTGTGGTTAACTCCCATCCATGTAACCGTTAGAACTAACCAAACTCTGTTATCTTCCTTTATATTATACCCATTTTAGTGGTCAAATTTACCGCAAGTGCCATTGCCTCCCACCTCACCTCCCACCCTCTACCTGCAGCGGCTGAACACGGTACCCCTCTCCGAGCCCCTCTCCCCCGGTTCGCCGCTGCTCGAAGTCCCCCTGCGGCTTGAAGCTCGTGCCCCCACCACCTCCCCTGTGCTCGACTGTCTCCCCGCCGCCTCCCCTCTCGAATCCCCCCGCGCCCAGGTGCCCCCCGCCATCACCTCCCCTGCCTGCGCTCTCCCCCGCGCCCAGGTGCCTGCCGCGCTCCCCCACGGGTGATGCAGGAATCATCTTCCGCGCTTCTCAACAACCCATTGCCCTCAAGGTGATTTTGACAATCCATTTCTCTTCTATGATTCTTGGGAATGAACCAGGCGTGAGTTGGGACTCTTCTGCTACAGTTCGAAGACGTTATTTACAAGATCAAAGCGAGAGCAAGCAGTGGAGGAGGCGGAGGCGGCGAGAAAAGCAACAAGAGCTACGAAAGAACAATCCTAAAAGGCGTCCGGCGTCGTCTTCCCGGGAGAGATGCTGGTGATGCTGGGGCCATCGGGAAGCGGCAAGACCACGCTGCTGACAGCGTTGGGAGGACGCCTGAGAGGGCTCCTCTCGGGATCCATCCGCTACAACGGGCGTCCATTCTCAAACTCGATGAAGAGGAGCATAGGCTTCGTGACGCAGGACGATATCCTCTACCCGCACCTCACGGTGATGGAGACCCTCTACTACACCGCGCTCCTCCCCCTCCCGCGCGACATGTCCGTGCAGGAGAAGGCAGAGCAGGCGCAGGCCGTGATGGCGCAGCTGGGCTTGACGTCATGCCGCGACAGCATCGTCGGCGGGCCGTCCGTGCGCGGGGTGTCCGGAGGGGAGAGGAAGAGAGTGAGCATAGGCCAGGAGATGCTCATTAACCCGAGCTTGATCTTCCTTGACGAACCCACGTCGGGACTGGACTCGACCACCGCCCAGAGGATCGTGTCGACGCTTTGGGAGCTCGCCAACGGCGGCAGGACTGTTGTCATCGCCTCCCCTGCCTGCGCTCTCCCCCGCGCCCAGGTGCCCCCCGCCATCGCCTCCCCTGCCTGCGCTCTCCCCCGCGCCCAGGTGCCTGCCGCGCTCCCCCACGCCCAGGTCCCTTCCTCCCCCCACCCCCCTTCCCTCAAACCCACCGCTCGTACCTAGCTCCCCCCCCCCCCCACACCAGTCGCTGCTCCCTGCTCTCTCCCACCTGCCAATGGAGTCCCCCCCTTCCCCCTCGAATGGAGCTTGCAGCCAATGGAGTGCCCCTCCCCCCTCGGCCCCCGGCGATGCTGCTCCTGCACCCCCTGTGGCCGCTGCCGCAACCACGACAAGAACGACTGCCTCTAATTCATTAGATTTTTTTCTTATTCTTTCTTTTTATTTTTTTGGCTAATCCTAACCGTTTGATAGTAAATTGGTTAGATTAACTCAAGACTAACCCAAGTGTTTGACTCAAATATAGTTAAAATTGACGGCAGGGTTTGTTGGGTAAGACGGAGCAAGAATACGGGGTCGTGGAAGGAATTAGAATGTTTCAAAGGTCGTAGAGGTAATTTACAAAGATTTCAGGGTCTGCTGGGTAAATATCCCTATAAAATAATTTCAATTCTTTGTAAAAATCTTTTGTTTGTAAAATTAATTTTATTTGTGTAAATAAAATTTTTGAAAAACTATTTGCAAATGATTTGAATAATGGTTGCAAAAAGCTTTTGGAAAAACCTATATATTGTTTGGAAATTATTTGCAAAATGATATTCAACTTTTGTAAATGTTTGTCAATTTATTTGCAAAAATATGTTTTCAAAATGTTTGCAAAAATATTTTCAATTGTTTTGAGAACCTTGTGTAAATAATATCAAAAACAAAATCCTTACAAAAGTATACAAAACATGTATTTAAAATCTTGTAAATAATCACTAACAATGTTTCTCGTGTAAAATATACCCTAACCCTTGTAAATATATAAGCACTCCTGTGTAAATACTTGTACATAGTTCTTTTGTTGACCTTCATTCAAAAAATCCATAAAAAATACAAATTTCAAAAACTCAAAACATTTGAAAAATATTTCAAAAACTTGCATAAAAATTATAAAACTTTTTTCCAAAAATCCATAAAAAAATTAAAATAGAAAATTGCCTCACAAAAAAATTCTCTTACATTGTACGTCTCATTTGCATTTTTTCGGAATGATCAAGACAATTAAACAAGTCTGATTTAAAGTCTGAAGATTTGATCTTGGTATAGATCTTAATGCTCTTAATTTTAAAGGAACCCACTAAGGATTGGAATTGGGATACTTTAGGTCACCTTGTCTTAATTCCTTAGGTTCCTCGAGACTATGTTCATGAGTTGATTTATTTTGTATAACTAGAATCCTTCATATCATCCGTAAGATTCTTGAGATAATGACTTGACTAGAAACCTTGCACTTAACACTTAGCTCAACTCAGATGGGTTGTTGAAATATTTGAGAGTCTAAGTAGGGACGATGCTAGGCTGTTTTACGAAGGGTGTCTCAGGAACCATTCTTGGGGATTGCTGGAATCGGTACTCTAACCCACTTCTTCATGTAGCCATGATTTCTAAAGACTGGAGACTAGATTGAGATAATGCTTTGGATGAGGAACTGCCTGGGGGCACAACTTTTTCTAAGACTCCAAAAAATAAGCAGACCAAAAGATGATATATCCACAGGGACATAATCAAGAATGAAGAGCAATGAAAAGTCAAAGAAAAATCCAAAGAAGATTACTACACAAAATATTCCATAAAAATATGAGCTTCCAAACAAGCCTGCATCTTGGTGAAAACTCAGTTACACTAACCGTGCTTTACAATGGAATAAAGACTACACTGGTCCATTACCAGTTCTTTTCCCATTCTTCTAACTTCTTCCTCCACTCAATTGTAAAGACCAGTGGTACCTGACCTTAAAGGAAATATCTTTATCCATGAGTTCTAGCTACAAGGAGAGTAGACTCTTTATAATTCAGCGGTTTGTCAGGGAGAGCTAAAAAATTCTTACACATGGATCATTCATCTAAAAGTAGAAAGAGTATGCGATTGAGATGATGGCTCTGACCCAACAGTGAACAGAACTAGACGATAGGATTATAAAACCTAAGAGTTATTATATCATATTCCTAACCTTAGTGCGATTCTGAACTAACTAATAATCCAAAGGTCTTCTCTGAGCCTTCTTTGATTTTTCATTAGATAAGTGTAAGAGTCGAAAATCATTCCAAGTTCTTTCCTTTTCTTTTCTTTAATCTCTTCTCTACACTTATAGGTATAAGTATGCACTAGGGACCAGCAAAGGAAAGTATAGATTTCATTTTGGCCTTTAAACCCTAGCTAAATGCATTTATATAGCTTACTTTGCATAAAATAACATCTATTATATACTCTATAAATATTGTATAAAATATTGTATTTAAATACAAAGTAAAAGAATAAAGAAAAAAAGAAAAATAACGAAATACCATAAGTATCAAATGACCCTAAACCTCAAGACCTAGGCATCATGATGATGGGTCGACAAGGAATAAAGTAGGATGTGATAATGGTCAATAAATGCTTAAAACCATAATTTTCAATTCCCTTATAATTCAATTTGAGACCTATTTTATTCTTTATTATCTATACCTCAAATCAATAAACTTCGAACATGAAATTTTTTGATAAAAATACATAGAAAAATACAAAGTTTTATTCAATTCAAAATAATGCACAATATGTCTTAGACACTCGGAATAAAAAGCCAAAAGCTAAATTTCACATACCTATATTTTCTCCATATTATATCAAAATTGATAAAACTCACTTTTATTTGTATATAAAATTTAATAATCTATTTAATGAAGGTGGTTTTATTCAATTTGGATTTAAGATGCAAAACATAAATTTTAGGCCCCTATTGTGCAATCTACCTGAATAAAATAATCATTTTATTTATTAGTCATATTTTTATTTTATTTTTACAATTTTGTAAATAATATATGAAATACATATACATCATTAAGATAAAAGAAAAACCATGAAAATCACATTGAAATAAGCAAGTGTATAAAAATACATAGATGAATTATTCATACATATAGCTATATAATAAATATACCTATTTATTTAAGTGTAAAAAAAGACCTTAGAAAAATAAAATAAAAATATATTTCTATGTATATAAATAAGTTATAAATATATAATTTATGTATATAAATAAAAAAATCTGAAATTGAAAATAAAAAAATTACATATTACATCGGTAAATATACATATATTTGCATTTATAAAAAGTAACATACAACAAATACCCTCAAAAAAATAAATAAAAATAACATTAAAATACTACATAAAAATAATTATTTTTCATGTTTTAACCAAAATTTTAGTAAATCATTTATTATTTTATTTCTATTTATTTTTGAATGGTGGCACCCATCCAACAACCTAGAACCCTCCACATCACCCGCTCCTCCTTATCCCTCGGATCTCGCTCCCAGATTTCATCTCCACCGCATGCTCCCACTCACTCCTCTATCCTTGGAATAAGCCCTTACCCTCATCATGGTCGTCCACCTCGCTCGCATATCCACTTCTAGATCAGATCTAGAGATTTGATCTATGCCGCTCCTAAGCACCCCATCAGGATCGTTGGATCGATTGATCCAACAACCCATCTTCATCGTCTTCCTCCAAGTAACGATCGAGACCTCACGCCATCTTGCCACCAAGTCACCCCCTTAAATTTTTAGCGTCCAACTCTGTTAACCCTCGCTTAATCCAATGACACGCCTCCATAGCCATTCTCTTGGCATCTTCGCACACCTATTAACGCCCCACCTCCGACTCTCTAGGGATTCAAGATGGTTGTCGCAAGTCACGCTATCCACCACCTAAAATCTCCAGTGATCCTACTATTTAAAGCCACCTCCACCATCATCACACCATGTCCTTGATAGGGGGTGGTATCGATGCGTAACAATGGTTGTTTTCTCCAGGTGATGACCCATGGCAGCCATGGCCATGCTAGGGATGCCATAGGCACTGATGAACTCCTCAGTGTAACTACCCAGGAACGAGCAATGACCAAAGCTTCATCAAAAGCGTAACACAAGCTCCCCACTCCGCCTTCTTCCTACTCAAATCCTCCATGTTGGCGTTTTAGTTTTTTTTTGTTTTCTCTTAATTAATCTGAGACAATCACTTTCTTCCCTTTCAATAGAAGACACCATCACCTTCACCATACCATCATCGCCCTCACTATACCTTCCAACCACCCTCTCCCTTCTCCAGAGCCTCATTCACCTCCACTACCCTTTTTCTTTGGCTCGTCGAAGAAGAAGCCTTGGTCCCCCTCCTCCTCCACCCTGATTGGACTTCCAACTCACTCACAACTTCCACACCAACATGCCTCAGCTATTCTAACCATCTAAAGGACCCTTTTGCCATCATTGATCAAACAATGTGATCGTGCTCCAATCTCCTTTGATGCCTCCGATGACCAAACACTACCACTCCTGCTCCGCCATCATAGTCGCCCCACACCACCAACCAGACCCTCACTGGAGTTCCCCTGAGCTTCCCGAACCTTTCACCATCATCCAGCACATCAGTGGAGCTCGCCGGAGCCCAACCTTCTCATCTTCGCCTACGTAGAAGAAAGACATGCGCCTACCGTTAGATCTCGCCTCTTTAGGATTCATCCAATGGCCATGGAGGACATATCTTCTCTGCCATTTGATTCCTTTATCAAGAAGGATCCACAACGGTTGGATCCACCCACTCGAGCCTCCCAGCCTCAGGTGGACCCGCAACACCTGACGTGGCCCAAGACACCATCTGAGCCTAGCCACGCATGTGCCATGCACATGCAACTAGAAAAATTGCCGACCACCCTTGCAGCTCCTCCATATTGCAAAGAAGTCCTACCTAAGCATGCATGCCTTACGTGCCGCACCTGGGCAAATTACAAAGAGGCTTTGCTGGGTTTTATAATATCATTTATGCCCTTACAAGGACCTGAATGCAATATTTCTCTTTTGATTTTTCATGTTTTTATTTAAATTATGCTCACAGACTCCATTGATTACATCTTGAGCATCCTAACTATAATTTATTTGATTTCGATTTCATTGTTATTCTTATTTTATTGTCAATCTAATTGCATTCTTTATTTCCTTATTTGATACCGATATTATATGGCTAAGTTTTAAAGCACATAGTATCTCATGCTCCTTTATTTAAAATGCCATTTTATGATATTGATTTTTATAAATGCAATAATTATCTTTGAAATTGACTTTTAATTGATTGCTCATATATTTAATTAACTTGGGGCATATTTGTATATTGTTTCACACATGGTTATCTGTCTGCATCACATAGCATTATGTTGCATATCATGACATGCTTCATCTCATTTTTAATGGCATAAAAACCAAATAAAAATGCATGCATCGTGTTTTAAGCCTCATTCTATGCAAATTTTATTTACATTATGTATTTATGCCTTTTGTGATGTGCATTGTAACTGCATATGAAAACCTAGATCTATGATTATAGTCACTCAACTTTAATCAATAAATTCCGATAAAAAGATGTGGAGTCTCGTGTCTTTATGATAGACCATGGTAGACTTTCCAAGTTAAATTCTCCACATATCCAAAAGTGTGGTTCTATATGGATCATTTCCACCACATATACTACGATAAGATATGACTACTAACGTGGTGAAAATGAGCTTCATCAACAGGAGACTCGCCTAACACGTTGGCATCGAGGAAAAGGCGTAGAGGCACAGATCCAAGAATCGTTGACCATCTGTAGTAGAGCTCCTCTAGGATCCCACTTTCCTGAGGTAGAGCAATAGTTGTTTTCTTTCTTTCTATTCCTAGGACCTAGATTAGCATAGTTTAGATTTTTGTTGTAGTTAATTTAACTTTATTTCTCGTTAAATCGACCCTTCATAGTTTGTCGGAGCTAAGCTACGACCACCATTTCCACTATGCTCCGGCCATTTCCAGCTGCCCACGTCACCATCATTTCCTTCCCCATTCTCTTTTACTTCGCTCTGACACATCTCATTGTCCTTGATCCTCTTTGTACAGGAGATCATGGTCTCCTATCTGTCATTCGCCAGAGATCCTCCGCTTGCTTCCATTCTGTGCCATCTCCACTAATACAACACCCAAAACCACTTTCCTTGTGTGCTTTATCTTCTTGTGTAGATTCTAGAGGTTAAAGACCTCTTTTGGGATTATTTTGGCTCATCCAAAAGTACCTAGAGCTCCGCAGCTTGTCAGACCTCTAGGGACTCCTCCGATGGTTCTCAAAATGATATGAAGAAATCAACTGTTGCGGGGAGCCGTCAGGAGCATTTCGAGTTATGTATCTTTGCCGGAGATTGTCGGAGGCAAAGGAGAGCGTCGATCGAAGATCACCCAGTAACATGTTCTTCCCTATTCTTTAGGGAGAATAGTGGACACCCGATTAAGGAGGTGCTCCAGATCAAGCACATGTTGTCTGAGTCGACTTTTATTCATGTTCTATCCCCTAGGGGATTTCTAAAAGGCTTAGCTCATTTCGTAATAAATAGCCCCTCTGACTTCACTCCGGTAGGCCATTGCGGCTTCAAACAAGGCTATTCTTTGCTTCTTCCCTTCTACCCCGCCTATGAACTAATGGGTGCAAACACAGATTCTCTATTTGGCTGAGTAGGGATGTGGTTCTCCTCTCTTCTTTTTAGGTGTATTTCTTGCAAACAAAGCAAAGAAAGAGTAAACCAAGACAATGTGAAGAGTCAAACCATGCCTATATATAAGTTTCAGACCATAATCAAAATCAGACAGGGCCACGAAATGAGGCGTCTTGTTCGTACTACTTAACTAACTAACTAAGAATCATCCATTGGATTCTGCTATCTTATATCACTCAATCAATCACTAGGTTTTTATCTGTGATGTCCATCTCCGAAGCGTCATTGGTCGTTGAGCACATGAAGTGTGATAAGTGGAATCATCTCGTCTATTCGGTCGCGCCTAAGTGGGGTATTTTGTAACCTACCCCTGACTATTTGTATTTTCTTTTTAGTCCAGAAAGTTCAAGTTATAGTGTAAAACTTTTTGTAATATTTCAGTAGAACCCCCAGTATTCATTTATTGCACTTAGGTCCCTGTCCATGTCACCTCACGAGCCCATACACGTGAGGTGGTGGGCTTTTTGCGAGGGACCTTCTGTGGTTTAGTGTTATTGTTTGGTCCACAAATTATGTATTCTTGTTAAAAGCTTTTTAGTTAAATTCTATATATACCCTACCACTTTTGGGAATTACATTTATACCCCTACCAACATTATATGAATTAAATATTTTCGAAAATTTACATAGAGGACCCTAGACTTTGGATTTTTATTTTGGATTGCATTTTTATTTATTTATATCTTCATTTAGATACCTTCCAGTGTATGTAATTCTGTTTATTGTATTTCTTGCATTAAAAATAGCATTTTGTATCAAAAATCCATAGGAAATTTATTTTAAGTGCCTGACGCTATTTAAAGTCACACATATTTTTCGCAAAGCTATTTCAAGTATTTTTCCTATATTTAAAAATTCAAAAATATTACATTTATTCCCTATTTGCATTAAAAAATACAATAACATTATAAAAATATTCTGAAAAATTCTAGAAAATTAGGAGTTGTTTATTATTGTATTTTGCACTACAATACAAAAATCATTAAAAATACAAAAGAAAACCCAAAAGATGCAAACCCTCTCTAACCCTAAAAAAATTATAAAAGTTTCTTAGAAAACCAAAAACATTTTCTGTTTCTATGTCTTATTTATCATATATATTATATATTAATTTAGTTTTGGAAATTTTTAAGCTATTTAGCTATTTTTAAATTCCAAAACTTTTCATCCATCTGTTATTGTTCACTGTTTTCACATCTTTATTCAATTAAAAATACAAAATATTTTAAAAATTCTGATAAAAATATGAAAATAGAAGGAAATTAAAAAATGACAAAAAAATATTATTTTGGACATTTTGAGTATTTATAGCTTTATTTATATATATTAGCCTATATTATATATAGTTATATTTACTTATATTATTATTACTATTACTATTTTTATAAAAATACAAAAATATTATAAAATCATAAAAAATAAAAAGGACTGCACTTTGGGTAATTTTCAGAGTTCTATCTAATATATATATATATATATTTATTTATTTATATATTTATATTTATATCCAACATATCCATTATATCATATATAGCATCCCTATATCCGTATATATAAATATTTCTTCTATATTTTAAATATTGAAAATTTAAAAAGAAACTAAAAATTTTAAAATTAAATATAATAAAAAATATAAATTAAAAATCCAAATAAATAAATATTGAAAATATACAAAAAATATAAAATCCCTATAAAAACACGAAACATCGATTGTCCTTTTAGTCGATTTTTGTAGTCTATCCCCCTTTCTCCCTGTGTTATACCTCTACTTCACCTATACACATCCTTGTAGAGCTACAATAAATTTTAACTCCATACTTTTATTTCTACATTGCTTGATCTATTATGGGCTAATTGTTGTTTGATTCACCTTTCACGAGCGGTCACCATAGCGAAAATATTCTCACCTTGTGAGGATACATTAGATCCTCTCCTAAAGCATTTCAACACCCAGTCATCATGATGATTGGGTCTTGGGGTTTAAGATCACTCAATGTCTTTGACACTTCCTTCTATTTCTTTTCTTTCTTTACTATTTTATTTGACATTAAAATAGTATTTTATACATTATATATCAATCAATATATGAATGTTATTTTGAGGGATATGTAAACTTAGATGAAGAAATTAATGAGGATATATAAAACTATATGGATAATGTAAACCATATGAATATATATAAATTTAATCTAATCTATACAATTTGATTCTATTATTTTTCCTATCTATTTGCATCCAATTCATAATGATATACATTTTTAATGATTTAACAAACACACTTCCCATATTCACCGATATTTGTATTTACACACACACATACACACATATGGTTTTAATGTGGCTGCCCCTTAGGGGGAGCTAACTTGGCTCCCCCGACCGATTTTCTCCCATTTTTTTATTTGTTTTGAAAATATATTTCGTGAATATTCATCACTATATCCATATTTATGCTATTTAAATTTCGTGCAAAATAGAGACTCCTATGGCCTCCGTCCAGACAGTCATTTTTTAACGGTTACAGAATTGCTAAAAATGACCCCATCTGGACGGAGGCTTTAGGAATTTCTGTTTCATACGAAATTTGAATAACATAATATAGGGATATATTGATGAAAATCCACAAAGAAATTTTCAAAAAAATAAAAGAATGTGAAAATGAGGCAGGGGTAACCAAGTTAGCTCCTAATCAAGGGGGCAGCCCCATTTTACCATATATATATATATATATAAGAATAATGTATCATCTACATTGGTATTTGTATCTAATCATTTGCATCTTTGTGGATCAATTGATGGTGGAACTTCCAACCGGGTACCCGCATGTACCCGTTGGGTTTTTTTACGGGGCATGGATCAAGGCATAACAGGTACTTGACCCATTATTTTTATATAGGTACCGGAGAGTTTAAGATCAAAATGGATGGGTCAAGCTGGATACCCATTGATGCAGATATTTTTGAACATCCCTAACATAAAGGATGAGAAAATAATGGACAAATAAAAAATTAAAGAACAATGAAGAGAAGGGAGTGAGGAGAACTGTGATTGCTTTCCAGAAAACTCCTCAAATTATGTAGATTTTCTGCTTAATCAGATAAGGTCACATCTCAAACGAAAATAAACAACATATTATATTATATTATATTATATTATATTATATTATGGATGTAGTTCTTCCTCCCCTCTCTTTATCTTCTTCGTGCTAAATGCCATGTTCATTACGTAAGCAAAAAGCGTCATATTTAGGATTCCCCAAACGAAATTTGCAAGTTAATGCACGTTTTAATTACGAAAATTTTGTTTTTACAGAAATACCCCTCTATTGACCTTCATTCAAATCTTTATTTTTCAATCAGAAATTTAGAAAGTTGATGTTAAAGCCCCCAAACTTGTTCCACTCAAAGGTCTTTAGATATTACGCAATGACGATTCTATAAAAATAGCACTTTATCTTTATTGTATTATACAATTTGGAAATTTTACATAAAATTCACCCAGCTATGCTTCTTTTGTTCGCTTGGTTTCTTGAAGCTGTAGTTTCTAGTAGAAGATTTTTTTTCTAATTATATTTAATTTCCTAAGTAGATAGTAGTAGTAAATATAGATCGAGAAATTATATATATATATAGGATTTCATTCAAATAGGACGCAGTCCTTCCATAGTTAAGGAAGGCTAGCCCCTTTTTTGTATAAAACATGATGACTTTAGTAGAATACATATACAATTTTGTATTACAATGTGCAGTTTTAATGTTTGTATTATAATACACAGTTTTGTATGCGGCTTTGTATTTATAACGTGCACCTATAATACAAACCGTATACGTATTATACTAAAGTGTTCGTGTTTTATACAAAAAAGGGCCGGCCTTCCTAAACTCAGGAAGGACTGCGTCCTATTTGAAAGGCCCCCTATATATATAAGTTAAATACACAGAGATCTCAATCCTCTTGTCAAGCTTCACTACTTGTATTTATAAGAGCTACCTTAATTTCCTTTCTGTGCCCCCTAGGCCTAGGAAGGACGAGGATAGGAGAGGGCAGCGAAGATGAGGGCGTTCAAAGATTAGGTCTGCCGAAAAATTCTTATAATTGGTCTTCTCTCAAACATAATTCATTAAAAATACAATTAAGATTGTATTTGAACAGAAACAAACTGAACCAGAATACATGTTTTATTTTTATATATAAAGTGCACCTAAATGACATAAGTTTGTGTATGATCGATTCATTGATGTTTTTATTACACACACAAAACTCCACATAGGTATGTATTTTTAGATAAAACAACAATACAAATATCAATAACAAGCACCACCAAGACAAATTTACAGGGAAACCCTCCTCAACTAGAGGGTGAAACCGACGAGGCAAGATGTCCCTATTGCTCACAGAAATAGGGTTTTTTGTTTCTCTTTTTACTTTCAAATAACTAGGGTGGGTGAGATAAATAAGTAGACCCAAGCAGGTAAATGGATCCTCACCCATGATCCTTTTATCCATAAGACAACTCAACACCCCCTCCACTTGGGCATACAGATTGTACATGCCCAACTTGCCCACATTCTTCTCAAAACTACTTGTGGGGAGCCCCTTGTTGAAGACATCTGCCACTTGATCTTCAATCTTTATGTACGGTAGAACAAGCTCTTTGGAGTCAATTTTCTCTTTTATGAAGTAATGGTCAATCTCCACATGTTTGGTGCATTCATGCATAACGAGATTGTCACAGAGATTTATAGCAGCCTTATTGTCACAAAATAGCTTCATAGGGAGCTTGAAACTTATTTCGATGAATGTTAAAATAGTTTTAAGCCATAGCATTTCAGCAACACTCAGTGCCACAACTCTGCGTTCGGCTTCAGCAAGGGATTTAGAACAAATTGATTTATGTTTGTTTATCCAAATCACCAGGTTGTGATGAATCTCCACTTCATCACCGTTATTCTTTCATTTTAGCCTTAAATACCTAGCTAAATGCATGTATATATCATTAATTTATGGAAAATAATGCTCAATAAAAACACATAAAGTATTGTACAAAATATTATATTTACATTCAAAATAAAAGAATAAAGGAAGAAAAGAAAAAGAAGGTAGTGTCAAAGACACTAAGTGATCCTACATCCTGAGACCCAATCATCATGATGACTTGGTCAACAAGGAATAAAGTAGGGGGAGATAGGGCAGAGACTGTACAGAAAACAATCAAAAACCCTAATTTGATTGGCTAAAAATATGCTTTTTGAGACCTATTTTATTTTCTTATTTTTACACCTAAAATCAATAAACTTTGAACATGACATTTGTACTTAAACATACAAAGAAAATACAAAATTTATTTCATTTAAAAATAATGCACAATGTGATTGGGACACACAAAATAAAACACTGTAAAGAAAACTTTGCAGATATGTATCTTCTCCATAAAGACTCAAAATTCACCAAACCTACCTTTATTATTCATAAAATAAAATTATATATTTATTGAATGTAGTTTCATTCAATTTAAAGTTATGATGCAAAAGTTGTCTTTTGGGCCCTCATTGTGCAATATACCTGTATATGATATTTAATACATTTATTCATTATATTTTTAGTTTTCTTATATTTTTTAAATTTTAAATATTATTGAAAGTACATGTAAATAATAAAATTGAAATAAAAGAATAAAAGTTCATAAAAATAAATAAAGCTATTTACTATATAGGTAAGGAATGCCTCTAATATTCCTATATAATATTTACATATAATTATTCAAGTAAATAATTTAACTCAGAAAAATATATTAAAAATATGTATATATGTATTTAATAAAGTTATAAATATATAAATTATGTGTATAAAATAGAAAAATATAAAATACAAAAAGAATCAAATAGGATAAATACAAGTCTAAACACTTATAAGTATACAAGTAAATATTAATATGTAGTAAATTAATATGTCAAAATAAATAAAAATCAGAATAAAGTTCTACATAAAATTACAAGTATTTTTATTTTTTTAACAAAAAATAATAAAATCAGTTCCTATTTAAAAATGCACTAATAAGGGAATTATTGCTCTAAATTTCCTAGTTGGTCCACGTGGACCAACCAGTACTCGGCGTTCGTTGACCCAAGGTCAACTATGCGGCCTTTAGCTATGACTTTTGTCAGAGCTCACCAACCCCCTACCTTCTTTAATTTTTCACGCCTTCCTCCATAACCCTTCTTCCTCATGCACTTCACTTTCCTTCTCCCTTGACATCCATCACCCTCTCCCACACTAGCATCTTCATTAACCCCCCTTGCCTCCCAAGCTATCTCCCTACCAAGGTCGATTGTTCCTATGCCTATAAAAATATAACCTCACCCTCCTTTTGTTTTTTGACCACCCTTGAGCTAATGCAACCCTATTATGACACTCATTTTAGTCTTCTTGTAACAACATGCATCGCTCTGTCCCTTCTTAGCGTGGATAGAGGTGTAGGGAGATATCCACATTCATTGACATTCTTCTCTGGCAAGCTTCTCCTACTCTGAGCTCCCAGGCTTGTTGAGATGCTAGGTTAGGTTATTTTCCTTGCATTTCAATTCTTTAGCATAATTTAGTTGTTAGTTTCATCGATTAATCATAGTCTTAGCTTAATTTTAGATATGAAAAACTTCGGAGCCTTAAGTTGCGACACCAAATCCACCTTGTTCAGCCACTGTCTCGACCCCTTTTTGCCCCCATTTCAAACGTTTTCATTTACTCTACAAATCCCCTCTCTTTTTACCTTGAATTCCACAACTAATTCGAGCCATCAGACTCCACCTCCTCTGCCTTCATCAAAGTCCCATCACCTCGCTACCACCATGTATTTACAGCTTCAATATAGGGACAAGGAGATATCCCTTGGCTCCCTTAACAATTTTGTGTAGAAGAGTGAACCAAGAGACCGCTTGGAGCATGATTCTAGATCTCAAACAACAACTCTTGGTGGCTGAAGCTTCATGGCTCCTTCGACGAGCCCCAGACACATCTAAATGTTCTTGTTTATGCGTAAGAGTCCCAGGAAGCTGAGGAGCCTCTCATCTACGACGGAGAAGTCCAGATGAATGAGATATCACCGCTCGAAGCTCATCGTGGCTGAGTTCTTTGAGTGTTCATCTAGACCGCGCCGTCGTCGTCCGATCACACCCTCGACCTAGATCTAATTTGGGACGTTAAATTTATAGTGAACCGGTATCTGCCAAGTCATCCATTGTGCCACATGGAAGATCTAAAGCCCTCCGATTGTACATTTTTAAAGGGGTAATATATTAAATAATCCCCTTACTTTTTCTATTATGCATTAGTCATGTAAATGTTTAACAATGTTCAAAATTTTGCTTGATATTTGCACGGACCACTTGAGGTTGTTGTATATTTCATCAAGATCCACGCTAGGTCAGCTCATGTGGTTCCCCACGTGAGTTGGCCAATTTGCACATGAACCCTCCCAACTTTGGGCATTTCTGATTTAGATATAAAAAATATGTAATATAGTGTTAATTTTTTTAGGTATTTGCACAGAAAACCTCTACTTTTTATTTTATTACAAATATGCCCTTTGCTAGGCCTTATAAATTAATTTAGATTTTTATTTTTTAAATATCTCACGTGCTTATACATTCTTATAAAAATTATAGTAAGTATGGAATATTATTCTTATCCATGCCTTATTTTTATTTAGATTTACTTGTCCTTTTCCATTTATTAAATCAATTAAGAGCTATGTAATCTCTGTTTAGATATAAAAATACGAAAAAGTATAAATCATTATCTAAAAATTCCAAAGATATATACAGAATGCCCTTATTCCCAGAGATCTCTATCTCCTAAGGCTAAGACATGATCTTATGTTTTATAAGGCATGTATAGTCAAGACCTTTTAGATCACTATATATAAATCCTTAAGTTCTTGAAGACAAGATTTGAGATCATTATCTCTAAAGTCTGTGTTGAATCCCTGATCATCACTCTTTATTATTTTATTTTTGCTAATTATCTTGGCAAAGTATCATGTAAATAGATGTACATACAAAAAGTTAGCAACATGCATGCATATGTTGATAATACATAATTAGCATGTATTTGTACAAAAATAAAAGAATAAAGGAAAATAAAAAGGAAGGAGGTATTTTGAATAAATACAGAGTGACCCAAACCCCATGAGAGGGCCAAGCATTGGCCCGATAGCCAAATAAAACAAGTAAAGGGAGATAGGACCCACTCTATATTGTATATATCATGGGTGTAAATAAATAAAATATTTTTGCCAAAAATAAAAATAAAAATAAGTTTTTACCTCCTTGTACATATTTTTAAAAATAAAACAAATTAAGAAAAATAAAAGAAAAATAAAATAAAAGTCTCTCTCCTTTGTACATAATACATGTATATATATTTCCTTCCCTATTTATTATGCTCCTGTAAATAAATAATAAAAATAAAAATTACTTTATACTCCAAAAATTATGTTGTGAATAAATAAAAAATAAAATTGGGGTATTTTTAATAAATAATAAATTAAAAATAATTGTACAAAATACATAGGTATAATATATCTGTATATAATACTCTATATTGTATATAGACTAATTTATTTTTCAAAAAAATAAATAAAAAGCATAGAAAAATTCCTTGAAAAATAATAACCATTTTTCATTTTATTCATTTTTTATTTTAAATTCATTTAGTATTTTTAATTTATTTATCTTTCATTTTTCTTGCTATTTATCCTGTAGCAGCTTTTGTCTCTTTCCTACGCCGCTCCTGATTGGTCAACGTCTGCATATTGACCCATGTCAACGCCATCTTCCAGGCATGACCTGACTCGGTTGAATCGCAACCTGCTGCCTCGATTCATCGCCTGCAACCTCCCAGTGGATCCATGACCTTCGCGGATCCCTAGGAGGGTGCAGATCCTTCTTTGTTTGCGGGCCCCCACCCAATTTCTCCAGCCACCTGGGAACGCTATAAAGCGTCTCAACCTCTTCCCCAGGTCGGTTGCTCGTGCCTCGCTCTAATTTGATATCCTAGCCACCTCCAACTGAGTGACAGGTGCCTGGAGCGCCGCTTGGCGATCGACATGGTCCAGCAGAGCCAACGCTCGACCATCATGGCCGGAGCTCCGCTGCGAATAGCCTACTCCGCCTTCCGCAGCTTGGTCGAGGCCATTACCCCGACGACCCCCTTCGCCTGAAGCTTAGGCGTCGATCTAGACCTTCAGGTGACCCATTTATCTTTCTCCTTTGTCCATTCGATCAAAAATTTCATTCATCGGCGTCGCACCTTCGTTTGCTCCGACCAGCTGGTCGGAGCTCCGTCATTCACCTCCAACCGCTCCGATAGCATCGTACGCTCATGCTCCATCTCGTTCCGCATCCTGATCCACGTCCATCTAGTGGAGATTAGGTTTTAGATCTCCTTCATCGCCTTCACCGGAGATCGAAGCTCGCCCAACGTTGCTTCTTTGGTTTTTAGTCCCAATAACCAGGACCGGAGCACCGCCCCGAGTCCCAGCTACCCTTTGCAGGTGAAGGCACACGCTGAAGACCCTCTTTTACACCCAGTAGAGACTTGCTGGAGTAGCTCCAGGTCCTTGTCGTCGTCACGCTTATCCAGCTGATGGAGTCTCCATCCTAGCCGTTCAATCTATGTGGAAGCATTCTACAACCTATCCAGCGCTTTCTGGTCGACCATCGGAGCTAAGGATCTCTTCCTTGTCTCCGGTGAAGTTCACCCAGAGCTGTTCGTCTAGGTTGATCCAGCGTCAATGGATCAGCCCCGTACTTCCAAATCTCAGAGGAGTCAGGCCGTTGGATGTCAGATCTGACATCCACGCACGCCCTACGTCGTCGACCATTCTCGACCACCAGATCTGACCTCTGACATCAATCAGAGCCATACATACACGCCTTCTCCAGCGGCCGCCACGTAGCACTCCAAACGTGCCTCACGTGCTGCAAGGGGTATATTTCCCTTTTTCCGCTGCATTTGTTTGAGTTTATGTTTTAGTCTATAAAATAAAAGTGTAGTTGAACTTATTTGCATTCCATTCCATGTAGTTTCTGATATTTTCTATTTTGTCCTCCCTGTTTGGAGGCATGTGTACCGACATGTGAATATTGGTGCTTTTGTAGTTTTAGTCCTAGACTTTTTAGATGCCAATGTTTGAATGAACTAGTTTCTGAAATTGCAAATATGGCCTTGTGAATGTTGATTTTATGCATGTGATGATTTAATTGGAAAAATTACAGATTCGACCTTGAACTTTTAATGCTTAAAATAAGTGCATTTAAGTCCATTCACAATGTGTGTGTTTTTTTAATAAAATAATTATTAAATTAGCTCTGAAAATTCTACAAAAATTACACATAGCTCCTGCTATGGTGTAGTATTTATAGTAATTTTTATGGCTTGTTTTGAGTTTATTTGATATTTTCTGAATACCAAAAACCATAAAAATTTATTTGGTCTAAATTAGAAAACCCATAAAAATAGAAAAATACCTTTAAAATTCCATAAAAATTTGTGAGTGCTTGTTTGGTGTTGTTTTAATTTCTGTAGAATTTTCATATTATTATCTTTTATAAAACACCTAAAAATTACAAAAGACTAAAAACCTTATAAAAATCATCAAAAATTCCATAAAAAAATGTGTTTTCAAGTTCTTAGTTAGATTTTGTTTTCTATTTTCATATAAAATTGCTACTAGGAATTTAGAGTATTTTAAATATTTTAAAATTACCTTTCTATCCAGGCTGTACACTAATTGTTAGTTTTGATCTTCTTTTATTTTTTAGAAAATTACATAACAATCCGAAAAATCTCATAAAATTCCCAAAAACACTTGAATATTTTAAAAACAAAAAAATAATTTTATTTTGAATTTGTAGGCTTTTTAGACCTTAATAAAAATTGTTTCAGTGTGCTCACTTTTGTTTTCTTAATCATTACTCTGATTCAAAAAATATTAAAAAATTAAAGAATTAAAAAACCACCAAAAATATTTTCATTTATTTTTGGATTGCTCAACTACTTCGTAGGACTTTCTCGTGCTACTTGTGTTCGACCCTTGTGGCTATACCATGTTAAATAAATAGAAAGACCGCATGCCTTGATCTTTATGCTTGTTTGCTCTGATTGGTGGTCAGATTTTTCTTATTTATCGTACTTTGCGATTCGGGTTGAAATAACCTTCGATATTCCTTAACCTGAGTTGCCTTCGTGGGTCATCAGAATGGCACCGTTGCTAGGGAGCACGATGTAGCAGTCTGTTTTCTGTTTGTGTTATTCTTTTTCTTTCTATTTTCCATTTTCTTTATATGCTTGCTTTTATTTTTATTTTTCTTTCTTTATTCCTAATTTTATTTTTCATAACTGTGATCTGACCGATATTTTGTTTCTCTATTTCTTGCAAGGGCCCGATGAGTGAGGGCGGCATTCCTTGGAGTGTCTGTGCACCTGAGCGAAGTAGAGGCGACTCGTTTCTTCATATAGCAGTAGGAGAACGTAGGAGAAGAGGAGAAGAAGACTTGGAGGATCATTGGAGATTTTTTAGCATTTTGTTTTCATTTATTATGTTATTATTGTAATAAAACATGACTCAGAGACACTTGTACACTTGGATTTATCGGGGCCTGTTTCACCGAGTACTGGTGTGCTCGGGGGATCTCACCACGATTTTTGTCGGTTTTGTTTTTGCGGCTTTTCTTTTATTTTTGATTCTTGAAGGATTTAGCTCCTAGACTTAGGATTTTATATCTGATTGTGAAATAATTAATTAAGGTCCCAACCCTAATTATTTGACTGCACCTATAGATCATTAAGAGGACTTAATTAATTAAATCACAAAGAAAAAGCTAATTTGGTCACTTGACAGGTCACGTGCCGCTAGAGGCCGTATACAGTGTTGGCAGGATCCGTTGTGGCGGACACCGATCAACATCAGGGACCGGATTCCGACCTCTCCTGTTGTCCTATTAACTACTATTCTTCACATGTAGAAAATTTTTCGTCTAAGGTCATTTTCTTCTTGCATCATATAGGTAGTTTAAATTCTGTCTTTATTTATGCACGGATCGCCCTGCATGTAGAGTGTTGGCGATAGGTATGCATTTTTGACTTTGCATGCTTCATAGTGTTTGACCGTACATCTGCTTTTTCGACTTGTCCCCCTGTTTTTGGACTTAAAATAACCAGGATATCGAAAAATTCATTAGGCGTTGTTTGATTTTTGAAAAATACATAAAAAGAAAAATTATAAAATTGGGACTGCTAAACATACTTGACCATAAAAGACATCTCACCTAAAAATCTGTCTTAGGAGAGCAATCCCCTCCTTGTTTGGTTTGGATGAGTCAGAGAGTGGCCCGCACACTAGGATAGAGCCATGCCTGACCTTTCTTCAGACTACCGATTTCCGGGTTAGTCGTTCTCCAGTGAGGATCGCTTCGATTTCCGGGAAAGCAGGCCGCGATATCCTTTGCAGAGCGAGTTGATCGGGTAGTCAGTAAATGGTCCGCAACTTGTACTTGCTGGGAAAGATCTAGTTTTGGGATCGGGCTAGTTTCCTTAGAGCGTTGGTTTCCTACCAGCTCGCTTAAATACTCTGATAGACGGACTTATAACCTTAATAAAATAGACAAGATAAAAGACCAAACTTTTATGGTCGTCAGCTCAATATTGTGTAGGTGAATTGGGGGTTTGTTTTCTTCATCTTGTTTGTTTCCATATCCCATCTGCCTTCCTCTCTACATCATGATGATGGGACAGAGGTCCCTTAGGCAGCCATTGGTTGCACTGCTTTCGAGCACTCCGCCCCATTCATCTAGGCCGGTTCGCGAGAGCCTAGACCCGCTCTCCGAACCCGAGTTTGACTCCGCTCTATTCCCCCTCGACCACCTTTATTTCAGACCCGAGGAGCCCGAGCAGAGACCACAGATATTTGTACATTTGACAGCACCTGGGTTCAGGACTTTTGCCTTTGTAGAGACCAAGGATATGGCCAACATTGAGGAGCGTACTGATGGACCCAGACAAACGCACACATATGTTCTTGACCACGGTACCATCAACAAGACCCTTTTAGCTTCCTTGGATACTATGCAGCGACAGATCTGAGATCAAGGAGCTTTCATGGTCGATATGCGCAAGGAGATAGCTCAGATGCGAGCCAACAGAGGAGAGCCGAACAAAGACGGTTGTGGAGACATACCAGAGCTAGGAGGAGGAGATGGACCACATCTCGATGAGCCATAGGAGCCAGTCCGACCAACATGCCCGATGAGAGAGTTGCACAACCCTAGTGCAACTCTAATGTACCGTTGGATTCAGCTACCTGCGATTTTGGGAGACCAATGAGGTCAATCTTCTTAGGCACATCCCTTTGCAAGGAAGGAAAGAGCTAGGGCTAAGTAAAGTGCTCGAGTAAGATATTCTAGTGTTGACTCGCCACTGGTTGAACCTTCTTTTCATTTGTATGCCTGTGATGTTGGAACCTGAGAACCCCGGGACTACTAAGTAGGTTCGGTATGGTTTTTCTCTTTCGCGTTAGGAGGGCTGGTGGAATGGCTTTAGCTATTGACTCGGAGGGTGACCCATCAACATACCAGTTCCTCTCTCTTTCCTGCTTTCTGGTGTCAGGTGCGGGAAGTCAGGGTTGCCGACGTCTGATCCAGGAGGAATTCCTCTTTATCTGTAGAAAGAGAACTAGCTTGGCTCGCAGGGCCAAAACGTAGTATGATTAGTTGCCAATCCCGAGTTGCATATATAGAGGGTCATTCAATCTCCCTCCTATGACTATCCAGTTGTTGCCCAGATTTCACGGGCTCGCCCCCAAGGAGCTACATCTCCATATCTATAAGTTTGAGATGATCTGCAGCACGGTCCACGATAGATTCCTGGATGAGGATACCATCAAGATGATGGCTTTTTCGTTCTCCCTTGTCGACGGAGCAACCTATTGGCTGAAGCATTTGGGGAGATACGTGACGTCATGGGAACAGCTCCAGAACGAGTACTTGAACAAGTACTATCCACTCAGTCAGACGAATACAACACGAGCCCTCATCAACAACTTCTCCATTCTTACCAACGAGCAGTTTCATAAGGCATGGTATCGCTTCAGAGAGCGCATCGACCGGTGTCCACACCATGATATATCAAAGCCCATCCTCGTGCATAGTTTCTTTTATGGGCTGACAACGGAGCTGCATGTGCTCGTGAACGCATCCTGTGGAGGATCCTACTTTGCCAATGATGTGTATCAGGTCTGGGCTATCTACGAGGAGATGGTAGATAACTATACATTCATATCCCAAACCTGTCTCTACACTCAGGGGAAGCCCCCACCACAGGTCATGACCTATCATAGGATATCACGGGTTGATGCAGGTCCTTCCACATCTTCAGCAACCGCAGCACAGGCAGAGTCGTTGGCCGCTTATTTGGGTATTATCATCGAGAAGCTAGACCGCATTGAGATCATTGAAAAGAAGTAGTGCTAGGGCATGTCACAGATAGATCAGATGGTACAGACGTTGAGTGACTTGAAGATCCAGATCATGTGTCTCTAGGAGGCACAGATGGCTTCTCAGCCCTGTCTCAGGTCACGGGCTCACCCCAGCAACAGCAGCTCGACCCAGTCCTCTGCCCAGTACAGATAGGTCCATCACATTCAGGCGGAGCTGTTCCAGCAGCCGCAACACCACTACGTCCAGTCAGCAGGAGCATCCCCCGATAGTCCTTCCTCCACCCCTGTTTGAGCAGGAGCTGTTGATGTATGTCAATGCGATTTGGTACGATCGACCGCAGTCCGGGATCCGCAGAGATCATCCCAGATTCCGATGGTCGACTGGAGGTTCCTTGTCCTAGCAGCAGCCTCCATTTTAGGGTGGGCAGTACAACCATTCCCAACAGTAGCAGCCCCAGTTCCCACACCAGCCACAACCAAAGCAGCATTACCAGCAGTGTCCTCGTCCCTACCAGCAGGGACAACCACAGCCTCAGCAGTACTCTTAGTATCCCCCTCATCCTTCCCAGTAGCAGCTCAACTTCTAGAGAGGCAACCCGTCCAGTTCTCATGGGTTAGCCTATGAGAACCCAACACTCGAAGACTTAGCCCACCTTCTCTCTGAGCAGCATGCCACTTTTAGGTGGGAGATGGATGATTTCCGTCAGGAGATGAGGGAGATCGTCAATGGCAAGGCCGCCATACCCACTCAAATAGAGCCGAATCCGAACAACCTGAAGAGGAAGTCTGAGCAAGTACAATTTACAAAGGTTACCACTCCTAGTGACTCATTGGGTTATATTACTTCATATACATTTGATGTTGACTTTGTTATACTTAGAGCGGTTGGATGCCAGCCAGCGGTGCCTTATCTGAGCGATGACACCACGAGGATGCAGGAGCAACATGAGAGGAGGAGAGCGGTGCTGATACCGTAGATGATGATGATGACGGTGGTGTTGACGACACCGAGCATGTTGATCCAACCGGCGATACTGAGGTCGCCGGTTCACAGTTGCAGGAGGTGGTGCTGATGCCACTAGCCATTCAGATGTTGAGCCAGAGAGCGGTGCTGATGCCGCAATTCTAGATGTTGTGGGTGGTATTGAGGCCACCCCTTCTATTCCTGTTGCATTTCCTTTGATTTCTGTATCTTGGGACTATCTAGAAAACTCCAAAAAATTAATAAATGAAAGGGTTCTTTATCTTTGAGTCATCTATGAGCATGGTGATATTTGTTTGGATTCTACTTCTCAATAGCAGGGACCCGTTCCTAGCCCTCTATCCGAGGAGGGCCCAGACATCCCCTTCCCTCAAGTACTCTATTTGGATAAGGGGAATAAAAAAGAAAATCTAAAAAAGAGCCAGTAATTAGAGTTCAACCAGTAGATGATAGACATATTTCAAATTCAGCTGACTCTATAGTTGGCACTTTAGCACTTGCCTCTCTTTCAGAGGAACCTGAGAGAGAAGACTACCGTCCGCAAGAAGAAGAGAAATCATCATGTATAGATCCAAGTACTCACTCGTGCCACCTGCCTCACCATACAGAACCGTTTGCCGGCCAAGAGGCCAGATGCAGGAGCTCCCTATGTCAGATGGCATATCCATGAGCAGAGATTTGATTACACTCTATTAGACATCGACTCATCCATCAACCTACTTCTAGCTGCCTTACTCGACCGATTCGAGTTTGGCCCTCTTCGACAGAGCAGAACAGTCCTTCAGTTTGCTAATAGATCTGTCAAGAGGTCGAAGGGGTTGTTGAAGGATGTGGTCATCATAATTTAGGGCCTGAAATTCCTCGTGGACTTCATTGTGTTGGATATGGAGATCCCTGAGTATGTGACCGATACCCCCATCATCCTAGGACGCCCATTCTTGGCCACAGCCAAGGTATTGTCTGATCATGATAGCGAGAAGGTGTACTTTCGCGTCGAGGGCAAGTGTATACAAATAGAGACGATCGACGAGACCAGCGCACGAGATTCAGCCTGCTCAGAGCAGCTCAATGATTCAGAGCAAATGATAGAGGCAGAGCGAGACGTCCACCAGGAGTGTGATTTTGTGATTATTGATGATGAAGCTGCTTGGTCTGATCCCGTTTCACGAGACATCCTCTCACATCCAGATACCGCAGAGTCACAGATTCCAGCAGAGAAGATCTTGGAGAGCGCACTCTTGGCAGAGGACACATTCGAGGCTACAAACTACGTTCTGGATAGTGAGGTAGTATATATTTCTGGTGATTCAGATTCAGATCCCTCAGAGTCAGATATCAATTGGGCAAAGTCTTATGAGTTGATACCATGTCTGATTCCAACAGAGCCAATAGCTAGGGTGGAGACTGATCCTACACAGATGACAGATACATCAACATAGCAGTCTACACCAGCTTTCCATGATCAGCGAGAATTCTCCCACGAAGATTTGGTTGCCTTCACTCAGACTTTTCAAAAGCCAGATCTACCAGCTCCTACTTGTACAGAGATGAAGCCTTTGCCACAGTCGCTGAAGTATAGGTTCGTTGCGGGTGAGCATGAGATGCACCCAGTCATTATCTCAGCAGATTTTACTAGAGAAAAAGAATCTCGTTTGATGGAGGTTCTTGAAAAGAACTATAAGGTGATAGGATGGGGCGTAGCTGATCTACAAGGGTAAGTCCGGCCCTATGCTCCCACCATATCTATCTCGAAGCGGATGCTTGGCCATCGCATGTCCAGTGACGGCTGAACCCGAACCTTCGAGAGGTTGTCATGAAGGAAATCTTGAAATGGTGGAACTGATTTTATCTACCCCATATCCGACTCCAAGTGGGTTAGTCCATTACATGTGGTGCCCAAGAAGATGGGCATCACTACAGTTGTCAGAGAGTCCGGAGAGGAGATAGCTACTCGGGTACCCACTTCTTGGAGGGTTTGTGTGGACAACATATGATTGAATCAGGCCACCGAGAAGGACCATTTCCCGCTGCCTTTTATTGATCAGATTATAGAGAGGCTGAATGGGAAGAGTCATTATTGTTTCCTTGATGGGTATTATGGCTACAATAAGGTGGCCATTACGTCCGAAGACCAAGACAAGACTACATTCACCTGTATGTTTGGGACATATGCTTTTAGACAGATGCCCTTTTGTCTATGTAACATTCTGGCGACATTCCAAAGGTGCATGTTATCGATCTTCTCGGACTTGGTTGGTGAATGCTTATAGGTCTTCATGGACAACTTTGGGTCTATGGTGATGTGTTTGATTCTTGTCTTGACTGCCTTGACCGCATCCTTCAGTGTTGCATCAAGGTCCATCATGTTTTATTCTGGCAGAAGAGTCACTTCATGGTGACTCAAGGTACGGTGCTTGGTCATATCATCTCCAACAGGGGCATGGAGGTTGATCCGGCCAAGGTGGATATCATCAGGAAACTCAATCCACTGTCCAACTTGCGACAGTTATGGTCTTTTCTGGGGCATGTCAGTTTCTACCGATGATTCATTCATGATTTAAGCAGGATTGCCCTACCGTTGAATTATTTACTGACCAAAGATATCTAGTTCATTGTATATAATAAGTGTCTTGCATCATTTGATACTCTCAAGAGTCTAGTTGTTGAGGCTCATGTCCTCCATCAGCCTAATTGGTCTCTCCCATTCGAGATCAAGACGGATGCCTCCGATTTTGCCATAGAGGCCACGCTGGGACAGAGGAGGGATGGAGTGCCTTTTGCCATTCACTACACTAGCTATACATTGGATGCCGCACAACGAAACTACACCTTCACTGAGAAGGATATACTAGCTGTTGACTGACTAGATTGATGCTTCTACTCCAGGAGTTTGATATTGAGATTAACGACAAATCTGAAGTCAAGAATGTGGTAGAAGATCATCTCTCCCGATTAGAGCATCTTGAGGAATCTGAGCAGACTGATCCTATTTCTGAGACCTTCCCGTGGTACGCCGACATTGTGAACTATCTTGTTGCCAAGAAAGTTCCACAGGTTGGCCCAGGCAGTGACTTGAGACCTTTCTTGCGAAGTCCAAGTTCTACCACTGGGAGGATCCCATCCTTTATCATAAAGGAGGGGATAGCGTCTGGCATCGATGCATTCCTCAAGAGGAGAACCATAGCGTCCTCACATAATGCCACAAGCTTGAGGCAGGGGGACATCACTCTAGGAGAACAACACAGAAAGTGATCCAATCCATCCTATGGTGGACTACCATCTTCAAGGATTCTGATGTATTCGTGAAGAGGTGTACTGACTATCAGAGGATGGGCACTTGTGTACAATGTCATATGATGCCTATGCGACCCATTCACTTCTGCGAGGTTTTTGACGCATGGGGCATCGATTTCATGGGCCCATTCCCTAAGAGTCAGGGATTCAATTACATTCTGTTGGTCGTTGATTATGTGAGTCATTGGGTTGAGGCAATTCCGCCCGATGCTAAGACTGTTTGTAAATTTTTTAGGAAGAATATCATTTCACGGTTCAGGGGGCCTAGAGTTTTGATATCTGACGGGGGGTCTCATTTCGTCAACGATAAGGTAAAGGCCCTTGCGAGCGAGTCCAACATACACCATCGAGTAGCCACTCTATATCATCCTCAGACCAATGGTGTTGCTGAGGTGTCGAATAGGGAGATCAAGACGATATTGCGTAATGTAGTCCTCCAAGACCGAAAGGAATTGTCGCAGCTTTTGGACTCGGTCTTCTGGGCATATCAGACTTCCTTCAAGACTTCTTTGGGTACGTCTTCCTTTCGCCTCGTTTATGGCAAGCCCTGCCATTTACCTATTGAGATTAGGCACAAGTCATTATGGGTTGTCACGGATATATTATTGGATTCAGTGAGTGTAGGAGATCAAAGGAAGGCATAATTGGCAGCCTTGGAGGAGCTTAGATACAGCCTTTTTGAGCAGCCTATAGTATATGGAGCGAGTGAAGGAATGGCATGATTCTCACATCAGCCATAAGCAGTTTGAGCCAAATCAGAGAGTATGGTTGTTTGATGCCAGGCTTAGATTATTTCCCGGGAAGTTGTAGAGAAAGTGGAAGGGACCATAACTAGTCCTAAAGGTACATGACAATGGACATATTGACATATCTGATGTCATCTGAGTCTACCTTTCGTGTTAATGGTCAGCGGCTCAAACCATATCTAGATCATGAGCCGTTGGTCGTTGACGTTGTCCCCATTCATTTTGCATGAGATGTGGTCTTTGACTCACATCAGTTGCATCTCATGCCTGATTATCATTGTCTTCCACCTTGTATAGATCCAGATGTCCATATCATCTCATTCTTTAGTCTAACACCCCTTCTGCATCTTGTGATTATGCTATACTGAAGGTGCACTTTACCCTAAGTATAGGTGGCGTAAGACTCCTGATTATTCTTTTGATTGTTTTTACCTCTATTTTGCTGCCTATACTTAGGGATATTTTACCCCAAGTATAGGGGAGGTAGACCATGTACATTCTATCACTCAGATTTCCCTTTATGTATATTCTGCTATACTTAGGATTGCTTGATCCTAAGTATAGGGGAACACAGAGCCCTCTTCATTCTATTCTTTGATTCGTCATTGTAGTATAGCTTTCCTTTTCACTTCCCTACACAAAGCACAAGTTGTGTCTTCTTCATCGCTCTTGATCCACTCTGAGGACATCGTTCGAGCTAAGTATAGGGGGTGTCGTATATATTTCATATATACTTAGCCATAACTCGTACTTTGTGTGAGTGTGTTAATAAATAAAATGACTAAAATTCTTTACTAAAACCGTAAAAATTTAAAATTTTTCTTGTACATAAAATTCTTTCATGCACATACATAGCTATTTATTAAAATTATTTTTGTACAAATGTTTGTAAAAATGTTTTGTTTGTAAAATCTGTTTAAATATTTGGTATCAAAATTATGTATATAGTACAAGATTTTTGTAAAATGTTTCAAAAACAAAAGTTTGCAAAAATCCTTGTGTAAATGTGTAAATATTTTGCAAAAATTATGCATCCATGCATTCATTCAAATATTTTTTCAAAAATTTTGCACATTTTCAAAAGTTTGCATAAAAAAAGATTTTTGTATACCTGTACATTCTTCTGAATCATAGATTGACATTTAAACTAGCCTAGAATTAAATTGGAAAAAGGAGCTTGGTTAAGACCTTAATCTACATAATTGTAAGCGGAACCTTATAAGGCTTAGGGTTAAGACTTTTCAGGTCCATCAGTGACTTAATTCTTTGAGTCCACTAGGCTATGATCACATGTCATCTTGATGAGCCTAAGTAGAACACTTAACAACACACACATGACTCTCACAGACAATGGCTTTACTTGCACCAGCACCTTACACATAGCTCTCTACGGATGAGGTGGTGAGGAGGCAGTTTCTTTTGGCTTGGGGTAGCATACGAGGGTAGTACTTCTAGGCGGAACCTTTCGTCTTCTTTTTGTGAAGGAAGTACGTCTCAACTTATTCTGGTAGTGTTTAGGTCTAAAGATAGGAGTTGTGGGTTGCAATAATGCTTCAAAAGAGTGATAGTCTACTGGCTCAAGAGGAAAAAGTTCTTAGGTATATATGATGCACCATGTAGATATGTTGTACATATGCACATAAAAAAAGTGAAAAAGAAATAAAAAATCCAAAAAAGTTGGTGGGTCTGATAGAAAATGAAATACCCACCGAAGTGTATATATCCAAATAAAGCAAAGCTTACGTTACTCATTCTCATCTCATGAAGCTTGCAGCGGGAGACTTAGCTACATTGGCTGGGCTCCCAGGGATACATGGCTATACTGGTCATGGTCCATTCTCTTCTTCCTCCTCTTCTTGAGCCGGTTGCACCTGAACTTAGAAGGGAATACCCCGCACCTCAAGGAAAGAGCTGCCAGACTAGGGCATTAGAGTTACCTTGTTGAGGGCGGCTGTTACTTTGCCATTTTTGAGGTGGGGAGCTGCATATCACCTACACAGTACAAGAAAATATCCATGGTCATTAGAGTTTTGTATGTAGACTTGTTTTGATCTGGATTATTGAGGAGTCATGACCATAGATTGGTGGAACTTAGATGTTGTTGAGTTTTAAACCTAGGTCCGAATAAGGTTCCGACAAACTAATAATCCGAAGGTCTGACTGAGCTCCATACTCCAATTTAACAAATACAAATTTAATAATCAACCTTGATTCTCCTTCTTTTTATTTTCTTTCTCTTTTCACTTCTTTTTCAAATAAGTGTTTGCTAAGGGACTAGCAAAGGTAAAGTATAGGGGTGATGAATCCCTGATCATCACTCTTTATTCTTTTAATTTAGCTAATTATCTTGGCAAAGCATCATGTACATAGATGTAAAAATAATAAGTTAGCAACATGCTTCCATATGTTAATAATATATAATTAGCATGTATTTGTGCAAAAATAAAAGAATAAAGGAAAAGAAAAAGGAAGGAGGTATTTAGAATAAATACGGAGTGACCCAAACCGTAAGAGAGGGCCAAGCATTTGCCTGATCGCCAAATAAAACAAGTAGAGAGAGACAGGGCCGACTCTATATTGTATACATCATTGAGGTAAATAAATAAATTATTTTTTCCAAAAATAAAAATAAAATTTCGTTTTTACCTCCTTGTACATATTTTAAAAAATAAAATAAAATTCAGAAAAATAAAAGAAAAATAAAATAAAAGTCTCTCAGCTTTGTACATTATATATGTATATATATTTCCTTCCCTATTTATTATACACCTGTAAAAAAATAATAAAAATAAATTAGAAATTACTTTATACTCCAAAAATTATGTTTTGAATAAATAAAATATAAAATTGGGGTATTTTCGTAAAAATAATAAATTAAAAATGATTGTACAAAATACATAGGTAAAATACACCTATATATAATACTCTATATTGTATATAGACTAATTTATTTTTTTAAAAAAAAATAAAAATCACAGGAAAAATTCGTTGAAAAATAATAAACATTTTTCATTTTATTCATTTTTTAATTTAAATTCATTTATTATTTTTTATTTATTTATCTTTCATTTTCCTTGTTGTTTTGCCTTGTAGCAGCTTTTGTCTCTTTCCTACGCCACTCCTGATTGGTCCACGTCCGCATATTAACCGGGGTCAACTCCATCTTCTAGGCTTGACCTGACCCGGTTGTCTTCGATGGACCAACTTCTCCCATTTCTCCCAAGCGGATCTCGTAACCTACTTCCCCGATTCTTCGCCTACACCCTCCTACTGGATCCCTGACCTTCGCGGATCCCTAGGAGGGCGCGGATCCTCCTCGGTTCACGTGCCCCCACACGATTTCTCCAGCCACCTAGGAACGCTATAAAGTATCTCATCCTCTTCCCCAGGTCGGTAGGTCATAGCTCGCTCCCATTTGATACCCTAGCCACCTCCAGCAGATTGACAGTTGCCTGGAGCGTCCCTTGGCTATCGATTTGGTCCAGCAGAGTCAATGCTCGACCATCGTGGTGGGAGCTCCGTCAAGGCCATTACCCCGATGACCCCCTTCGCTTAAAGCTCATGCGTTTATCTAGACCTTCAGGTGACCTGTTTATCTTTTGCCTTTGTCCATTTGATCAAATATTTCATTCACCGCTGTCGCACCTTCATTTGCTCCGACTAGCCGGTCGGAGCTCCGTCACCCACTCCAGCCACTCCGATATCACTATATGCTCACCCTCCATCTCGTTATGCATCCTGATCACCCAGATCCTCGTCCATTTAGTTGAGATTAGGTTTTAGATCTCCTCCATCGCCTTCACCGGAGATCGAAGCTCACCCCACGTCGCTTCTTCGGTTTTTAGTCCCAATAATCAGGACCGAAGCACCACCCCAATTCCTAGCTACCCTTTGCAGGTGAAGGCACGCGTTGAAGACCCTCTTTCGCACCCAGAAGAGACTCGTTGGAGTAGCTCAAGGTCCTTGTCGTTGCCACGCTTATCCAGCTGGTAGAGCCTCCATATGTGTCGTTCAATCGATGCGGAAGAATTCTATGACCCATCCAATGCTTTCTGACCGACCATCATAGCTGAGGATCTCTTCCTTGGATCCGGTGAAGTTCACCGCGAAGTTGTTCGTCGAGGTTGATCCAGCGCCGTTGGATCAGCCCCGCACATCTAGATCTCTTTCAGACTGCCGATGCAGCAGAGGAGTCAGGTCGTTGGATGTCAGATCTGACGTCCACACATGCCCCATGTCATCGACCATTCTGGACCACCAGATCTGACATCTGACATCGATCATCCAAGCCTTCTCCAGCGGCCGCTACATAGCCCTCCACACGCGCCTCACGTGTACAAGAGGTATATTTCCCTTTTTCCCCTACATTTGTTTGAGTTTATGTTTTCGTCTATAAAATAAAAGTGTAGTTGAACTTATTTTGATTCAAGTCCCTGTAGTTTTTGTATTTGTTATTTAGTCCTCCCTATCTAGAGGCGCAAGTGTCGTCACGTGAACATTGGTTCTTTTGTAGTTTTAGTCCTGACTTTTTATATGTTAATGTTTGAATGAAGTAGTTTCTGAAATTACAATTATTTCCCTGTGAACATTGATTTTGTGCATGTGACGATTTAATTGGAAAAATTGTAGATTCGACCAGCCCAGAAACTTAAATAATTGCATTTAAGTCCCTGCACCTTGTGTGTGTTATTTTTAATTAAATAATTGTTAAATCAGCTCCGAAAATTCTACAAAAATTATAAATAGCTCCTGCTATGGTGTATTATTTATTGTAATTTTCGTGGCTTCTTTTGAGTTTATTTGCTATTGTCTAAAATCAAAACCCTAAAAATTTCTTCTGTCTAATTAAGAAAACCCATAAAAAATATAAAATATTTTTAAAAATTCCACAAAAATTTGTATTGTTTGTTTGGTGTTGTTTTAATTTCTATAGCATTTTCATTTTATTATCTTTTATAAAACACCTAAAAATTACAAAAGACTAAAATCCTTATAAAAATCATTTAAAAATCCATAAAAAAAAATTCATGTTCTATAGTTAGATTTTGTTTTCTATTTTCACAAAAAAATATTGTCAGGAATTTAGAGGCATTTTAAATATTTTAAATTTGCCTTACTATCCATGCATTTCATGTTCTATAGTTAGTTTTGATCTTCTTTTTTTTGGAAAATTATATAAAAATCAGGAAAATCCCTAAAAACACTTGAATATTTTAAAAACACAAAAAATAATTTTATTTTGAATTTTTGAGTTTTTTTGACTTTAATAAAAATTGTTGCAGTATGCTCACTTTTGTTTTCTTATTCATTGTTCTTAAATATAAAAATATAAAAAAAATAAAAATGAAAAAATGAAAAAAACACCAAAAATATTTTCATTTCTTTTTGGATTTATCGACTACTTCGTAGGACTTTCCCGTGCTCCTTGTGTTTCACCCTGGTGGCTATACCATGTTAAATAAATAGCAAGACTGCTTGCCTTGATCTTTATGCTTGTTTGCTCTGATTGGTGGTCTGATTTTTCTTATTGATCATGCCTTGCGATTTGGGTCGCAACGACTTCGATATTCCTTAACCCGAGTTGCCTTCGCGGGTGATCAGTCTTGTCCTCTTCGAAAATATAGTTATTACTGCAATTAAGTGTCTTATCGCCATAGTTGGATTGGTAACTGTTTACTTATCCCACTGCTTGGTAGATACCTGACTTTTGTACACATCTAGTATACATCAGACTCCCTGCCATCGATGCATTAGGGCAAGCAGCTTTAGCATCGTAAACACTTTGATATGATATCCCTTCAAATAGGTCAGTACCACATCTTAAGGGGAAAAAACCTTCCTGGGAATATTCCAAAATGGAATATGTCCAAGATGTACCACTAATGTGACACTTCCGATGCTCTCTCCTCTTTGCTTCTGAACAACTTCAGAACTAAGATGTAAGATGTATCCTTAAGATCTTGTCTCAAGGTATGGAATAGTCAGATCAAAAAACACTTATTATCATCCAAATGATTAGGATTTTATCTACTTTTAGCATGATGGACACAATGGCACTCCCATTAAGCTTCACATGGTTCACCATGATTCTATTTGGAATCATAACCTTTATAATTTCATTAAATCTGAAGTTCCAACTTCAGGAAGCTTATCTGAGCCCATAGATGGAGTTCCTTAGCTTTCACACCTTGCATTCTTCAGTTATGAAGCCATGGGGATACTTCATATGAATATCCTCGATGAGTCATTGAGGAATGCAATCTTGACTTACATCTTACAGATGTCATAATCAAGTTGTGTAGATATATTTAGTAATATTTTGATAGGTTTAAGCATGGTCACTATAGCGCAAATCTCGTTGCAAGTGATGTCCTTTCTTCATGTGTATCTTGTGGATAAGAGTCGTGCTTTGAAGGTCACTACCTTCTCATCAGGTTCCCTCTTTCTCTTGAAGATACATTTACACTTAATGGATTTGACCCCTATAAGTGGATCCTCGAGGGTTCATTTGTGTATGATGTCTACTTTAGACTTTATTACTAACTTCAATCTTTTCTTGTCATGATACTTAGAAATTTCATCATATGAAGTCAGATCATTGTTAGACTTTAACTGACACATGGAATTCATACATTCTTTGTTTTCTTACCACCCTCAAACAAAATTGAGTACGAATGCATTTTTCATATTTAATTATCCTTTTAGTTTCCAATTTCAGGAGCCTCATTATCTTTTCAAGATTAAATGAGTTCCTGCTCTTCATTTTTCATTTGATTTTCAAGAAAGTCATCCTCTTAGAATCATATTCCTAGAGATGAAATTCTTTAAGAATCTCATGGTCATAAAGTAGGTACCCAATACCATCCTCTATTTTCCTAATGAAGTAGCACTCTCTAGTGCTTGATTCCAGCTCGCTTGCATCCATGTTATGGTCACATATCAAGCAACCCTAAATCCTCAAGTGTCCAACATTGAGCTATGTTCCCAACCATAGCTTATGAGGATTTTAGGTTTCACATGTGCATGGAATCTTATTGAGGATATATATTGTAGTCTCTGCTACATATATACTTGGAAACAAAGAGATAATTATGCTAAGATTCATCATTGATCAAATCATGTCACACATCATCCAATTGTATCTCCCTACAACTCTATTGAGTTCAGGTGTATTTGGAGGAGTGAGATAAGAATGATATTCCTTTCTCCGTAAGATATTCCTTGAATTAATGAAATAGGTACTTGCTACCTTGGTTGGATCAAATTCATTTAATCATCCTTCAAACTTTGGTTCTAAAATAAAATTGTGAAATCTTTGAACATTTCAAAGGCTTCTAAGGTGAAAGGAAGAAATCTCATATTATAATTATTCATCAATTGATATCACATGTCATTTAATATTTATTATGATATAGATGATCCACATGCAACAATGTGTATGAGAACTTGAATACCTTGGCATCTTTTGGACATTTTTACTTTGAATACAATATTCATAAGTATGTAAGTTTTGAACCTAAACAATATAAAGTTCAATATTTCATTAGTCTATTGATCATATCAATAAATATATGTTCAAGACTCAATGCCATATCATTTTCAAATGATGTTCATCTTCTAATTGATCTTATAAGGTTTAATTTTCACTATAAAGAAATATTAATGAACTATTCATTAATATTCTAATTTAGTAGATTCCACTACATGTTAGATTACTATCTGAAATATATCCATCATAACTCTTTATGATAGGTCTATTCAATAATCCATGTTTATTTCCAACATTTAGAAATAAATAATGAATGTATTCTATTGTCCAGGTCATAGAGACATTCTCTATGACTAAGGACTCTCCCACTGAAAATATGAAGTCTATCTATCCAACGGAGATTGTTTCAATAAATGCATCAATTCCCATAAAGATGGCTATTAAACATTAAGATCAAATTTTCTAATCTTCTAAAACATATGAAACCAATTTCAAGTGTTATTCGAAGAGTGAGATACAACTATTAGACTTTGATCTTATATAATAAACAAGTCAAGTTCAATGATTATTATGTATATGTAGATTATTCAGATGTACTATCCGAGTCCTTCTCTAAGGATCCTAGATAGTCTATATAGTCACACTATAAGTACATTACGATATTGCATTACAGGCGTTCATCCAACTCTTTGGATGTCATATGTATATAAGTAATAGAAGTATAGTCAACACTTTAATTTCCTTCTCACATGGGTCAGACCCATGCTTCCACTGTGCTTCCTTTATCTGTAAACAACAATTTCTTAAGACGAAGGATAACTTATGATGAACATATCCTCAAGGGACTTCAATATGAGAGCATTTCTACATTTTTACATGCTTCATCCTATTCATACAATATGAGTATTATGAAGCTTCACGAATGACTTGAGTATAGATAATAGAATGATGACACTCATCATATCTACAGCCATATTAACTCTAAAAGACTTTTGTTTAGGGAAGTACTCAAACATTTTTAATACATCATCTCTTATCAAGCCACCATTCTGAGTAATGCAGTGAACTATGTCATTCATGATAAAATGTTGAGAGCACATATATTTGACAGAACATCTTCTTCATTTTTAAAAGGATTATTTGGCAATCATCAACACATCACTTCTAAAGTACACTCGATGAGAGATTAAGACTTTAATGACATACAAAAACCAAGGTTGTTGTCCTATTGTCTATTCAATTGTCATTCCTCATTATGATGAGGAAACTTGCACATTGTAACCACATGCACTATGTATCCGACTGCAAGTATAATATCTTGATCATGGATCCAATCCATGATAATTTATTGATTATTCTTGAGTATAATTTTTGAGTGAGTTTAATATAGGTTATCTGAAATAGGAAATGTTTCCATAAATAAATGTTATACTTTGATTTAGGGTTTTTATATCAAAGTCGTCTTGCCTTGTCAACTTTGAAAGTTCATTCTCTTATTCACATTCAAAGTAAGGGACATACTTACCATTACATCTTAAGTAAAATTTGGGATCTCCTTTCTTACCTTTGTTACATCCCAATAATTTGAGAAACTGCAAATCCGATAAAAAGAAGCGGGAACGCATTCCATCTTGCAAGTTGATGAGCCGCCCGATAGACTAAGGTAAAGTATCTCACTAAGGTCGTTGTTATCTCAGTCACTCGGGACTCAAAGCTCAATCAAGAAATAAAATCAAACCACCAATCAGATATAAAAATCAATAAAAACAAAAATAGCGGTCTCGCTATATGATTAACCTGGTATAGCTCCCAGGGTCGATCTCGAGGAGCACGAGTTAGCCTTGCGGCCTACGAAGTAGTCAGAAAACAAATAAAATAAAAACAAATATTTTTTAGTGGTTTTTAATATTTTTATAATTTTTTTGGATTTTTAATTATGAAGGAAAATAAAAGACACAAAAACAAGCAACTTTAGCTAATTATTTAAACACCCAAAATTGGTCCAAAAATTCAAACAAAAATATTTTTATGTTTTAGATGTTTTTTACTATTTTTGGTGAATTTTGAACAGTTTTATAATTTTTATAGAATTTTCTAAAAATCAAAAATGGCAGAAATAAAGGTAAACTGTCAAGTCAGGCTTGGAGGACCTAACTAAAATATAAAGTTGCCCTGTCAAAGCCTGAAGGTATTTTTCATGTAAATTAGAGACAAAAAAGAAAATTCAGGAAAAGGATTTATTAATTTTTGGATTTTCTATTATTTTTTAGAATTTTTATGAATTTAAAAGGGTTTTTTAATTTCTAAGATTTTTATATATCCAAAAATAGCCAAAATTGGAAAGAAAATCAAAGGCACACAAACACACAAAACTTAATTTTTTTGTAATTTTTAAAAGGATTTTAATATTTTTTTGGGAATTTTTAATCTGGACAGAGGATAAATGAAGGTTTTTGAATTTTTAAAAATACTAAAAATGCACAAAAATGTACACAAAAATTAAGCAAAATTTTACACAGTGGCAGGAGCCACGTGTCCAATTTTCACGCAAATTGGGTTAATTTTGATATTTTATTTAAATCAAAAACAAACACAGTGCACATGGACCTAATTGCAATAAAAATATAGTCCAGGGGCCTAAAAGTAACGATTCCAGAAGCTGAGGGGTCCCTCGTGCAATTTCTCCAAATCCCCACGCGCACGGCACATGGTTTGGGCATAGAGGGACCAATATGTAATAAAATGTAGTTCCAAGGGCTTATTAGCAACAGGTGCTAAAAGCCTAGGGGACTAGTTGCAAATTACCCAGAGTATTCGACACATGTCAAATAAAAGCATTCACAGGGGGCATGGATGCTATATTTCATTCCATAACTCCTCAAAACAACATCCCATACATTGCAAATTAACCAAAAAACACATGACGAAGCACGTGTCTCCCATACACAGGGATGAAAATGCAAATAAACTAAAGGTCCAGGTCCTAAGTACAATTTAATCAAAATAAAATGAACTATATAGAATATTTACAGGACTACTTAATAAAAACAAAAAGGAAAAGGGCCTAAGGGTAAATTACCCCTTATTATCCGAGGGCTGAGGGGAGGCCACGTGGCTGATCTGACGGTGTAGAATCACTAGCGCCCCTTCGATGAACCCTGGCCGAGATCTGACGGATGGAGACGTGCCACCTTTATGATCGGACGGCTCTGGAGTGGGCTCGCCTCTGCTCTGCAACGGACGCTCCAGATGAGGTCCTGTCTATGATCTAACGGCTGCTATCCCCTCGCCAATGGAGGTCGTGATCAAAACTGGGCAAGGGAGCTCGATCTGACGGCGATGGAAGATTCTCCAAGAACAGGTGGCCGGCGCAGTACTCACGCTGGGGTCCTCCTCTGCTGCTGCTAAGGTGTGGAATGGCTCCGCCTCGACGCTCTGCAGCTGGTGGGCTCCTCCGATGACATCGGGAGGCTCCGAGGAGCTCCGGCGATGAAGGCGGAGCTGGGCTCCTGTGCCTGGATGCTGAGGTCCTCAGATGGTCCTCTTCTGACATGGAAAGCAACACAGAAAGCTCGTTGGGTTGAGGGAAAAGTGCCACGACCCTGTGAGGGGTGAAATAGGTGGCTGGCGCGTCGGGGCGGCACCCTCCGGCGATGCGACTGCGGAGGAGGGTGGACTCCCAGTTCCGGGGCGAACAGGGTTGGATGGACGGGCATAGCAGATGGAGAGGAGTATGGCGATGATGATGGTCTATTCGGTCGATAAAATGGATGGACGGAGTGGCTGGAATCAACGAAAGGGATGATCGGAGCGATTTGGGCAAAATCAGAAATTAAAGAAATATGGGAAGAATCATGGTTACCTGATGCGTGGGATCAACAAGGGATGAGCTCCGGGAGCTCTGGTCGTCGCCTCGAGGGTCGTCGAAGGCCCGAGGCTCAGGCTCTGCTCTGGGCGACGCACGACGGCAAGATGCTACCGGATCAGTGACAGGATGCTTGTCCTCCTCTCTGCAACACGCCAAACTCTAGCTGTCACTCTAGGGTATCGGGTGGAGGTCCTGGGTGGAAGGAGCGATGCCAAAGATGGATTGAATCATGCGGTGGAGCTGGAGCTATATACTCCTGCAGGTCCGAGAAGATGGCATCGGGTCCGGCTTGATGAAGCACGTACCCCGAGGAAACATGTCGGGCGTGGGTCCCGGCTGCAAGAGGAAGGATCGGAGCCCGGGGTTTAGGTGAGAGGTAGTCGGATCGCTGCGTGAAAATTAGGCGAAGTCGGGTCAGCGTGCAGGATCCGTGGGGGCTGGTGGTCCAAGGGGGGGGGATTTGACCGAGGGTCAACATCCCCCGTGGACCAATCAGAGCGCGCCAATTATTAAATATTTGGAAATTAAATAATAAATAGTAAATTACCGAATTTCGAAAAAGTTAAAACATGAAAAATGTTTTTTTTGTATTTTTAAATTATTTGTTTGTGATTTTTATTTTTTTTTGAAATATAAGTAATGTGTTTACAAAATAGTATTAATATATATAGGTATGTACACTACGTATTTTTTATTTTTAATTTTTAATTATTTATTTTTGAGCATTTTATTCCAAATATATATTTTATTTATTTATAGAATAAAATTTGGAATAATATGTTATTTTTATTTTATTTTTATTATTTATTTACATAGAGTAAATAAATAGATATATACACATATATACATGGTATTTATACAATGTAGGTTTTGATTTTTATTTTTATTTCTTTTTATTTTGTTTTTATTTTTGTAATTTTTATTTCATTTATTTACATCATGGGATATGGAATATGTACATATTTTTGTGGGATTTTTATTTATTTATTTATAAGGGGAAATAAATAGGTTGTCGTTCTATGTACATGGTAGGTATCCACAATGGGGGATGAATTTTATTTATTTTTATTTTTCGCATTTTTATTTTAATTTTATATTTACAAATATATACAAATAAATACACACCCATTTTATTTGAATAAGAGGAAAATAATTTTTATTTTATTTACAGGTATATGTACACATATATGAGCTTCCCTATCTCTCTCTACTTGGGTTCTTTTGCGGTCAGGCCCATGCTGAGCCCTCCCTTGGGATTAGGTCGCTCAATATTTAATCTAAATATCTCCCTCTTTTTCTTTTATTTCTTTATTCTTTTATTTATGTACAAAAACATGCTAATAATGCATATTTACACAATGCATGCTGAATGATAATTATTGATATTTACAGATATCTACATGTGTTTTGCATAGGTTTTGTAGCTAAAATAAAAGAATAAAGAGTGATGAATGGGTATTCATCACAAGTCCAACTTGTATTTCCCAATTCGATCTTTAACACCTGGGCCCACCTCCCCTAAGGTGATATTGATCCGTTGTTAATTGAATCAACCGTTAACGGGAATAACACTCGCTATATGCAATCCAATATTGCCCCAATAGTATGAGGAATCGATATTGAGGTCACTACACATGAGTTCTTACTCTTTAGAGAAGCAAAGAGCCCGATCCAGATGCGCTTGTATGTTGTAGATGTCGATTCGGACAAGCGTCTCCTACATACAATCCCTAGTGATGGAACCCTTTGCCTTGACGGAAGATCATGGATGTCACTTATGTGATCCTCCATATCATGTTAAAATTCTAATTAATTATTATGAATCATTTTGACATAATTATTTTTTCCTAGGAAAATATTACTATATTCATAATAGTGAGGTTAATTGGATATGATTAATTTAATCATTTTAAATCAATCATCAATCCTGTTCAAACAACCAACAAACAATCTTGATTGTTACTTGAAGGATGGTATAATCTCCTAAATACGTATTATTCAAATTTTAATAGTAAAAAAAATCTCATGATCATTTCAACTTATATACTTTCCTTACCTTCTATCATGTCCAGTAAGCATATGATGCGGGACAGAGCGCTCAAGGAGCAACCTGCTACCCTAACGATCCCTGATTAGACACCATATCCGCCTCAGGTCAAGATAACGTCATTTGATCTCTTATTGTATTTAAGATGATATTCAGTCTCTTTCAACCGAAGTTATACCATATAATATTTATCAAAATATTTTTGATTAATATAATAAGGAAATTTGCTAAATAAACCCCCAATCCTATTCAAGCATCAATGTTTATTGGTAAGTTCAATATATAACCAAATCGATCAAGATCAACTATCTTATCATGTCGATTATAGTCATTCAAAATAATTATCATTATTAAATATTTCATAAATATTTAACAACTAAATGTTGCAGGAGATTAACCATTAATTTCCATGAATTAATTGAACGACAATCACAAGATACTTGTTCAAATTTGTTAAGTTTCCAACATTGACACGTGTTTACTAAAACTAACAAATCTTGAGCAAATAAACTCCAAATCAAATAAACTAAATTTCCTTGGATTGATAATTTTAATTGAAATATAACTGATGAACATGCATTTATAGGGTATTTTAGAATCGTGGTTATCTCTTGATTACGTTAAAAAATTATATTCACGTAACAGTGGATACTTGTCCACTAAAACGATCATAACTTGAGCAAACGGATTCCAAATCATGCAAACACAAGCCCTATTGTTTGCAACTTTAATGAAAAACATATTTCAAATAATAAACATTCGTTTTAAGGCATTTAAACAGGGCAAAAAATTCTCACAAAACAGGGCTGTGGGAACAAAATGCGATGAAAAATTCGCGCAACAAAAAATGACATGATGTCTTAGGATTATGGATTATATCTGAAACCTCTGACCAATTTATCTGATATCACTTAGAGGATACGAGAAAATCCTTAATTATATCACAAAAGTATGTGGATCGCATCGTATGCGATGAGGAGTGACTAGTAGCACTAGTAGCTTGGGGCAACAGAATTTAAAAAATTTCAAAGCGATGAAACCACATGATATAAAAACACTTCTTGAATAATTTAATCTAAACAAAAAATAGGTGTTAGGGTTATCTTTTGAAGCATGGTTGCAATCGAGTCTCTAAATAAAGAGACCTTCTGTCTCAAGTCTGACTCGTCAAAGGAGATGCTTGCGACTGTAGGAATCAACCGCGTGCTTCTCACAATCCAAGTCATTGATCCGAGAAGCGAATATCCTAATATCGTATAATGAGATCCCTTCACGAGTGAGGTGCACCGAAGGAGATGGAGATCCATGAGTGGTCAAAGCATCAACACAATGGCACGGCGACAACGACATTCTTCTCTAAGTCAACATATGGACAGTCACATGATGAGAGAGACAGTTGGCATGTAGAGAGAGAGAGAGGAAGAGAGCATGATGTTCTCTTCAACTTGAGTAAAATAAAATGTTAGGGTTACCCTTTTATTTATACTATTTTGGGAGTCTATGGATCACAATCCATGGAAAACACAAATCCAATGGTAGAGATTGATTTTTATTTCTTTCTATGGCCATGATTTTGTTGTAAAAACACAACAAAAATTAATTAAATTAATTAAATTAAATATATATTGAATAAATCATCAATAAAAATCAATATAACTAAATCAATCATCAATGGATAATTAAATATAAATTACAATTAGCTCTCCCTAATATATTATAAATCGCATTTATAATATATGTGATTAATATGGATAGTGATATCCACGTTATTCATAATCTTTAATAATTACATCATATTCAATTATCATGGATCCCCATTCTCATGTGCTCAAATAATAATGAATCAAAATCATATTATTCATAATAATTAAATCACATTTAATTATTCATTTAACTTAATGTTCAGATGCATTATTAACAAATGGAATTATTCTTGAACTCTTTCAAGAATAATGTGCTTTCGCCATGAATACTTGGAGATAAAGATATAGCTATTGTACATTCCACATATAGTGTCTTGGATATTGAGATCATATCTCAAATCTAGATATCGGGGACCTCCCATTGATGTTTGATTAAATTAAAATTGTAAATCTAATCTTTTCATCGCATATGAATCGCATTCAGATCGTTGTCCAACATTTGGACCATGATTAGATTACTTCTCTAATGAGAGGAGTCACTAAAATCCAGACTTGTTTCATTACTCCCTCGGAATGGAAGCATCATGGTTATAAAATCGTTTATGATCACATCACCCTCAGTTATTCCTAATACATGTACATCATGTGTACTGGAAGACCTAGAATAAGACCGAAGTTTTAGATCTTATTTAGACTATCTTCTTCATGTTTTATCATTAAGTTTCTCATTTGATCATTGGGAGTTCGTATCTATTATATACCTTCCAAACGCATATATTATACCTAGTTATTGATCATATACTTTCCAAAAGCATATATCAAACCTACACATTCAGTCAAGCTTCCAAAGTAGATGACTGTGCATGGAATTTAATCCCAAAATCTCATGAGTGAGCTCATGTCTTCAAGTTAAGTAATGAACATGTATGACCCCTTTGAGAGATAATATTACTCATATGCCAATGTATGCACACCAGCGTGCCGGTGTATACATCTTTATTAGGCCATCAACCTATTGGTCTGTCAAAGGTACATATTTAAATATATAGTAACACATCTGTCTCCAATCAGAGGATATGTGCCTATATCGTGACAATATACGACATATGTCTTGGTTATCTTGATCTCATTAGGTCAACTCTTTGACCTAAATTATCTCACACCTTCAAATCTCTATTCATATGTAGAGGACTCGCATCAAGAGTTTGGTTAGATATCATCCGTTAGAGAAACGATGGCCATCTCCTAATCAAGCAGGAGATTATCTCTTAATAATCATTTGACTTTCCTTAATGAGTCCTCAATCTAACTCTTTAGATATTCCTCTAAGAACTAGCCTCTATGATTCAAAAATTGAATCAACAGTTGTGTGATCATCAAGATGGCCATGTTACATAACCCTAATTGTACTAAGGGACCTATTATGAAAATTAGTTATTCTTCATTTCAGATTAGGTAATGGTATTTGCAATATCATTTATTGCACAATGGCTCGCTGTGGGTTTGCATGTCCAATAGTATCCATATCGAGGACAAGGAGATCCATAGGGAACTGCATCCCTTGGACAGTGATGATGATGTCTGCTAACATGCCCCTAGGTTGCTTGACGAATCTATCTACGAATTGTAGAATCATCTTTGTGGGCTTGAGTACTCCAAATTCCTTAAGCAAGGAAGAATCTAATAAATTGATCAATGCTCCACTATCGAGCAGTGTAAGCTCAAATTATTGGTTCAAAATTTGGCCTATGATGAGTAGCGCTTCCTTGTCTTTCTGTTTTCCCGGGAGATTGCTAATGGCGTTAATAATAGCCATGGTCAGAACGTGTGTATCTGGTTTCCTCTGTGTATTTCTTCTATTCAGATGCTTTGTGGTACATTCCTCTTTAAGTCCTCCTTTTATTGTTGGCATGTACTCCATGTCTTTCAACAATAGCATTTTAAGAATAAGATTTTGCAATATGCTCACAATTTCATGATCAGACAGAGGATTTTTCATTTTTTTACTATTTTTACTTTAATTTCTTGTGGAAAAAGGAATATTTACATTAGAAGGAAATGTTTCTGTAAAATTATGTCCATATCTTTGTTTACAGGTAGATTGCAAAAATGATCAAAATAATGTACAACTTATGGATAAGAAAATGGTGTAGTCTTGGCTCCTTCGGGTGGTGCTGGAGTGGTTGTTGTTGTTGGATTCTTCCTTACGGGCAGTCTTCACCGTGATTGTTGTTGCCTTTTTATATTTATGAATTTTACTCATTTTTTTATTTTTGATGTAGGTGGTGTTTCATCCAAAAAATCTATGTCCCCATCGGTTGGTATAGTTGAATACTCACCCTCAGAGGCTTTGCATTGCAGATTGCTTGAGTGTCCTACCGCTCCTGAGAGTTACACCATTAGATAAAATAATATCATTTCTACCTTAATAAAGTTCAACAATACAAACTACCTGCTCCTAGCAATGGAAATTATTTGGATTTGCTTCAACCTGGGCCATAATGGTTTTCTTTGTGGCCATCAGGTCATCTATCTTCTTATTCATCTCAACCATGTTCTTGATTAGCTGGGCTAGACGGTCTAAGGCATTTTTAAGTGAGGCAACCTTAGGGGGTTCAACATGATATGGCATATGACTCTACTGATAGAGTGGAGGTTGGTATCATTGAGAATAATGAGGAAGAGAAAGAACAGAACGATATTGATGGTAGGGCTAGGAGGAATACTGATGGTATTGAGCATCCAGCTGCTGGTACTATTGTTGATGGTATCCAGACTGATGTTGGTCATTGTTCTGCCTCCATGTGTATCGTTGCTATGGAGGTTGCAGGTGATGGGCCGGGTTGGGATAGTAGTTTTGCCCTCTTTATTGTTGGTGGTGCGGCCGACTGGCACGGTTCTGACCCTGTAGTTGTTCCTAAGGATTGGTCAGTTGCTAATCATTATTCCAGACACCATTCACCTCCATGATGAGTAATGGAGGTGGGAAACATGGCTCGAGGTATTGTGGCTTGAACTCAGGTGGCTCATAAACAACCATCTGTGTATACGGTTGTGGTTGTTGCAGCTCGACAACCTATACATAGTATACGTGCTAGACCAGGGGTTGGCTGGGACTTGGAGAGTCGGTTGTGGCCTCATTTGCTTCTTTCTCAGCTGGAGGATCAGGGGCAGTTGTCACTATATTGTAGGCACTGATAGTATTTACCAGCAACTCCAACTTCTTAGTAATGATGTTGAGCATGTCCAGACCCTTCATTCTTTATTCGATCTCGACGTGCTTCTCTAGGTTCTACGATCTCTTCTCATGATGTCAACTTTACACAAGTGACTCCCAATGATGCTCAGGTCAGAGTTGTCGTACTTGTCTACTTCATGGGTATCCGCCTTGTTTACATTCTTACAGAGGATCTGTGGTGGAGGTTGAATTTAGAAGGAATGAGATGAGGAAAGCACAACCTCTCCATTGGCCATCTCCTTTAATATTTACCGTACTACATCATCGTCCTTATTGAAGTGAGAACCTTTGCAGACGGCGTCAACCAGACATTGATTGTTTTCTATCAGGCCCCTGAAAAAATGCTGGACCAAGTTGGTCTCCAGTATGTCGTCGTGGTGGCACTTCTCAATCAGATCACTGAATCACTCCCATGTCTCATAAAAGGAATCTTGGGGTTCTTGAGAGATGTTATCTATCTTGGACTGCATCAGATTGAGACAACCAAGAGGGTAGTACTTGTAGAAGAAGGCTGACTTCGGATCCTCCCAAGTCATGACCAACTCCCCTTTTATGATTGATCCAATACAGTGCTTTACCCTGAAGGCTGAAAGGAGAGGCGGTCATCTTGACTACACCCAATGGGATGTTTAGGTAGTATGTGGTGCTACATATTCGACCAAACTATTGTATATGGATATATGGCTCCTCATTGGAATTCTCGTGGAAGCTGGGGAGGAGAGAAAGGAGTTGCGGCTTCAACTTGAACTGTTTGTGGATCGGTGGTATCTGGATCAACTCGATAATGTGGTCGACCCTTAGGTTGTAGGTTTGCTTCAGTGTTGGCTTGGGTAGGCCTCTCCTTGTTTCTCCCTTTCCTTCGTGAGTTCCATATATAGAATAGATGTCTTCTTCATCACCATGATGATCATCAAATCCTTGTCCTTGATTCTGTCCTCTCTCTTCTGACCTTCTCATCAGGTCATTCAATACTTCCTGGAAAGAGATTTGGGTGAGAGTTTTCTATTAACTGCTACTGGATGGCCTAGATGGAGGCCAATAGATGACTGTTAACCTCAATCAGGTTCGTTCCATGCTCTGTATTCTGCTCTGTGATTGGGAGATGTGGTCCCTTTCCTTTACCTGTAGGAGCCATCTCTAGCTCTGACTGTGAAGATGCAGGCTCCATATCAGGGTCAAGATCTGCAATGGGAAAGACACCCCGATCACTCGGCATGCAAGCACCAAATGGAGAAAATAATTCAGAATTAGAGTCAATCTAAATCTTATTAGGGATGGAGAAGTGTATGGAGTGAAATCAATCTCCATCCAAAAAGGGCAAAACTCGGGAAGAGAGTTTTCTGAAGGATATGGAAGAATCCTAAGTACATCATGGAAGCGTGGAGATCGCATCGAATGTGATCGAGTGCGACTAGTCACACTAGTTTCTCAAGGCAACGGAAATTAAAATTTTAACCCGATGAAACCACATGATCCAAGTGAAGGATATGAAATAATACTCAAGCGCATCATGGAAGTGTGAGCATCGTATCGAATACGACGAAGAACGACTAGTCAGACAAGTTGTTCTATGCAACAGAATTTAAAAAACTTTCATGTGATGAAACCACATGATCCAAGAACGATTCTCAGATCATTTCATCTAGAACCACATCAAGTATAAAGGAATACCTCTTGTAGCGTAGTTGATTGAGTCTCTACAAAAAGAGACCTCATGTCTAAGGTTCGATCTTCGGAGAAGACGCTTGCGAGCACGGGGATGAGTCACATGATCCTCGCAATCCAAGAAGATGATCCAAGCACGATGAACTCCTGATCTTGTCGCACGAGATCAAACACCTTCTTCGTGAGCAAAGCACTCCAAAGAAGGTGGAGAACTGAGGAACGTCGAGGCGGTAGCGCGGTGGTAAAGCGACGATGAAGCTTCTCCTCTAGGGTTTGGTGGACGGCCACCAATGGAGGAGAGAAGAGGGTTAACGTGTGGAAGGAGAGAGAGAGATGTATCTCAATAGCATAACCCTAGAGAGCAAGGAGTGCCTCTCTATTTATAGAGTTTTGGGAGTCCCTGGATCACAATCCATGAGACATACCAAATCAATGGATGAGATTGATTTGTATTTAATCCAATGGTCAAGATTGTTGTTTGTAAAAAACCAATAACTAATAATTTAATTTACATTAAATATATTAGATAAATCAAATACAATTCAATACTAAATCAAATCAATCAAATACAGAGAAATTAGCATGGAGATTACATCTCCACATGGAATAGGTAGGACGGCTACCAATTTCCATGTGGGACTTGGTAGCCATCCACCATGATTCCATGGTGGAGGCAGTCTCATGCAATCTCATGAGTTTGCATATCTACATGAAAATCTCCCATATTTTTCAACAACTTTTGTTGTGATTTATTCTACAAAAATAATTCATAATTAATTTTGAGAATATTGCAATCTTGCCAATGGAAATTTGTGAATCACATTCACAACCCAAAACAAAAAATAATTTACATTTTCAATTAATTATACAATGTGATTCCAATTCACACCAATAATTAATTAATAAATATAAATCATAATTATCTCTCTCTAATACATTATAAATCACATTTATAATATATTATGAATAATTGGATATTGCTGTCCACATTATTCTTATCCACAATAATTAAATCACATTTAATTATATTGGATAATTATCCACATGCATCAAGATAATTAAATAACATTTAATTATCAATCTTTCTATGCTTAGATTGAAGGATATTGAGAATCCTCAAGCGCATCACGGAAGCGTGACGATCGCATCTCATGCGATCGAGGCGACTAGTCGCACTAGTCGCAAGGTGCAATGGAATTTAAAAAATTTAAATCATATGATGAAACCACATGATCACAAGAACAATTCTTGGATCGTTTTATCAAACCACAAAGTATTAGGAATACCTCTCGAAGTGTGGTTGCGATCACGAGATCTCTAAAGCAAGAGATCCTCTTGTCTCAAGTCCGATTCATGGAGACAGCACTTGCGGGCGCGACGATGAGACGCGTGACTCCCGCAATCCTCGATGAAGATCCAAGCCTCAAATCTCCTAATTTCGTCCAACGAAATTCGTCGTCTTCCTCTAGAGCAAGCAGCCCCAAAGAATATGGAGATCCTCGAGTAGTCGAAGGCGAAGGCGAGAACTTCTCTCTTTCTCAACACAATGGTGATCGACCACCTTAGAGAGAGGGAGAGAGAGGACGAGAATGAGAGAGAGAGAGTAGATTAGGCATCTACTTTGATGTGCCCTTCAAGGGTTAGGGTTACTCTCCTTATATATTAGTTTGGGATCCAATGGATCTCAATCAATGGCTCTCATGGATACAACGGCTATTGTTATCTAAGAGCCAATCAAGGACCATGATTGTTGTAGGTTAAAAACCAACAACATTAATTTATATTAAATTAAATATATGTTGAATTATTATCATCACAATTCATTTAACATAAATTATTATTAAGAGATAATATGATAACAAAAAAGAGGAGACAACAAACCACCCTAGATTATAGGGGCGTCACCTATAACTAAGTCATAGGTGACGCCACCTTGTAATTTGGTGGTATTTTATCTCCTTTTTTTATCTCATTATTTCTGAATTAATTGTAATAAGTATTATTGCAATAATAACTACCAAATTAATTCCAAATTAATTTGTGAATATTTCAATCATGCCATTGAAAAATATGTGAATCATATTCACATCCCAAACTAATTTGTAAATTACATTTCCAATTAATTAACTAACGTGGATCCAATCCACATTAATAATTAAAAAATGTTATTTACAATGTTTCTCTATCTCTCTGATATATTATAAATCCCATTTCTAATATACACACATATTCTGGATAACACTATCCATGATCTGCTTATCCTTGATAATTAAATCTCATTTAATTATCTTGGATAATCATTCTCACAATATGAATCTTATTCATATTATACTTGATAATTAAATCTCATTTAATTATCTTGGACAATCATTCTCACAATATGAATCTAATTCATATTGTACTTGATAACTAAATCTCATTTAATCATCAAGACCTTCTTGCTTAGATACAAAATTCATCATAGGAATTATTCTTGAACTCCTTCAAGAATAATGTGCTTTCTTCGCAGATACTTGGAGATAAGGACAGGGCGATTGTATTGTTCCACGTATAGTGACTTGGATGTTGAGATCTCATCTCAAATCTAGATCTAACGGACCTCCCACAGATGCTTGATTAAATCAAGTCCGTATGCTTAATCTTTTCATTGCATCTGAATCACATTCAGATCAATGTCCAACACTTGGACTAAGATCAAGGTACTTCTCTACAGAGAGGAGTCACTAAAATCCAGACCTGTTTCATCACTCCCTCAGTCTGGAAGTGTCATGGTTATAGAATCATTTACGATCACATCACCCTTAGGTATTCCCAATACCTGCACATCCTGCATACTGGAAGACCAATGATCAACCTGAAGATGAAGATCAATTTTACACTGTCTTCTACAGTGTTTGATCATCAAGTTTCTCAATCTTGGTCATTGGGATTTGGTATCGATCATATGCTTTCCCAAAGCATATATCATACCTTCAAATTCTTGTCATGCTTCTATAGCACGACGACCATGCATGGAATTTGATCGGTCCCAATACCTCATGAGTGACATCATGTCTTCCGGTTCATAAGTGAACCTGTATGATCCCTTTGAGAGATCGTATTACTCATATGCCCTTATATGCACACCAGCTCACCGGTGTATAGACCTTGGTTTGGTTATCAACCGAATGGTATGCCAAATGTATATACTCAGACATATAGTAACACGTCTGTCTCTGGTTAGAGGAAGTGTGCCTATGCTATGACAGCATTCAACATAGGACTTAGGTTATCTCGATCTCGCTAAGTCAACCCATTGACATAACTAATCTGACACCTCTGAATCACTATTCCCATGCAGAGGACCTGCATCAAGAGGCCGGTCAGATATCAGCCTATGTGAGAAAGGATTACCATCTCCTACTCTGGCTGGAGATCATCTCTTAATAATCATTTGGTGGTGCTTGATGAGTCCTCTATCTAACTCATTAGATATTCATCCAAACACCAGCCTCTATGATTAATTTAATGAGTCAACAACTATATGATCATCAAGTTGGCCATGGTACATAACCCTAACTGTATAGAGGGACCTATTATGCAAATTAGTTATTCTTCATTTCATATTAGGGAATGATATTCGCAATAACATTTATTGCATAATGGCTCGCCGTGGGCTCGCATGTCCAACAATCTCACACTAGCCCAAAGAGCCATTAATGGGCTAATCATTTAAACCCACACTCATGTGATAATCATATGCTATTTAGAAAATAACTAGGTGAGCTGATCAGTCACACTGTTCCCGTGAGACTACACCAAGTCCTTTTACGGCACTTGCATATCCCCAGTAACAGTGCTCGCATCCAATGCGAATGTTGCATCTAATATAACCAATACTCAATGTTGTCAGTCATAGTATCCTTGACACTACAGCTCAAGAAATTATTATTATAACCAATATGTAATTTCTATTATCCTTATCATAATACTCTTATCCCTAGAAATCTCTATCTCCTAAGGTATTCGCAGTTAAGACCTTTTAGATCTCCATCTAAAAGTCTTAATTTCTTGAAGATAAGAATTCGAGATCACTATCTCTAAAGCCTTGTCTTCTTTGAAGAGATTGTTATTACTGCAATTAAGTGTTCTATCTCCATAGTAGGATTAGTAACAATTTACTACTCCCATTGCATGGCAGATATCTGGCTTTTGTAAACATCTAGCATACTTTCAGCTTCTCGTAACTGGTGCACAAAAGAGCAACCAGTTTTAGCATTCACTTCCTCAACTCTTTGAGGTGCTATCCCTTTAGATAGGTCAGTACCAAATCTTAAGGTAAGAAAGCCTTTCTTGGAATTTCCAGAAAATGGAACATATCCAAGGTGTACTACAAATGTGGCAGTCCCAATACCCTCTTTTCTTTGCTTCTGAACACCTTCAGAACTAAGATCCGAGAGGCATCTTTTGATATCATATCTCAAGGTATGGAATAGCCAGATCATAAAACACTTATTATCATCCTTATATAATTCCAAATGATTAGGATATTATCTACATTTAGCACGATGAACACAATGGCTCTCCCACTAAGCTTTACATGGTTCATCAAGATTCTATTTGAAATCATAACACTTATAATTTCATCAAATCTTATGTTCCAACTACAAGAAGCTTATTTGAGTCCAAAGATGGAGTTCTTTATCTAGCACATCTTGCATTCCTCAACCACGAAGCCCTGGGGCTACTTCATGTGAATATCCTCAAAGAGGTATTCATAGAGGAATACAATCTTAACTCACATCTTGAAGATGCCATAGTCAAATTGTGTAGCTAGGGTTAGCAATATTCTGATGGGTTTAAGCATGGTCACTGAAAAGCAAGTCTCATCGCAAGCGATGTCTTCTCTTCGGTGTGTAGCTCATGGCTACGAGTCGTGCTTTGAAGGTCTCTACCTTCTCATCAGGTTCCCTTTCTCTTGAAGATCCATTTACACCGTAACGGGTCTTACTCATATAGGTGGATCCTCGAGGGTCCATATACAACACTTGTATATGAAGTCTACCTTAGACTTTATTGCTAACATCCATCTTTCCATGATTTGATCTTCAGAAGCTTCACCACATGAAGTCAGATCATTGTCAGATTCAACTGACACATGGAATGCATCCTCAAACTCATTTGAAGAAGTATTAGTGTTTCATCTTTAATTGTCCTTTTAGTTCCCGATTTCAAGAGCCTCATTATCTTTTAAAGATTAAATGAGTTCCTACACTTCATTTTTTTGTCTTGATTCTCAAGAGTCTCAATCCCTAAGAATCATATTCTCAGAGATGAGATCTTTTAAGAATCTCAATGTCATAAAGTAGGTATCCAATACCATCCTTTATTTTCCTAATAAAGTAGCACTCTTTAGTGCTCGATTCCAGCTTACTTGCATGGAATCTTATTAAGGATATATAATGTAGTCTCTACTACATATATACCAGGAAACTAAGAGGAAATTATGCTAAAAATTCATCATTGATCAAATCATGTCACACACGATCCAATTATATCTCCCTACAACTCCAATGAGTTTAGGTGTGTTAGGACGATTGTGATAGAAATGATATTCATATCTTCATAAGGCATTCTTTGAATTCATCTAATAGGTACTTGTTACATTGGTTAGATCAAATTCATTTAATATTCCTTAAAACTTTGGTTCTAAACCAAAATTGTGAAATCTTCGAACACTTCAAAGGTTTCTCAGGTGAAGAGAAGAAATCTTATATCATACATAATCATCAATAGATATCACATATTCATAATGTTTACTATGATATAGATGATTCACATACATCAATATGTACGAGATCCCAAATACCATGACATCTTACACCTTTCCTAAGAGAAGGGTGTATTGGACATTCTTCGAATACAATATTCACAAGTATGTAAGATTTAAAATTTTAAACATTCTAAAGTTTCATGTCTTACTAGTCTATTGATCTCATCAGTAGACATATGTCCAAGACTTGATGCCAAATCATTGTCAAATGATCTTCATCCTCCTATTGATCTTTTAAGGTTCAACTTTTAGTATTAGAAATCTTAAGGAACCATTTATTAATTCTCTAATTTTGTGGAGTCCATTAGATGCTAGATTACTATCTGAAATTTATCCATTATAACTCTTTATGATAGTTCTATCTCAGAATTCATGTTTATTTCCAACATTTAGAAACAAACAATGAATGTATTCTAATATCCAGGTCATAGAGACATTCTCCAAGACTAAGGGCTGTCCCACTGAGAATATGAAGTCCATCTATCCAACAGAGATTGTTGCAATAATTGCATCAATATCCATGTGGATAACTATAAATATTAAGATCAAATTGTTCCAGTCTTCTAAAACATGTGCAACACATTGCAAGTGTTGTTAGAAGATTGGGATATAATTATTAGACTTTATCTTATCAAATAAGCAAGTCAATTTTAATGATTATATGTAGATTATTCTGATGCCCTATCGGAGTCCTTCACTAAGGATTTTAGTCAGACTTCATAGTCATACTATCAACACATCATCTTATTGCAGTATTGGCATTCATCCAACTCTTTGGATGTCATATGGAAGTCACAAAAGTACAATCAACTCTTTGACTTTCCTTCTCACATGGGTCTGACCCATGCTTCCATTGTGCTCCCTTTATCTATAAACAATCATTGCTCAAGACTAAGGATCTCTTATGTTAAATTCAAAAGAATTCAATGTAAGAGCATTCAACATTTATACATGCTTCATTAAATTCATACAATATGAATATTATGAAGCTTCATGAATGACCACAGTATAGACAGTAGAATGATGACACTCATCATGTCTACATCCATCTAGACTCCTAAAATATTGGTTCAGGTAGGTATTCAAACATTTTAAATACATCATCTCTTTTGAGCCACCATTCTGCATAATGCAGAGAACCATGCCATTCATGATTAAATATCTAGAGCACATATGTATGCCAGAACATCTTCTTAGATTTTATAAAGATTATCTGACAATTGCGATCATCATCGACATGTCACTTTCAAAGTACACTCGATGAAAGATCAAGACCATAGAGACATACAAACCCTAAGGTGATGTCTTATTGTCTAATTTAATTGTCATTCCTCATTATGTTGAGGAAAGTTGCACATTGCAACCACATACATTATGTGTCCAATTACAAGTACAATATCTGGATCATGAGTCCAATCCAAGATATTTTACTAGTCATTATTGAGTATAAATTGAGTGGGTTTAATGAAGGATTATCTAAAATAAGAAATTTGCATAACATAAGGGTATATATATTATATATACATATTTTACCTTGATTTAGGAATTTTTATATCAAAGGTATCTTACCTTGTCAACAATGAAAGTTCATTCCCTTAATCACTTTCAATTTAAGAGATATTTTTACCATTATATCTCTAGCAAGATCTGGGATCTCCTTTCCTATCTTTGTCACATCCCAATAATATGAGAACCTGTGACTCCGATAAAAAGAAGCGGGAACACATTCCGCCTTGCAAGTCCAACTTACATTTCCCAATTTGGTCTTTAACACCCGGGCCCACCACCCCTAAGATGATGTTGACCCGTTGCTAATTGAACCAACCGTCAACAGGCTTAATACTCGCTATACGCAATCCAATATCGCCCCAATAATATAGGACCCGATATTGGGGTCACTACGTATACGACCTTACTCTTTCGAGAAGCAAAGAACCCGATCCAAATAATTGTATATAGGACCTATCACTTCGGACAGGCGTCTCCTATTTTCAACTTTTGGCGACGAAATTCTTTGCCTTGCCGGGAGACCATGGATGTCACTTATGTGATCCTCCACCTCTTATTCAAATTGAAATAATTAATTATCATTAATCATATTCACATAATTAATTCTTCCAAGGGAAATACACATCAATTCATAATAGAGTGTTTTAATAGTATATAAATAATTTAATCACATTAAATTAATTATCAATCCAATTTTCAATCAACAAACTTTGAATTTTACTTGAATAGTTGGTATAATCTCAAAGTACGTATTATTTCGAATTTTAATAATTAGAAAAATACACTTTGATTTATCCGATATTATCCAGTCCGTACCCCCTGTCATGGCCAGTGCCGGCGAGAGTGGGACGGACCACATACGTTGCAACCGCTACCCCAACGATCTCCAACTAGACACCATATCCACCTCAGGAAAGGATAATGTCAGATAGATCATCATGTACTTTGAGATGCTCATCGTTCTTTCAACCGAAATTATACCATATAATATACATCAAAACGATTTTGATTATATTATAAGGAGATTTGCTAAACAAATCCCCAATCCTATTCAAACAAGAGGGTTTTGCTTGTAAAAGTTGTCCTACAACTATTGTAGGATGACCTAGGGTTTTGCATGAAAACAATGTTTGTTGAAGATTTCAAAATAACCAATGATGAAGATCAACTATCTTATCATTTTGGTTTAGTGAGATGTCATTCAAGGAATTGATTATCATATTTAAACATTTCACAAATATTTATCAATAACCAATTTTAGAAAATTAACAATTAATTTCCATCAACATGTTTGAATGACTGTCACTAGGTTCATGATCAAGTTTTGTCAATTTCCAGCAGTGACCCCTAATCACTAAAATTAACTTATCTTGATCAATTTGAATCCAAAATTCGTAAAATCAGTTTCCTAATATTGCTAACTTGATTTAGAACAGAATCCAAGTGATATTTCACGCATTTCAAGGCATGTCAAAACCGTAATTAACAAATTAATCACGTTCAATTTTGCTGTTCCCGCAACAGTGAATACATGCTTATTCAAAAGACCATATCTTGAGAAAATTAAATCCAAATTTAGTAAAATCAGATCCTATGGTTTCCTTATTTAAGGGGGAACAAAATTCAATTTAATATTTCGTGTTTAAACAACTTAAACAGTGCCGAAAAAAATTAATTAGACAGAGGTGCGAAAATTCGAATGCGTTAAAACTTTTTCGCGACCGTTTCAAACCCAAGTCATCCTTGGTTCATGGATCATATCCAAAACCCTTTTCGACCTAAGGCTCTGATAGCACATGAAGTATATTTTGAATCCTCAAGCGCATCACGGAAGTGTGACGATCGTATCTTATGGTGCACTAGTCTCACTAGTCGCAAGGTGCAGCGGAATTTAAAAAATTTAAATCATATGATGAAACCACATGATCACAAGAACAATTATTGGATCGTTTCATCAAACCACAAAGTATTAGGAATACCTCTCGAAGCATGGTTCCGATCACAAGATCTCTAAAGCAAGAGATCCTCCTATCTCAAGTCCGATCCATGGAGACATCACTTGCGGGCGCGATGATGAGATGCGTGACTCCTGCAATCCTCGACGAAGATCCAAGCCTCGAATCTCCTGATTTCGTCCAACGAAATCCGTCATCTTCCTCTAGAGCAAGCAGACCCAAAGAAGATGGAGATCCTCGAGTAGTGGAAGGCAAAGGCGAGAACTTCTCTCTTTCTCAACAAAAAAGTGGTCGGCCACCTTAGAGAGAGGGAGAGAGAGGATGAGAATGAGAGAGAGAGAGAGTAGAGTAGGTGTCTACTTTGATGTGCCCTTCAAGGGCTAGGGTTACTCTCCTTATATATTAGTTTGGGATCTAAAGAATCTCAATCCATGGCTCTCATGGATCCAACAGCTATTGTTATCCAAGAGCCAATCAATGGCCATGATTGTTGTTGGTTAAAAATCAACAACATTAATTTATATTAAATTAAATATATGTTGAATTATTATCAACATGATTTAATTAACATAAATTATTATTAAGAGATAATATGATAACAAAAAAGAGGAGACAACAAACCACCCTAGATTATAGGCGGCATCACCTATGACTAAGTCATAGGTGACGCCACATTGTAAATTGGTGGTATTTTGTCTCCTTTTATTTTATCTCATAATTTCTTAATTAATTGCAATAATTATTATTGCAATAATATCCACCAAATTAATTCCAAATTAATTTGTGAATATTTCAATCATGCCATTGAAAAATATGTGAATCATATTTACATCCCAAACTAATTTGTAAATTACATTTCCAATTAATTAACTAATGTGGATCCAATCCACATTAATAATTAAAAAATGCAATTTACAATGTTTCTCTTTCTCTGATATATTATAAATCCCATTTATAATATACAAAGATATTCTAGATAGCACTATCCATGATTTGCTTATCCTTGATAATTAAATCTCATTTAATTATCTTAGATAATCATTCTCACGATATGAATCTTATTCATATTATACTTGATAATTATATCTCATTTAATTATTTTGGACAATCATTCATACGATATGAATCTAATTCATATTATACTTGATAATTAAATCTCATTTAATCATCAAGACCTTCTTGCTTGGATACAAAATTCATCATAGGAATTATTCCTGAACTCCTTCAAGAATAATGTGCTTTCTCCGTAGATACTTGGAGATATGGACAGAGCGATTGTATTGTTCCATGTATAGTGACTTGGATGTTGAGATCTCATCTCAAATCTAGATCTAACGGACCTCCCACAGATTCTTGATTAAATCAAGTCCGTATACTTAATCTCCTCATTGCATCTGAATCACATTCAGATCATTGTCCAACACTTGAACTAAGATCAAGTTACTTCTCTACTTAGAGGAGTCACTAAAATCCAGACCTATTTCATCACTCCCTCGGACTGGAAGCGTCATGGTTATACAATCGTTTATGATCACATCACCCTCGGGTATTCCCAATTCCTGCACATACTGCATACTAGAAGACCAATGATCAACCTGAAGATGAAGATCAATTTTACACTGTCTTCTTCAGGGTTTGATCATCAAGTTTCTCAATCTTGGTCATTGGGATTTGGTATCGATCATATGCTTTCCCAAAGCATATATCATACCTTCAAATTCTTGTCATGCTTCTAAAGCATGACGACCATGCATGGAATTTGATCGGTCCCAATACCTCAGGAGTGAGCTCATGTCTTCTGGTTCATAAGTGAATCTGTATGATCCCTTTGAGAGATCGTATTACTCATATGCCCTTATATGCACACCAGCTCGTCGGTGTATAGACATTGGTTAGGTCATCAACCTAATGGTATGCCAAATGTACATACTCAGACATATAGTAACACGTCTGTCTCTGGTCAGAGGATGTGTGCCTATGCTGTGACAGCATTCAACATAGGACTTAGGTTATCTCGATCTCGCTAAGTCAACCCATTGACTTAACTAATCTGACACCTCCGAATGACTATTCACATGTAGAGGACCTATATCAAGAGGTCAGTCAGATATTAGCCTATGTGAGAAAGGATTGCCATCTCCTGCTCAGGCTGGAGATCATCTCTTAATAATCATTTGACGGTGCTTGATGAGTCCTCTATCTAACTCATTAGATATTCATCCAAACACCAGCCTCTATGATTCAATTAATGAATCAACAGCTATATGATCATCAAGATGGACATGGTACATAACCCTAATTGTATAGTGGGACCTATTATGCAAATTAGTTATTCTTCATTTCAGATCAGGGAATGATATTCGCAATAACATTTATTGCATAATGGCTCGTCGTGGGCTCGCATGTCCAACATAGATATAATTTAACTATGGAATCATTGTTGAACCCTTTCAAGAATAATACACATTCTATGCATATGCTTGGAGATAAGGACAGAGCGATTGTATTGTTCCACGTATAGTGACTTGGATATTGAGATCGCATCTCAAATCCAGATCTCATGGACCTACCAAAGATGCTTGATTGAATCAAGGCCGTAGACAATCTTCTCATTGCATCTGAATCTCATTCAGATCAATGTCCATTACATGGACTTAGATTAGGTTACTTCTCTATTAAGAGGAGTCACTAAAATCCAAACCTGTTTCATCACTCCCTCAGAATGGAAGTGTCATGGTTATACAATCGTGTATGATCACATCACCCTCATGTACTCCCAACACCTATACATCCTGCATACTAAAAGACCTATGATCATCTAGAAGATATAAATCAAGTTTACACTGTCATCTTCAGGGTTTGATCACCTAGTTTTTCAATCTTGGTCATTTGGGAATTGGTATATATCATATTCTTTCCCAAAGCATATATCATACCTTCAAATTCTTGGCATGCTTCCAAAGCATGATGACCATGCATGGCATTTGATCAGACCCGATACCTCATGAGTGAGTTCATATCTTCCGGTTCACATGTGAACTTGTATGATCCCTTTGAGTGATCGTATCACTCATGTGTCCTTACATACACACCAGCTCGCCGGTGTATAGACCTTGGTTAGGTCATCAACCTATTGGTCTGCCAAATGTACATACTCAGACATATAGTAACACATCTGTCTTTGGTCAGAGGATGCATGCCCATGCTGTGACAGTTTTCAACATAGGTCTTTGGTTATCTCGATCTCGTTAAGTCAACCCATTGACTCAAGTAAACTGACACCTCTGAGTCACTATTCTCATGCCGAGGACCTGCATCAAGAGGTCGGTCAGATATCAGCCAAATGAGAAAGGATTGCCATCTCCCACTCAGGCCGGAGATCATCGCTTAATAATCATTTGACGATGCTTGATGAGTCCTCTATCTAACTCCTTAGATATTCATCCAAGCATCAGCCTCTATGATTCAATCAATAAATCAACAGTTGTATGATTGTCAAGGTGGCCATGGTACATAACCCTTATTGTACAGAGGGACCTTATAGTGCATTCATTCATTTAATCTCAGAAAGGGAGTGAAAAACAATCATCAACTTTTATTTATAAATCATTTATTAGAATAACAATTATTGCAGGAATGGTTCGCCTCAGGCTCACATGGCTAACAATCTCCCACTTGCCCTCAGAATCATTTAGGAACAATCCTTAAACACATACTCATTACATGCTGGTCGAAAACCTTTTGTGTCAGAGGTTTGGTAAGAGGATCAGCAACGTTGTCGACAGAGGCCACCTTGGTGATGATGATATCACCACGCTTTTGAATCTCCCGAATGATGTGGTATTTCCTTTTCACGTGCTTGCTCTTTTTATGCCATATGGGTTCCTTCACCTGGTCAATGGCTCCCGTGTTATCGCAGAGTAACGGAATGGGAGTATCATAGGAAACTACGCCAAGCTCCAGGATGAACTTGCACAACCACACCGCCTCCTTTACAGCATCTGATGCGGCAATGTACTCGGCTTCTGTTGTTGAATATGTTGTAGTGTCTTGCTTCTTGCCTCTCCATCTCAAAGCACCACCGTTCAATAGGAATACAAACCTTGATGTCGAATTTTGATCATCAATATCCGATTGGAAGTCTGAATCTGTATATCCCAAGACTTGGAGATCACCATCTCCATAGACCAAGATGTAATCTTGCGTCCGTCTTAGATATTTGAATATGTTCTTTAATGCATTCCAGTATTGCTCTCCATAGTAAGATTTGTAACGACATACCACTCCCACTACATGGCAGATATCTGGCCTAGTACACATCATGGTGTACATTGAGCTTCTTACAGCTTATGCATAGGGGCATCTAGCAATGGCTTTCTTTTTCTCAACAGTTTGAGGAGCCATCCCTTTAGACAGGTGGATACCATAACTCAAGGGGAGGAAACCATTCTTAGAACTGTCCATACAGAATCGTTCAAGAATCTTCTTAATCTACCCATGTTGTGACAATCCCAATATCCTCTTTTCTTGGTTTCTGAACAACTTCGGACTAAAGATGTAAGAGGCTTCTCCAAGATCTTTCATCTTAATGGTATGGGATAGCCAAATTTTCACACTGGTCATCATCCTCGTATCATTCCCAATGATAAGGATGTCATCTATGTAAAGCGCGATGAACACAATGGTGCTCCCACTAAGCTTCTTGTACACACAAGGTTCATCAGGATTCTGCACAAAATCATAACTCTTTATGGTTTCGTCAAATCTGATGTTCCAGTTACGAGAAGCTTGCTTGAGCCCATAGATGGTTTCTTCCGCTTGCATACTTTGCCATCCTCAATTATGAAGCCCTGGGGTTGCTCCATATAGATATCCTCCTCGAGGTATCCATTGAGGAAAGCCATCTTGACGTCCATCTACCAGATGTCGTAGTCAAGATATGCATCTATAGCTAGCAGTGTCCTGATGGATTTACGAATAGACACAGGAGAAAGCGTCTCATCGTAATCGACGCCTTCTCTCTGTGTGTAGCCTTTGGCTACCAGTCGTGCCTTGAAAGTCTCCACTTTCCTATCAGGTCCCCTCTTTCTCTTGAAGATCCATTTACACCCAATGGGTTTTACCCTTTTAGGTGGGGGTCCATACACCATTCTTATGCATGGAGTCAATTTTAGACTTCATTGCTAGCATCCATCTATCCATGTCACGATCTGCGAGTGCTTCATCAAATGAAGCAGGATCCTTGTCAGTTTCACTTAACACATGGAATCCATACCTTTCAGGGGGTGCAACAACCCTCGAACTTCTTCGAAGAGGTATGGGTGTTTCATCTTTATTTATCTCTTCAGTTTCTGGTTCAGGAAGCTCAGAATCCTTAGGGGATTCAATGAGTTTCTCTACTTCATTTTTGTCTTGACCTTTAAGGAAATCATCCTCTAGAAATTTCACATCTCTAGAGACAAAAACCTTTTGGGTCTCAGGGTCATAGAGCAGGTATCCAATACCATCTTTAACATACCCAATGAAGTAACACTCACGAGAGAGAGATTCTAGCTTACTTGCGTCCACGTTCTTCAAATGGATCAGGCAACTCCAAACCCTCAAGTGATTAACACTCGGTTTGGTTCCATACCAGAGCTCATGAGGAGTCTTAGGTACAGATTTGCTAGGAATCTTATTCGACATATATATTGCAGTCTCTAGTGCATATCCCCATAAACTATGTGGTAAATGTGCTTTGCTCATCATTGAACGAACCATATCCATGATAGTCCTGTTGTGTCTTTCATCAACATCATTAAATTGGGGAGTTCCAAGAGGAGTGAGATTGGAGACAATTCTATTCTCTTTAAGATATTCTTGAATTCATCTGAGAGGTACTCGCCACCTCGATCAGATCGAATCCGTTTAATCTTCCTATCGGTTTGGTTCTCAACCAAAGCCTTGAATTCTTTGAACTTTTCAAAAGTTTGAGATTTATGACGTAATAGGAAGATAAACCTGTATTGTGAATGGTCATCAATAAACGTCAAATAATATCGATATCCATTTTGAGTCGCGGTACTGGACCACACACATCGGTATGTACTAGGTCAATAATACCTTCGCATCTTGTAACCTTGTTACAGAAAGGCTTCCTAGTCATTTTACCTCAAATGCAATGTTTGCAGGTATATAAAGGTTGAACCGGTATAAAATCCAAAGGTCCATCCTTTATCAATCTATTGATCTTATGAACAGATAAATGACCAAGCCTTTGATGCCAAATCTCATTCGAAAGATTTCCATCATCCCTGGATCTTTTAGGGTTTTTATTATTAGTGATAGTAACATTCATGATACATTAATCAATGCACAATTCATAGAGTCCACCATAAGTCAAAATACCATCCGCAATATATTTCTCATAACAATTTATCACTAATTTATTACAGAAAAGGAATGAATATCCACTTCTAACAAGCTTAGATACAGATATCAAATTCCTTCTGACTTCAGGTATATAAAGACGCTCTTTAAGTACTAAGACTCTACCACTAGATAATGATAGTCGACATGTCCCGACGGCGATCGCTGCAACACTTGCATCTGATCCCGTCTGGATGACTATCTCCCTTTCTTCCAGATTCCTACTTTCTTCAAACAAATGCAACAAATTGCATACATGAACAAAAGCACCGGAATCTATGACCCAACTTCCTTCTCGTCCAACGAGAAAACTAGTTTTAATGATGAAAGTAGATTTCATACCTACTGGGGCTTTACCTTTGTCGACCGACTTTAGGTATTCCGGGCAGTTACGCCTCCAGTGCCCCATCTTCTTGCAGTGGTGATAGATGTCGGTTTTCTTCAACGCTATCAGTGTGGATGCATTGGAAGATGAGCCAACGCCTTGACTCTTCTTCTTTCTCTTCTGGGCCGGGCCCTTCCAAGAACCTTGTTTCCGACTACGCTTCTCATTGACCTGTGCAACCATTGCACAACCAGCAGGACCATCTTTTTTCATTATATCTTCTGCAGACTTTCATGCAACAAGAAGTTCAGCGTTAGTCAAGTCCAACTTGTTCATGTGGAATGAAACCACAAAATTATTGAAAGATTTGGGCAAAGACAGCAGAATGAAATCAACTAGCAAGTCTGCATCCATGTTTCCCCAAGGATCTCCAGCTCAGACACGTACCCAAACATTTTGAGAACATGCTCTCGGACTGAAGTTCCTACATCTTGCAGCGAACGAGTTATTTCATAATATTGTAACGCTGGGTGTGGTTTATGTCACCAAACATATTATTCAGATTCTGCATTATTTCCTGGCATGTGCTCATCTCCACATGTTGCTTCGGAAGAACATTGGAGAGAGAAGCCAGGATATAGCATCTAGCCAATACATGATCTTCATCATACTGTTGGACATGCGAGCCCACGACGAACAATTATGCAATAAATGTTATTGCGAATATCATTCCCTGATATGAAATGAAGAATAACTAATTTGCATAATAGGTCCCTCTGTACAATTAGGGTTATGTACGATGTCCATCTTGATGATCATATAGTTGTTGATTCATTAAATGAATCATAGAGGCTGGTGTTTGGATGAATATCTAAAGAGTTAGATAGAGGACTCATCAAGCACCGTTAAATGATTATTAAGAGATGATCTCCAGCCTGAGTAGGAGATGGAAATCCTTTCTCACAAAGGCTGATATCTGACCGACCTCTTGTTGCAGGTCCTCTGCATGGGAATAGTGATTCAGAGGTGTCATAGTAGTTAGGTCAAAGGGTTGGCTTAACAAGATCGAGATAACCTAAGTCCTATGTTGAATGCTGTCACAGCATAGGCACACATCCTCTGACCGGAGACAGATGTGTTACTATATGTCTGAGTGTGTACATTTGGCAGACCAGTAGGTTGATGAACTAACCAACGTCTATACACCGGCGAGTTGGTGTGCATGTAAGGACATATAAGTAATACGATCTCTCAAAAGGGATCATACAGGTTCACTTATGAAGTGGAAGATATGAGCTCACTCATGAGGTATTAGGATCGATTAAATTCCATGCATGGTCGTCGTGCTTTGGAAGCATGACAAGAATTTGAAGGTATGATATATGCTTTTGGAAAGCATATGATCGATACCAAATCCCATGACCAAGATTGAGAAACTTGGTGATCAAACCCTGAAGAAGATAGTGTAAAATTGTTCTTCATCTTCAGGTTGATCATTGGTCTTCCAGTATGCAGGATGTGTAGGTATTGGGAATACCTGAGGGTGATGTGATCATAAACGATTGTATAACCATGACGCTTCCAGTCCGAGGGAGTGATGAAACAGGTCTCGATTTCAGTGACTCCTCTCAGTAGAGAAGTAACTTGATCTTAGTCCAAGTGTTGGACATTGATTTGAATGTGATTCAGATGCAATGAGAATATTAAGTATGCAGACTAGATTTAATCAAGCATCTATGGGAGGTCCATTAGATCTAGATATGAGATGATATCTCAACATCCAAGTCACTATACGTGGAATAATACAATCGCCCTGTCCTTATCTCCAAGTATCTGCAGAGAAGGTACATTATTCTTGATGGAGTTCAAGAATAATTCCTGTGATGAATTTTGTATCCAAGCAAGAAGGTCTTTATGATTAAATGAGATTTAATTATCAAGTACAATATGAATAAGATTCATGTTGATAGAATGATTGTCGAAGATAATTAAATGGGATTTAATTATCAAGGATAAGCAGATCGTGGATAGTGATATCCAGAATATCTGTGTATATTATAAATGAGATTTATTATATATCAGAGAGAGAAATATTGTAAATAACATTTGTTAATTATTAATGTGGATTGGGTACACATTAGTTAATTAATTGGAAATGTAATTTACAAATTAGTTCGGGATATGAATTTGATTCACATAATTTTTTCAATGGCATGATTGAAATATTCAAAAATTAATTCGGAATTATTTTGGTGGATATTATTGCAATAGTAGTTATTGCAATTAATTAAGTAATAATAAGATAAATAAAAGGAGACAAAAACCACCAAAATTAAAGGTGGCGTCACCTATGACTTGGTCCTGGGTGACGCCCCCTATTTTAGGAGGTTTGTTGTCTCTTCCTTTTTATTATCATATTATCTCTTAATGAATTATTTTTTGTTAATTATATTTTGTTGATAATAATTCAACATATATTTAATTTAATATAAATTAATGTTGTTGGTTTTTTAACCAACACCAATCATAGCCGTTAGATGGCTCTTGGATTACAATGGTCGTTGGATCCATGAGAGCCATGGATTGAGATCTATTGGATCCCAAACTATTATATAAAGAGGGTAGCCCTAGCCCTTGAGGGACACACACCAAGTATACGCCTACTCTACTTCTCTCTCTCCCTCTCATTCTCGTGCTCTCTCTCTCCCTCTCCATAGGGTGGCCGACCACCCTTGTTGGGAAAAGAGAGAAGTTCTCGCCTTCGCCTTTGACGACTCGAGGATCTCCTCCTTATTCGTAGCTACTTGCCCTAAAGGAAGACGACGGATTTCGCTTGACGAAATCAAGGGATCCACTTCTTGGATCTTCATCGAGGATTGCGGGAGGAACGCGACTCATCATCGTGCCCGCAAGTGCTTTCTTCGTCGATCGGACTTGAGATAGGAGGATCTCTTGTTTGAGATCTCGCGATCACAACCACGCTTCAAGAGGTATTCCTTATACTTAGTGGTTTAATGAAACGATCCGAAAAGTGTTCTCGTGATCATGTGGTTTCATCGATTGATTTAAAATTTTTAAATTCCGCTGCACCGTGCGACTAGTGCGACTAGTCGCCCCGATCGCATGAGATGCGATCGTCACGCTTCTATGATGCGCTTGAGGATTCTCAATATCCTTCAAGTGGTATCAGAGCCTTAGGTCGAAACAGGTTTTGGATATGATCCATGAACCAAGGACGACTTGGGTGTGAAAGGATCGCGAAAGTTTTGGCGCATTTGAATTTTCGCAACTCTGTCTAATTGATTTTTTCGACACTGTTTAAATTATTTAAACACGAAATATTCAATTGGATTTTGTTTCCCATTGAACAAGGAAACCATAGGATTTGACTTTACTAAATTTGGATTTGATTTGCTCAAGATATGGCCTTTTGAATTTGCATGTATTCACAGTTGCGGGTACTGTAGAACAAAACATGATTAATTTGTTAATTACGGTTTTATTGCACCTCGAAATACGTGAAATATCACTTCGATTCTGTTTTAAATCAAGTTGGCAATCTTAGGACACTAATTTTGCGAATTTTGGATTAAATTGATAAAGATAAGTTAATTTTAGTGATAAGGGGTCACTGCTGGAAATTGACAATTTGGATCATGAACCTTATGATATTCATTCAAATAAATGTTGATGAAAATTAATTGTTCTTTTTTGAAATTGGTTATTGATAAATATTTATGAAATGTTTAAAGATGAAAATCAATTCCTTGAATGACATCCCACTAAACTATAATGATAAGATAGTTGATTTTGATCATTGGTTAATTTGAAATCATCATAAAACATTGTTTTCATGCAAAACCCTAGGACATCCTACAATAGTTGTAGGATAACTTTTACATGCAAAAACTCTTGCTTGAATAGGATAGGGGATTTGTTTAGCAAATCTCCTTATAATATAATCAGAAATGTTTTGATGTATATTATATGGTATAATTTCGGTTGAAAGACCGATGAGCATCTCAAAGTACATGATGATCTATCTGGCATTATCCTTTCCTGAGGTGGATATGGTATCTAGTTGGAGATCGCTGGGTAGCGGGTTACAATGTATGTAGTCCATCCAACTCTCGCCGGTACTGGCCATGACAACGGGTAGGGACTGGATAATGCCGGATAAATCAAAGTGTATTTTTCTAATTATTAAAATTCAAAATAATACGTACTTTGAGATTATACCAACTATTCAAGTAAAATTCAAAGTTTCTTGATTGATAATAGGATTGATAGTTAATTTAATGTGATTAAATTAATTATATCCTATTAAAAACACTCTATTCTGAATAGATTTTATTTCCCTTGGAAGAATTAATTATGTGAATATGATTCACGATAATTAACTACAATTTGAATAAGAGGTGGAAGATCACATAAGTGACATCCATGGTCTCCCGTCAAGGCAAAGAATTTCGTTGTCGAAAGTTGTATATAGGAGACGCCTGTCCAAAGTGATAGATCCTGTATACAATTATTTGGTCGGGTTCTTTGCTTCTAAAAGAGTATGGTCGTATACGAAGTGACCCCAATATCGGGTCCTCATATTATTGGGGCGATATTGGATTGCGTATAGCGAGTATTAAGAATGTAGACGGTTGGTTCAATTAGCAACGGGTCATCATCGTCTTAGGGGTGGTGGGCCCTGTTGGAAATGCGAGCCCACGGCGAGCCATTATGCAATAAATGTTGTTGCAATTCAGTCCTTGATCTGAAATGAAGAATACATAATTTGCATAATAGGTCCCTTAGTGCAATTAGGGTTATGTACCATGGCCATCTTAATGATCATACAGCTGTTGATTCAATTATTGAATCATAGAGGCTGGTGCTTAGATGAATATCTAATGAGTTAGATTGAGGACTCATCAAGCACCGTCAAATGATTGTTAAGAGATGATCTCCAGCCTGAGTAGGAGATGGCAATCCTATCTCATTTAGGTTGATATCTGACCGACCTCTTGATGCAGGTCCTCTGCATAGGAATAGAGATTCGGAGGTGTCGGATGAGTTAGGTCAAAGAGTTGACTTAACGAGATCGAGATAACCAAAGTCCTATATCATATGCTGTCATGATATAGGCACACATCCTCTGACCGGAGACAGATGTGTTACTATATGTCTAAGTATGTACATTTGGCAGACCAATAGGTTGATGGCCTAATCAAGGTCTATACACCGGCGCGCCGGTGTGCATATAAGGGCATATGAGTAATACGATCTCTCAAAGGGATCATACAGGTTCACTACTGAACCAGAAGACATGAGCTCACTCATGAGATATTGGGAAGAATCAAATTCCGTGCGCACGGTCGTCTCGCTTTGGAAGCTTGACTGAATTTGTTGGTTTGATATATACTTTTGGAAAGTATATGATCAAGACCTAGGTATGATATATGCTTTTGGAAAGTATATGATCAATACCGACTCCCAATGATCGAATGAGAAACTTACTGATAAAACCCTGAAGTAGACAGTATAAAGTTGATCTAATACTTCGGGTTTATTCTGAGTCTTCCAGTATGCAGGATGTACAGGTGTTAGGAATACCTGAGGGTGATGTGATCATAAACGGTTGTATAACCATGACGCTTCCATTCCTAGGGAGTGATGAAACGGGTCTGGATTTTAGTGACTCCTCTCAGTAGAGAAGTAATCTGATCTTAGTCTAAATGTTGGACGTTGATCTGAATGTGATTCAGATTCAATGAGAAGATTAGATTTGCGGTCTTGATTTAATCAAGAATCTATGGGAGGCCCGAGATCTGGAATTGAGATGTGATCTCAATATCCATGTCACTATACGTGGAACAATACAATCGTCCTGTCCTTATCTCCAAGTATTCGCGGAGAAAGCGCATTGTCCTTGAAAGAGTTCATGGATAATTCTATTGTTGATATATGTATCCGAGCATTGAGAAAATGGATAATTAAATGTGATTTAATTATCATGAATAATATGAATTTGATTCATATTATAAGGAGAGTTATCTTAGATAATTAAATGTGATTTAATTATCAAAGATGTGAATAATGTGAATGTGATTCATATTATTTGAACACATGAGATAAAGAGATCCAAGATGATTAAATATGATTTAATTATCAAGGATAAGAATAATGTGGATAGTAATATCCAATTATTCATAATATATTATAAATGTGATTTATAATGTATTAGAGAGAGTTAAATATAATTTATATTAGTAGATTAATTATTAATGTGTATTGGATACACATTGTTTAATTAATTGAAAATGTAAATTACATTTTGTTTTGGGTTGTGAATGTGATTCACAATATTCCAATGTCAAGATTGCAATATTCCCAAAATTAATTGAGAATTATTTTTGGTGAATAATTGTTGGAAAATAAGTTGAGAGAAAAACAAGGAGATATGCAATCCCATGGGAATCCATGGGATTGCCCTCCCCATATGGGAAGAGGGGGGCGGCACCAATTCCTTTATGGAATTGATGGCCGTCCCCTCCTCCCAATAGGGAAGGAGGCTCTCATTTGTTTTTTCACTCCTTATTTAGTTGGTTTAATTTGGTATTAATATATATTTGATTTATCAAATATATTTAATCAAAATTAAATCACAAGTTGTTGGCTTTTACCAACAACAACCTTGACCATTGGATTGTCATAAATCAATCTCAACCATTGATTTTATATGACACATGGATTGAGATCCATGGTTCCCAAAACCCTATAAATAGAGAAGCATACCCATGCTCTCTCTTTACACACACAATGCTTGAGAAGCATCTCTCTCTCTCTCTCTTTCTCTCTAGAGGTCAGCCCTCTCTCTCACTCTCATGGCCGTCCACCATGGATGCCATGGAGAGGTTCTCCATCGCCGCGGCATCATCGTTATGCTGCCCGTTCTTCTGCTCGTGGATCTCCGTCTCCTTCGGTGTGCCTCGCTCGTGAAGAAGACGATGGATCTCGTGTGTCGAGATCAGGAGATCCGCCGCTTGGATCATCAACTTGGATTGCGAGAAGCACGCGGTTCATCCCCGCGCTCGCAAGCGTCTCCTCCGTCGGATCGGACTTGAGACAGGAGGTCTCTTCGATTAGAGACTTGATCTCAACCACGCTTCAAGAGGTAATCCTAATTACTTGTTTGTGGTTTATACGAAACAATCCGAGAAGTGTTCTTGGATCATGTGGTTTCGTCGTAAGAATTTTTTTTTAAATTCTGCTGCATCGAGCAACTAGTGCGACTAGTCGCTCTTCGTCGTATTCGATACGACGCTCACGCTTCCGTAATGCGCTTGAGGATCTAACCATATCCTTCAGGCCCGTGTGTTAAAGACCGAATTGGGAAATGCAAGTTGGACTTGCAAGGCACAATGTGTTCCCGCTTCTTTTTATCGGAGTTACAGGTTCTCATATTATTGGGATGTGACAAAGATAGGAAAGGAGATCTTAGATCTTGCTAGAGATATATTGGTAAGAATATCTCTTACATTGAAAGTGATTAAGGGAATGAACTTTCAATTTTGACAAGGCAAGACAACTTTGATATAAAAATTCCTAAATCAAAGTAAAATATGTATATATATACCCTTATGCAAATTTCTTATTTCAGATAATCCTTCATTAAACCCACTCAATATTATACTCAATAATAACCAGTAAAATATCATGGATTGGACTCATAATCCAGATATTGTTCTTGCAATTGGACACATAATGTATGTGGTTGCAATGTACATGTTTTCTCAGCATAATGACGAATGACAATTAAATAAGACAATATGACATCACCTTAGGGTTTGTATGTCTCTATAGTCTTGATCTTTCATCGAGTGTACTTTGGAAGTGACATGTCGATGATAATCGTAATTGTCAAATAATCCTTATAAAGTCTAAGAAGATGTTCTGGCATACATATGTGCTCTAGACATTTAATCATGAATGGCATGGTTCTCTGCATTATGCAGAATGGTGGCTTGAAAGAGATGATGTATTCAAAATGTTTGAATACCTTCTTGAACCAATGTTTTAGGAGTCTAGATGGATGTAGACATGATGAGTGTCATCATTCTACTATCTATACTCAAGTCATTCATAAAGCATCATAATAATCTTTTTGTGTGAATTTAATGAAGCATGTATAAATGTTGAAGTTCTCTTGTATTGAAATCTTTTGAATTCAACATAAGAGATTCTTTGTCTTGAACAATGGTTGTTTATAGATGAAGAGAGCACAGTGGAAGCACGGGTCATACCCAAGATTTGAAGGATAGTCAAAGAGTTGATCACACTTCTATGGCTTCCATATGACATCCAAAGAGTTGGATGAATGACTATACTGCAATAACTTGATGTGTTGATAGTATGACTATCAAGTCTGTCTAGAATCCTTAGAGAAGGGCTCAGATAGTGCATCATAATAATCTATATCTACATTTGATCATTGAAATTGACTTGCTTATTTGATAATATAAAGTCTAATAATTGTATCTCAATCTTCTAACAACACTTGCAATGTGTTGCACATGTTTTAGAAGACTGGAAAAAATTTGATCTTATGGTTTGTAGTTATCCACATGGATATTGATGCAATTGTTGCAACAATCTCTGTTGATTTGATAGACTTCTGAATTTCAGTGGGAGAGCCCTTAGTCTTAAATAATGTCTCTATGACCTAGATATTAGAACGCACTCATTGTTTGTTTTTAAATGTTGGAAATAAACATGAATTCTGGAATAAACTTGTCATAAAGAGTTATGATGGATATATTTCAGATAGTAATCTGGCATCTAGTGGACTCTACTAAATCAGAAATTTAATGAATGGTTCATTAAGATTTCTAGTACTGAAAGTTAAACCTTATAAGATCAATAGGAGGATGAACATCATTTGACAATGATTTAGCATCAAGTTTTGGACATATGCCAGTTGATTTGATCAATAGACAAGTAAGAGATGAAACTTTAGAATGTTTAAAAATTTCAAATCTTACATACTTATGAATATTGTATTCAAAGTAAAATGTCCAATACACCCTTCTTTTGGGAAGGATGTAAGATGTCAAGGTATTCGGGATCTCATACATATTGATGTATGTGAATCATCTATATCATAGTGAACATTAAGGATATGTGATATCTATTGATGATCATGTATGATATGAGATTTCTTCTCTTCACCTGAGAAAACTTTGAAATGTTCAAAGATTTCACAATTTTAGTTTGGAACCAAAGTTTGAAGGAAGATTAAATGAATTTGATCTAACCAAGGTAGCAAGTACCTATTAGAAGAATTCAAAGAATATCTTATAGAGATATGAATATCATTTCTATCTCAATCCTCCTGACACACCTAAACACAATGGAGTTGTAGGAAGATACAATTGGATCATGTGAGACATGATTTGATCAATGATGAATTTTAGCATAATTACCCCTTAGTTTCCAGGTATATGTGTAGTGGAGACTACACTATATATACCCTTAATAAGATTCCATGCAAATAAGCTGGTATCATGCACTAAAGAGTGCTACTTCATTAGGAAAATAAAGGATGCTATTGGATACCTACTTTATGACCTTGAGATTCTTAAAAGAACTCATCTTTGAGAATATGATTCTTATAGGATGACTCTCTTGAGAATCAAGATGAAAATGAAGTGTAGGAACTCATTTAATCTTTAGAAGATAATGATGCTCCTGAAAATCGGGAACTAAAAGGACAATTAAAGATGAAACACTAATACTTCTTCAAATGAGTTTGAGGATGTATTCCATGTGTCAGTTAAGTCTGAAATGATCGGACTTCATGTGATGAAGCTCCTGAGGATCATGACATGGAAAGATGGATGTTACCAATAATGTCTAAAGTAGACTTCATATACAAATGTTGTATATGGACCCTTGAGTATCCACCTATATGGGTAAGACCCATTAAGGTGTAAATGGATCTTCAATAGAAAAGGGGAACCTGGTGAGAAGGTAGAGACCTTCAAAGCATGGTTCGTAGCCATGAGCTACACACCGAAGAGAAGACATCGCTTGCGATGAGGCTTGCTTTTCAGTGACCATGCTTAAACCCATTAGAATATTGCTAACCCTAGCTACACAATTTGACTATGGCATCTTCAAGATGTAAGTCAAGATTGTATTCCTCTATGAATACCTCTTTGAGGATATTCACATGAAGTAGCCCCAAGGATTCATGGTTGAGGAATGCAAGATATGCTAGCTAAAGAACTCCATCTTTGGACTCAAATAAGCTTCTTGTAGTTGGAACATAAGATTTGATGAAATTATAATTGTTATGATTTCAAATAGAATCTTGATGAACCATGTGAAGCTTAGTGGGAGTGCCATTGTGATCATCATGCTAAATATAGATAATATCCTAATCATTTGGAATGATATAAGGATGATAATAAGTGTTTTATGATCTGGATATTCCATACCTTGAGATATGATCTCAAAAGATGCCTCTTGGATCTTAGTTCTGAAGGTGTTCAGAAGCAATGAAAAGAAGGTATTGGGACTGTCACATTTGTAGTACACCTTGGACATGTTCCATTTTATGGAAATTCCAAGAAAGGCTTTCTTACCTTAAGATTTGGTATTGACTTATCTAAAGGGATAACACCTCAAAGAGTTGAGGAAGTGAATGCTAAAACTGGTTACCCTTTTATGCATCAGTTACGAAAAGCTGAAAGTGTGCTAGATGTGTACGAAAGCCAGATGTCTGCCATGCAGTGGGAGTAGTAAACTGTTACTAATCCTACTACGGAGATAGAACACTTGATTGCAGTAATCACAATATCTTCAAAGATGACAAGGCTTTACAGAAAGTGATCTCTAAGTCTTATCTTCAAGAAATTAAGACTTTTAGATGGAGATCTAAAAGGTCTTAACTGTGAATACCTTAGGAGATAGAGATCTCCAGGGATAAGGGTATTCTGATAAGGATAATAGAAATTACATACTGGTTATAATAATATTTTTTTTAGTTGTAGTGTCAAGGACACTATGACTGACAAGATTGAGTATTGGTTGCATTATATGCAACATTTGCATTGGATGCGAGCACTGTTACTGGGGATATGCAAATGCCGTAAAAGGACTTGGCATAGTCTCGCGGGAACAGAGTGACTGATCAGCTTACCTAGCTATTTTCTAAATGGCCTATGATTGTCACATGAGTGTGGGTTTAAATGATTAGCCCATTAATGGCTCTTTGGGCTAGTGGGAGATTGTTGGATATGCGATCCCACGGCGAGCCATTATGCAATAAATGTTATTGCGAATATCATTCCCTGATCTAAAATGAAGAATAACTATTTTGCATAATAGGTCTCTCTGTACAATTAGGGTTATGTAGCATGGCCATCTTGATGATCATATAGCTGTTTATTCATTAAATGAATCATAGAGGCTGGTGTTTGGATGAATATCTAAAGAGTTAGATAGAGGACTCATCAAGCATTGTTAAATGATTATTAGGAGATGATCTCCATCTTGAGTAGGAGATGGCAATCCTTTCTCACATAGGTTGATATCTGACCGACCTCTTGTTGCAGGTCCTCTGCATGGGAATAGTGATTCGAAGGTGTCAGATTAGTTAGGTCAAAGGGTTGAATTAACAAGATCGAGATAACCTATGTCCTTAGTTGAATTCTGTCACAGCATAGGCACACATCCTCTGACCGGAGACAGATGTGTTACTATATGTCTGAGTGTGTACATTTGACAGACCAGTAGGTTGATGACCTAACCAAGGTCTATACACCAGCGATCTGGTGTGCATGTAAGGACATATAAGTAATACGATCTCTCAAAAGGGATCATACAGGTTCACTTATGAACCGGAAGACATGAGCTCACTCATGAGGTATTGGGGCCGATCAAATTCCATGCATGGTCGTCGTGCTTTGGAAGCATGACAAGAATTTGAAGGTATAATATATTCTTTTGGAAAACATATGATCGATATCAAATCCCAATGACCAAGATTGAGAAACTTGGTGATCAAACCCTAAAGAAGACAGTGTAAAATTGATCTTCATCTTCAGGTTGATCATTGGTCTTCCAGTATGCAGGATGTGTAGCTATTGGGAATACCTGAGGGTGATGTGATCATAAACGATTGTATAACCATGACGCTTCCAGTCTGAGGGAGTGATGAAACAGGTCTGGATTTTAGTGACTCCTCTGAGTAGAGAAGTAACTTGATCTTAGTCCAAGTGTTGGACATTGATTGAATGTGATTCAGATGCAATGAGAAGATTAAGTATACGGACTTGATTTAATCAAGCATCTATGGGAGGTCCATTAGATCTGGATTTGAGATGAGATCTCAGCATCCAAGTCACTATACGTGGAACAATACAATCGCCATGTCCTTATCTCCAAGTATCTGCGGAGAAGGCACATTATTCTTGAAGGAGTTCAAGAATAATTCCTGTGATGAATTTCGTATCCAAGCAAGAAGGTCTTGATGATTAAATGAGATTTAATTATCAAGTACAATATGAATAAGATTCATGTTGAGAGAATGATTGTTCAAGATAATTAAATGGGATTTAATTATCAAGGATAAGCAGATCGTGGATAGTGATATCCAGAATATCTGTGGAGAGAAATATTGTAAATAACATTTGTTAATTAATAATGTGGATTGGATCCACATTAGATAATTTATTGGAAATGTAATTTACAAATTAGTTTGGGATGTGAATATGATTCACATAATTTTTTTCAATGGCATGATTGAAATATTTACAAATTAATTTGTAATTAATTTGGTGTATATTTCTGCAATAATACTTATTGAAATTAATTAATAAATAATTAGATAAATAAAAGGAGACAAAAACCACCAAAATTAAAGGTGGTGTCACCTATGACATGGTCATGGGTGACGCCCCCTATATTTTAGGAGGTTTGTTGACTCTTCCTTTTTATTATCATATTATCTCTTAATGAATTAATTTATGTTAATTTAATTTTGTTGATAATAATTCAACATATATTTAATTTAATATAACTTAACGTTGTTGGTTTTTTAACCAACACCAATCATAGCCGTTAGATGGCTCTTGGATTACAATGGTCGTTGTATCCACGAGAGCCATGGATTGATATCCATTGGATCCCAAACTAGTATATGAAGAGGGTAGCCCTAGCCCTTGAGGGACACACACCAAGTAGACGCCTACTCTACTTCTCTCTTTCCCTCTCATTCTCGTGCTCTCTCTCTCCCTCTCCATAGGGTGGCCGACCACCCTTGTTGAGAAAACTGAGAAGTTCTCGCCTTCGCCTTCGACGACTCGAGGATCTCCTTCTTCTTCATGGCTACTTGCCCTAAAGGAAGACGAGGGATTTCACTTGACGAAATCAGGGGATCCATTGCTTGGATCTTCATCGAGGATTGCGGGAGGAACACGATTCATCATCATGCCCGCAAGTGCATTCTTCGTGGATCGGACTTGAGACAGGAGGATCTCTTGTTTGTGATCTCGCCATCACAACCACGCTTCAAGAGGTATTCCTTATACTTTGTGGTTTGATGAAACGATCCGAGAAGTGTTCTCATGATCATGTGGTTTCATCGTTTGATTTAAAATTTTTAAATTCCGCTGCACCGTGCGACTAGTGCGACTTGTCGCCCCGATTGCATGAGATGCGATCGACACGCTTCTGTGATGCGCTTGAGGATTCTCAATATCTTTCACATACTTGTCATTGTATTGCTTTTCTTCCTTCGTTTTAGGGCTTTCATGCTTGCCTTCTATGTGCACATAACTTATGTGCTCAGTCAAGAGAACAAGCTCCAAATTACAGATTCAATCCAAATAATTCGGTCCGGTCAACTGGTTGACCTCCAGAAGCCTACGTAGTGGGTTCATGGACTTCATTTTCTGAAATTAAGAATGCACTATATTAGAACATATAATCATATATTCAAATTTATGACATTTAATTAATGCAATTTAAAACAAATTTGTCTTGCTTTGTCAACTTTGAAAGTTCATTCCCTTAATCACTTTCAAAGCAAGAGATATACTTACCGCTAAATCTCTAGCAAGAACTAGGATCTCCTCTTTACCTTTGTCACATCCCAATAATATGAGAACCTGTGACTCCAATAACGAGAAGCGGGAACATATTCTGCCTTCCAAGTCCAACTTGCATTTTCCAATTTGATCTTTGACACCCAGGCCCACCACCCATAAGGTGATGTTGACCCGTTGTTAATTGAACCAACTATCAACAGGACTAGTACTCGCTATGCGCGATCTAATATCGCCCCAATAATATGAGGACCCTATATTGGGGTCACTATGCATACGGCCTTACTCTTTCGAGAACCAAAGAGCCCGATCCAGATGTGTTTGCATACAGGAGCTGTCATTTTAGACAGGCGTCTCCTACATGCAATCCCTGACGACAGAAACCCTTCGCCTTGACGGGAGACCATGGATGTTACTTATGTGATCCTCCACCTCATATTCAAATTTTAATTAATTATCATGAATCATATCATATAATTAATTCTTCCAAAGGAAATGCACATCTATTCATAATAAAGTGTTTTAATTGGATATAATTCATTCAAACTCATTAAATCAATTATCAATCCAATTCAATCAACAAACTTGATTGGTTTTACTTGAATATATATATGGTGTTATCTCAAAGGACATATTAATTCGAATTTTAGTAATTAGAAAAATACACCTTGATTTCTCCGACATTATCGAGTCCCTACCTGCTGTCATGGCCAGTACCGACGGGAGTGGGACAGACCGCGCAGGGTGTAACCTCCTACCCCAACGCTCCCCGACTAGACACCATATCCACCTCAGGAAAGGATAATGCGAAATAGATCAATGTGTACTTGAGATGATCATCAGTTATTCCACCAAAATTATACCATATAGTAATAATCAAAACAATTTTGATTATAAGGAAAATTGCTAGATAATTTCCCAATCCTATTCAGGCAAGTTGTTTGTTAATTGTGTTTTATGATCTAGATCAAATCTAATCAGTTTATTGTTGAGGTCATCTCAATTAAGGAAATAATCATCATTAAATATTTCTCAAATATTTTCCATAATTATTTCAGGAAACTGACAATTAATTTCACTTATTGATAATCACATGGTTCTTGATTAGGAATGTAATTTCATCAGTGACCCTTACTAACTAAAATTAGCATATCTCAATCAAATCAAATCCAAATTATGCAAAATAAGTTTCCAAAGATTACTAATTTGATTTATAACAGAACCTAAGTGATATTTCATGCATTTCTAGGTGCATTAAAACAGTAATTAACTCGTTTAACATGTTAAGATTCACAGTTGCCACAACAGTGAATACATGTTTATTAAAACGACCATATCTCGAGAAAAAGGAATCAAAATTACGTAAACTCAGATCCTATGGTTTCCTTATTTAATTTGGAACAAAATCCAAGTGATTATTCATGTTTAAACATTTTAAACAGGGCCGAATTTATTCACTAAACATATGTATGAAAATGAAACGCGTCAAAAACTTTCGCAACCTTAACAAAATTAAGTTGTCTTAGGTTTACGAAACATATCCAAAACCTTCGACCTAAGGCTCTGATACCACTTGAAGGATATGAAATAATCCTCAAGCGCATCATGGAAGCGTGAGCATCGTATCAAATAGGACAAAGAACGACTAGTCGGACTAATTGTTCTATCCAACGGAATTTAAAAAAATTTCATGTGATGAAACCACATGATCCAAGAATGATTCTCAGATCATTTCATCTAGAGCCACATTAAATATAAAGGAATATCTCTTGTAGCTTGGTTCATCAAGTCTTTACGAAAAGAGACCTCCTGTCTCAAGTCCAATCTTCGGAGAAGACGCTTGCGAGCGCGGGGATGAGTCGTGTGATCCTCGCAATCCAAGAAGATGATCTAAGCATGGTGAACTCCTGATCTCGACGCACGAGATCAAGCACCTTCTTCGTAAGCGAAGCACTCCAAAGAAGCTGGAGAACCGAGGAACGTTAAGGCGGCGGCGCGGTGGCGAAGCTACGACGAAGCTTCTCCTCTAGGGTTTGGCGGACAGCCACCAATGGAGGAGAGAAGAGGGTTGACATGTGGAAGGAGAGAGAGAGATGTATCTCAATAGCATAACCCTAAAGAGAAAGGAGTGCCTCTCTATTTATACAGTTTTGGGAGTCCATGGATCACAATCCATGAGACACACTAAATCAATGGATGAGATTGATTTGTATTTAATCCAATGGTCAAGATTGTTGTTGGTAAAAAAGCAATAACTAATAATATAATTTAGATTAAATATATTTGATAAATTAAATACAATTCACTCCTAAATCAAATCAATCAAATATGGAGAGATTAGCATGGAGATTACACCTCTACATGGAATAGGTAGGACGGCTACCAATTTCCATGTGGCACTTGGTAGCCGTCCACCATGATTCCATGGTGGAGGCAATCTCATGCAATCTCATGAGATTACATATCTCCATGAAAATCTCCCATATTTTTCAACAACTTTTGTTGTGATTTATTCTAGAAAAATAATTCATAATTAATTTTGAGAGTATTGCAATCTTGCCATTGGAAATTTGTGAATCACAGTCACAACCCAAAACAAAAAAATAATTTACATTTTCAATTAATTATACAATGTGAATCCAATTCACACCAATAATTAATTAACAAATATAAATCATAATTAGCTCTCTCTAATACATTATAAATCACATTTATAATATATTATGAATAATTGGATATTGCTATCCACATTATTCTTATCAACAATAATTAAATCACATTTAATTATATTGGATAATTATCCACATGCATCAAGATAATTAAATCACATTTGATTATAAATCTTTCTATGCTTAGATATAATTCAACTATGGAATCATTCTCGAACCCTTTTAAGAATAATGCGCTTTCTTCGCAGATACTTGGAGATAAGGACAGGGTGATTGTATTATTCCACGTACAGTGACTTGGATATTGAGATCACATCTCAAATGTAGATCTCATGTACCTCCCATAGATGCTTGATTGAATAAAGGTCGTAGACATATTCTTCTCATTGCATCTGAATCTCATTCAGATCTATGTCCATTACATGGACTAAGATTAGGTCACTTCTCTATTGAGAGGAGTCACTAAAATCCAAACATGTTTCATAACTCCCTCGGAATGGAAGCGTCATGGTTATACAATCGTTTATGATCACATCACCTTCAGGTATTCCCAACACCTGTACACCGTACATAATGGAAGACCTATGATCATCCTAAAGATATAGATCAATTTTACACTGTCATCTTTAGGGTTTGATCACCAAGTTTCTCAATATTGGTCATTTGGGAATTGGTATCGATCATATGCTTCCCAAAGCATATATCATACCTTCAAATTCTTGTCATGCTTCCAAAGCATGACGACCATGTATGAAATTTGATCAGTCCCAATACCTCATGAGTGAGCTCATGTCTTCCGATTCACAAGTGAACTTGTATGATCCCTTTAAGAGATCGTATCACTTATGTGTCCTTACATGCACACCAGCTCGCCGGTGTATAGACCTCGGTTAGGTCAACAACCTATTGGTCTGCCAAATGTACATACACAGACATATAGTTACACATCTGTCTTTGGTCAGAGGATGCATGCCCATGCTGTGAAAGTTTTCAGCATATGTCTTTGTTATCTCGATCTCGTTAAGTCAACCCATTGACTCAATTAATCTGACACCTCCGAATCACTATTCCCATGCAGAGGACCTGCATCAAGAGATCAGTCAGATATCAACCAAATGAGAAAGGATTGCCATCTCCTACTCGGATTGGAGATCATCACTTAAAAATCATTTGAAGATGTTTGATGAGTCCTCTATCTAACTCCTTAGATATTCATCCAAGCATCAGCCTCTATGATTCAATCAAAGAATCAACAACTGTATGATTGTCAAGTTGGCCATGGTACATAACCCTTATTGTACAGAGGGACCTTATAGTGCATTCATTCATCTAATCTCAGAAAGGGACTGAAAAACAATCAATAGTGTTTATTGATAAATCATTTATTACAATAACATTTATTGCAGGAATGGTTTGCCTCGGGCTCACATGGCTAACACCAAGAACACTTCTCATATCATTTCATCTAAACCACAAACAAGTATTAGAGTTACCTCATAAAACATTGTTGCGATTAAGTCGCTAATGAACATACCTCTTGTCTCAAGTCAGATTCGACGGAAGAGACACTTGCGAGCTCATTGATGAAACGAGTGTTTCTCGCAATACATGTTGACGATCCAAGCGAGGAATCTCCTGATCTCGTCACATGAGATATGATGTCTTCTTCACGAGTGAGACGCACTGGAGGAGACAGAGATCCACGAGCAAGCAATCCGACAGCATAATGACAATGCTGCAGCGATGGCGTCTCTATCTAGGGCTCCATGGTGGACATCCACAATGAGAGAGGGAAAGAGGACTTGACGTGTAGAGAATGAGAGAGAGAGAGAGCAATAGTTATTGTCTCCAACTTGTGTGCGTTGTCTAAAATAAAAGGCTAGGGCTACCTTTCTATTTATAATATTTTGGGATCCATGGATCTCAATCTATAGACAAATCAAATCCAATAGATAACATCGATTTGTATTTCTTTTAAAGACCATGATTTTATTTTAAAAATACAACAATTAATTTAAATTAAATTAAAACATATTAAATAACAGTCAATATAAATTAATTTTATTAAATCAATCTTCATTGGAGAAATAGGAAGGAGGCAAGCCTCTTTCCATAAGTACAAAGGGGGTAGCCACTCATTCCATAGGGGGAGGGTGGTCGTCCACCCTCTTCATATGGCAAGGTGGCTCCTTCCAATTACATGAGAATCCATATCTCATGTGTACCTCCAATATTTGCAAGAACTTTTTATTACAAATTTATTTCAAAAAAATAACTCTAATTTATTTTGTGAACATTTCAATCATGCCATTAAAAATTTGTGGATCATATTCACAACCCAAAATAAAATGTAAATTATATTTTCAATTAACTGTCCAATGTGAATGCAATTCACATCAACACTTAATTAACATATACAAATTACAAATAGCTCTCTCTAATATATTATTAAACATATTTATAATATATATAATTAATATAGATAGTGATATACACATTATTCATATCCATGATAATTAAATCACATTTAATCATCTTGGGTCTCTACTCTCATGTGCACAAATAATATAAATCACATTCATATTATTTACATCTTTGATAACTAAATCACATTTAATCATCTTAGATAACTCACTTTATAATACGATTAATATTCATGTCATTCGTGATAATTAAATCACATTCAATTATCAATTTTCTCAATGCTCGTATATATATATATATATATATATATATATATATATATATATATATATATATATATATCAACAATGAAATTATCCTTGAACTCTTTCAAGGATAATGCGCTTTCTCCGCGAATACTTGATATAAGGACATGGTGATTGTATTGTTCTATGTATAGTGACTTGTGTATTGAGATTACATCTCAAATTCAGACCTCACGGATCTCCCATACATGCTTCATTAAATCAATATCGTAGGTCTAATCTTTTAATTTCATCTGAATCATATTTAGAACAATGCCCAACAATTGGACCAATATCAGATTACTTCTCTACTGAGAGGAGTCACCAAAATCTAGACTTGTTTCATCACTCCCTAAGAACGGAAGTGCCACGGTTATACAATCATTTATGATCACGTCACCCACAGATATTCCTAATACCCGTACATCCTGCATACTGGAAGACCTAGAATAAACACAAAGTATTAGATCAATTTACACTGTCTACTTTATGGTTTTATTATTAAGTTTATTATTTTATCATTGTGAGATGGTATCGATCATGTACTTTCCAAAATCAAATATCATACCTAGGTGTTAATCATATACTTTTCAAAAGCATATATCAAACCTAAAAATTTAGTCAAGATTCCAAAGCGAGATGACCGTGGATGGAATTTGATTATTTCCCAATATCTCATGAGTGAGTTCATGTCTTCCGGTTCAACAAATGAACCTATATGATCCCTTTGAGTTGTACTACTCATATGCCCTTATATACACACCAGTGAACTGGTGTATAGACCTTGATTAGGTCATCAACTTATTGGTCTACCAAATATACATACTCAGACATATAGTAACACATCTTTTTCTGGTCAGAGGATGCGTGCCTATATCGTGACAGCATACGACATAGGTCTTTGGTTATCTCGATCTCGTTAAGTCAATCCTTTGACCTAACTCACCTATCACCTCTGAATCTCTATTCCTATGCAGAGGACATGCATCAAGAGATCGGTTAGATATCGACCTTTCAAGAATAGATTGCCATCTCCTTCATAGGCTGGAGATCATCTCTTCATAATCATTTGGCGGTGCTTGATGAGTCCTCAATATAACTCTTTAGATATTCATCCAAGCATCACCCTCTACGATTCAATAATTGAATCAACTACTGTTTGATCATTAAGATGGCCATGGTACATAACCCTATTTGTTCTAAGGGACCTATTATGCAAACTAGTTACTCTTCATTTTTGGTTAAAGATTGATATTTGCAATAACATTTATTGCACAATGGCTCGTCGTGGGGTTGCATATCCAACAATATCCCACTAGCCCAAAGAGTTATTAATGGGCTAAACATTTAAACTTGCACTCATGTGACAATCGTAAGCTATTTAGTATAGCTAGGTAAGCTGATCACTCATTCTGTTCCCGAGAGAATATGCCAAGTCCTTATAAGGCACTTGCATATCTACTAGTAAGAATGCTCACATATAATGTGAATGTTGCATTTTATGAAACCAATACTCAATTTTGTTAGTTATAGTGTCCTTGACACTACAGCTTAATAATCATTATAACCAGTATGTAATTTCTATTATCCTTATCAGAATACCCTTATTCGTGGAGATCTCTAGCTCTTAAGGTATCTACAGGTAAAACCTATTAGATCTCCATCTATAAATTCTTATGTTCTTGAAGATTAGACTTAGGGATCACCATCTCTAAAGTCTTGTCATCTTTGAAGATATTGTTTTTATTACTGCAATTAAGTGCTTTATATCCTTGGTAGGATTTGCAACAGTTTACAAGTCCGACTACATGACAGGCATCTGACTTTTCGTACACATCGAGCACATACCAGGATTCTAGCAACCGATGCACAAGGGAAAGCAGTTTTTTTAGCATCATCAACACTTGATATGATATCCCTTCATATTGGTCAGTATCAAATCTTAAGGTAAAGGAGCCTTCCTTAGATCAAATATATCCATGATGTACCAATAACGTGACAATCACAATGCTCTCTCTTCTCTTTTATTCTGAACAAATTCAGAACTAAGATCTAAGAGGTATCCTCGAAATCATATCCCAAAGTATGGAATAGACAGATCATAAAACACTTACTATTACTATCCGTATATCATTCCAAATGATTAGGATATTATCTACATTTAGCATGATGAACACATTAGTACTCCCACTAAGCTTCACATGGTCTATCAAGATTATATCTGAAATCATAGCATTTATAATTTCATCAAATCTAATGTTCTAAGTACAAGAATCTTATTTGAGTCCATATATGGAGTTCTTTAAGATTGCACACCTTGTTTTCCTCATCATGAAGCCATGGGGATTCTTCATATGAATATCTTCATTGAGGTAATCATAGAGGAATGAAATGTTGACTTCCATCTTGTAGATGTCAAAGTCAAGTTGTGTAGCTATAGTTAGAAATATTCTGATAGGTTTAAGCATGGTCACCGGAGAGCAAGTATCATCGCAAGCGATGTCTTCTCTTCGGTGTGTAGTTCATGGCTACGAGTCGTGCTTTGAAGTTATTTACTTCTCATCATATTCCCTCTTTCTCTTGAAGATCCATTTATACCTTAATAGGTCTTTCCCATATAGGTGGATCCTCGAGAGTTCATATACAACACTTGTATATGAAGTCACCTTTAGACTTTATCACTAACATCCATCTTTTCATGTCATGATATGAAGTCGGATCATTGTCAGACTTATCTGACACATGGAATTCATCTTCAAAATAATTTGAAGAGGTATGTTTGTTTCATCTTAATTATTCTTTTAGTTTCCAATTTCAGGATCCTCATTATCTTTTCAAAAAATTCAATGACTTCCTTCACTTCATTTTCATCTTGATTCTCAGGTGTCTCATCCTCTAAGAATCATATCCATAGAGATGAAATCCTTTAAGAATCTCAAGGTCATAAAGTAGGTGTTCAATACCATCCTTTATTTTCCTAATGAAGTAGCACTCTCTGGTGCTAGATTCTAGCTTACTTGCATAGAACCTTATTAAGGTGTAGTTTCGACTACATATATACCTTGGAAACTAAGAGATAATTATGCTAAGATTAATCATTGATCAAATCATGTTACACATGATCCAATTGTATCTCCCTGCAACTCTTATTGAGTTTAGGTATATCAGGAGAAGTGAGATAGGAAAGACATTCCTTTCCCCATAAAGTATTCCTTGAATTCATCTAATAGATACTTGCTACATTTGTTAGATTAAATTCATTTAATCTTCCTTCAAACTTTGGTTCTAAACCAATATCATAAAATCTTTGAAGATTTCAAAAGTCTCCAAGGGAAGGAGAGAAATATCATATCACAAATAATCATCGAATGATATCACATATCATCAATGTTTATTATGATATAGATGATCTGCATACGTCAATGTGTATGAGATCTTAAATACCTTGGTATCTTACACCATTCCCAGAGAAGGGTGTATTGGACGATTTCTACTTTTGAATACATTACGCACAAGTATGTAAGTTTTGAACCTTTAGACAATCTAAAGCTCAATATCCCACTAGTCTATCAATCATATCAATAGACATATGTCCAAGAATCGATGCCATATCATTGTAAAATGATCTTCATCCTCCTATTGATCTATTAAGGTTTAATTTTCAGTATTAGAGATGTTACTGAACCATTCATTATTATTCTAATTTAGTAGAGTCCACTAGATGTTAAATTACTATCTAAAATATATCCATCATAACTCTTTATGATAGGTATATTCCAGAATACGTGTTTATTTCCAACATTTACAAATAAACAATGAATGTATTCTAATATCTAGTTCATAGAGACATTCTCTAAGACTAAAGGTTCTCCCACTGAAATTATGAAGTCTACAATCCAATAGAGATTGTTGCAAGCATTGCATCAATATCCATGTGGATGACTATTAAACCTTAAGATCAAAATTTACAGTCTTCTAAAATATATGCAACAAATTGCAATTGTTATTAGAAGATTGAGATACAATTATTAGACTTTCATCTTATCTAATAAGAAAGTCAATTTCGATGATTATATGTAGATTGTAGATTATTCTGATGCATTATCCGAGTCCTTATCTAAGGATTTTAGATAGTCTAGATAGTCACACTATAAGTACATCTACTTATTGCAGTATTGGCATTCATCCAACTCTTTCGATGTCATATGGAAGTCTTAGAAGTCTAGTCATCTCTTTGACTTTAACTCTTACTTTGGGTCAAACCCATGCTTCCACTAAGCTCCCTTTATCTATAAACAACAATTTCTTAAGACAAAGGTTCTCTTATGTTGAACTCAAAAGATTTCAATGTTAGAGCATTTCAACATTTATATATGCTTTATCCAATTCATACAATATGAATATTTATGAAGCTTCATGAATGAATCGGGTATAGATAGTAGAATGATGACACTCATCATATCTACATCCATCTAAACTCTTAAAGACTTTGGTTTAGGTAGGTACTCAAACATTTCGAGTACATTATCTATTATCGAGTCACCTTTCTGCATAATGTAGTGAATCATGTCATTCAAGATTAAACGTTGAGAGAACATATGAATGCCAAAACATCTTTTTAGGTTGTATAAGGATTATTTTGACAATTATGATCATCACCGACATGTCACTTCCAAAGAACACTCGATGAGAGATCAATACAACACAGACATACAAACCCTAAGATGATGTCTTATGGTCTCATTAATTGTCTTTCCTCATTATGATTAGGAAACTTTCATATTGCAACCACATACACTATGTGTCCAATTGCAAGTACAATATCTTGATCATGGATCCAATCCATGATATTTTTACTGATTATCATTGAGTATAGTTTTGAGTGGATTTAATGAGGATTATCTGAAATAAGATAATTTGGATAAAAACATAATATACTTTAATTTAGGTTTTTTATATCAAAGTTGTCTTACCTTGTCAATACTGAAAATTCATTTCCTTAATGACTTTTAATGGTAAGAGATATACTTATCATTATATCTCAACAAGATCTGGGATCTCCTTTCTTATCTTTTTTACATCCTAATAATATGAGAACCTGCAACTCGGATAAAAAGAAGTGGGAGCTCATTCCACCTTGCAAGTTCAACTTGCATTTCTCAATTCGGTCTTTGACACCCAAGCCCACCACCCCTAAGGTGATGTTGACACATTGCTAATTGAACCAACTGTCAATAGAATTAGAACTCGCTATGCGCAATCTAATATTGCTCCAATAATATGAGGATTCGATATTGGGGTCACTACGCATATGGTCTTACTCTTTCGAGAAGCAAAGAGTGCAATCCATATGCGCTTGTATGAAGGAGCTGTCACTTCGAGGCGTCTCCTACATACAATCCCTGACGACGAAACCGTTTGCCTTGACGGGAGATCATGGATGTCATTTATGTGATCCTCCATATCATAATTAATTTATAATTAATTATAATGAATTATATTCACATAATTAATTCTTTCCAGGGAAATAACAACTCTATTCATAATAGAGTGCTTTAATTTAATTGGATTCCAGCTAATCCAATCATATTAAATTAATGATCCAATTATATGCAACAAATATTCTTTATTGTTACTTGAAATATACTATTATCTCAAATACGTATTATTCAAATTTTAATAATTAGAAAAACACCCCATGATCCCATCAACATTATCCTTTCCTTACCCGCTATCATGGTTAGCACCGACGGGAGTGGGACAGACCACTCACGGAGCAACCTGATATCGCAACAATCTTCGACTATACAGCATATCTGCCTTAGGTTAGGATAATGTAATTTGATCATGTTGTATTTTGAGATGATAATCGGTATACCTACTGAAGTTATACCATATAATATTAATGAAAACCATTTTAATTTATATTATAAGTAAATTTGCTAATTAAATTCTCAATCCTATTCAAGCATCATTTGTTTGTTGGAAAGAAGATCATGCAAGCAATTGTGATCTAGATCATATCTAATCAATTTTGGTTAAGACAATGTCATTTAATGAAATAATTGTCATCAAATATTTCTCAAATATTTATCCATAATTATTTCAAGGAATTAAATCATTTAGTTTCACTAATTGATTAAATGACAATCACAAGGTTCTTGAATATGAAAGTAATTTTCAGTAGTGACCCTCACTTACTAAAATTAGCATATCTCAATCAATTTAAATTCCAATTATGCAAAGTAAGTTTCCAAAGTTTGCTAATTTTATTTACAAAACAGAATCCTAGTGATTTTCATGCATATATAGGTATTTCAAAACCGTGATTAACTCTTTATTTACATTACGATTCACAATGTCCGAAACAATGGATACATGTTCACTAAAATGATCATAACTTGAGCAAACGGATTTCAAATCATGCAAACTCAAATCTCACATCTTCCTTATTTAATAGAGAACATAAATAGTATAATTTTGTATTTAAACAATCTAAATATGACGTAAAAATCACACAAAAAATTGGTCTCCGTGAAAAAAATACGATAAAATTTTGCAAACCCAAATGAGCCCAAGTCATCCAAGGTTTATGGATCGTATCGGAAACCTACAACCTAAAACTCTGATACAACTTTAAGTACATGGAAGAATCCTTAAATTCATCATTGAAGTGTGGAGATCGCATCGTATGCGATAGGGAGCAACTAGTCACACTAGTTGCTCAAGGCAGCGGAAATAAAAATTTTAATCCGATGAAATCACATGATCCAAGTACACATTTCGGATCATTTCATCTAAACCACAAATAAGTATTAGGGTTACCTCTTGATGTGTGGTTGCGATCAAGTCTCTAAACAAAGAGACCTCCTATCTCAAATCTGATCCAATGGAGGAGATGCTTGCGGGCGCGTTGATGAAGCGTGTGATCCTCGCAATCCATGTTGACGATCCAAGCGGCGAATCTCCTGATCTCATCACACGAGATCCGACGTCTTCTTCACGAATGATGTGCACTGAAGGAGACGTAGATCCACGAGCAAGCAATCTAGCAGCATAACAATGATGCCGCGGCAATGGCATCTCTCTCTAGGGCTCCATGTTGGATAGCCACAATGAGAGAGGGAGAGAGGAATTGGCATGTAGAGAATGAGAGGGGGAGAGAGAGCAATAGTTGTTGTCTGCAACTTGTGTGTGTTGTATAAAATAAATAGCTAGGGATACCCTTCTATTTAAAATACTTTGGGATCCATGGATCTCAATCAATAGACAACATAAATACAATGGCTCAAATTGATTTGTGTTTCTTTTAATGGCCATTACTTTGTTGTAAAAATACAACAATTAATTTAAATTAAAATAAAATATATTGAATAACCATCAATACAAATTAATTTTATTAAATCATTCTTCATTGGAGAAATAGGAAGGAGGCAAGCCTCCTTCCATAAGAACAAGGGGGTGGCCACTCATTCCATAGGGGGAGGGTGGTCGTCCACCCTCTTCATATAGCAAGGTGGCTCCTTCCAATTACATGAGAATCCATATCTCATGTGCATCTCCAATATTTGCAAGAACTTTTTATTGCAAATTTAATTCACAAAAATAAATCCAATTTATTTTGTGAACATTTCAATCAGGCCATTCGAAATTTTTGAATCATATTCAAAACCCAAAATAAAATGTAAATAATATTTTTCAATTAATTATCCAATGTGAATGCAATTCACATCAACACTTAATTAAATAATACAAATTACAAAAATCTCTCTCTAATATATTATAAATCATATTTATAATATATATAATTAATATGGATTGTGATATCTACATTTATCATATCCATGATAATTAGACCGCATTTAATCTTCTTGGATCTCTATTCTCATGTGCCCAAATAATATGAATAACATTTACATTATTTACATGTTTGATAATTAAATCACGTTTAATTATCTTAGATAACTCTCTTTATAATACGAATCAAATTCATAAATTCAAGATAATTAAATCACATTCAATTATCAATTTTCTCAATGCTCGGATGCATATATCAACAATGAAATTATCCTTGAACTCTTTCAAGGATAATGCGATTTCTCCGTTGATACTTGGAGATAAGGACAAAGCGATTATTTTATTGCACGTAGAGTGACTTGGATATTTTGAGATGACATCTCAAATCCAGATCTCACAGACCTCCCATAAATGCTTGATTAAATCAAGACCGTAGATCCAATCTTTTCATTTGATCATAATCATATTCAGAACAATGCCCAACGTTTGGACCAAGATTAGATTACTTATGTACTGAGAGGAGTCACTAAAATACAGATCTGTTTCATCACTCCCTACGAATGGAAGCATCATGGTTATACAATCATTTATGTTCACATCACCCTTAAGTATTCCTAATACCCATACATCCTGCATACTTGAAGACTTATAATAAAAGTGAAGTATTTGATCAATTTTGCACTGTCTACTTCATGGTTTTATTATTAAGTTTCTTATTTTATAATTGGGAGTTTGTATCGATCATATACTTTCCAAAAGCACATATCATACCTAGGTGTTGATCATATACTTTCCAATAGCATATATCAAACCTACAAATTCAGTCAAACTTCCAAAGCGAGACGACCGTGCACGGAATTTGATTCTTTCCCAATATCCCATGAGTGAGCTCATGTTTTTTGTTTCATCAAATGAACATGTTTGATACCTTTGAGATATCGTATTACACATATGCTCTTATATGCACACCAACGCACTAGTGTATAGACCTGATTAGGTCATCGACCTATTGGTTTGCCAAATGTACATACTCAGACATATAGTAACACATATGTCTGTTGTTAGAGGATGCGTACCTATATCGTGATAGAATAATACATAGGTCTTTGGTTATCTCGATCTCGTTAAGTCAACTCTTTGACCTAACTCATCTAAAACCTCTGAATCCCTATTCCTATGCTGAGGAGCTGCATCAAGAGGTCGGTTAGATATCAGCCTTTTGAGAATGGATTGCCATATCCTTCTCATGATAGAGATCATCTCTTAATAATCATTTCATGGTTCTCGGTGAGTCCTCAATCTAACTCTTTAGATATTTATACAAGCACCATCCTCTATGATTCAATAATTGAATCAATAGTTGTATGGTCATTAAGATGGCCATGGTACATAATACTAATTGTACTAAAGGACCTATTATGCAAATTAGTTACTCTTCATTTTAGATTAGAGAATGATAATTGCAATAACATTTATTGCGTAATGGCTCATCGTGAGCTCAAATGTCCAACATTTTCTTGATTTGAGGGAGGTAAAAGAAGCAGGAGTCCTGAGATTGGTTCACGTAGTCTGAACCATGTACATGGTGATGAATCTTCATTTCGTCACCTTTTCGATTTCATTTTGTCCTTAAAACACTAGATAAATTCATGTATATAACATTAATTTGTCAAAATAAACACCTCATAATTTGTAAAAAATACTATAGAAAATATTGTATTTTTAGTATATTTAAGTCTAAAATAAAAGAATAAGGAAAGAAAAGAAAACGAAATGAGATACCATAGGTGTTGAGTGACCCTAGGCCCCGAGACCCAATCATCATGATGAGTTGGTTGATATGGAATAAAGTAAGGGGAGATGGGGCAGATGAATTGTACAGAAAAGGCCCAAAAACCTAAATCTAATTCATCAATAATCACTTTTTGGCACCTATTTTATTTAATTAGTTTTATACCTCAAATCAATAAATGTTGTACAAGTATAATAAAATACAAATAAAAATACAAAACTAAATTCACTAAAAAATAATGTATAGTGTGCCCGAGACACACAGAAGAAAAACCCAAAATAAAAATTTCGCAAACCTGTAACTTCACCATACTATATCAAAATGGACCAAAATCATCTTTAATTGTATATAACTTTTAATAAGCTATTTAATGAAGGTGGTTTCATTTATTTTGGAGCTAAGATGTAAAGGTTAGGTTTTGGGCCCCTATTATGCAATATACTTGTATATTTTATTCAATTTATGTATCCTTTATATTTGACAGATTCTTTTATTCTTTAAAATTGTAAATATCATTTAGAACATACATCCATAATTAAAATAAATTGTAACCATCAAAATAAAATAAAAATAAATAACATAGTTCAATACATAGATGAATTATACCTATATATACCAATAAAGAATCGATACATAAGTATTTAAGTAAGAAAATATTCTCATAAAAATACAATAAAAATACCTAAATATGTAACTAAATAAATCAAAAAATTATAAATTATCTATATAAAATAATAAAATATATAGTCTAAAATAAAATTAAATAATCAAAATATAGGTATTTATACCTATGATTTACATGTAAATATTAAATCCTCATAAAAATAAATAAAAATATGCGTAAATACTACATTAAATTATCAAACATTTTTAATATTTTAATAATAAAAATTAATTAAATCATTTACTATTTCTATTTTATTTTATCAATAAATTCTTCTTAGGAATTTTCTGGTTGTCCACGTGGACCAACTAGAGAGCTCCTTGTGTTGATCCCAATCAACACTCCCCCTCTCTTCCTCGAGCTTCAATGTGTCAAACCGAGGTTTTCCTCCATTTTATCCACTCAAACTCATGATGCTCTGGCTTGGTGTGATGCATGATTCATGGAGATTGCACATCCAGGATTCATACCATGGACAAAGATCCAATCGATCGTCCTTGATTCATTCAGAAATCTCAATCATAGATCCTCGTTTCTCAGCCTATAAATAAAACATTCCGACCTTCTTCTCAAGATTGATCACTCTTCATGAACACTTAGCCCCTCAAAGCCCAACCAATACCTTCCCCTTGGTGTTATCAATCGGAAGGTGGGCTTTGTGTTGAGGAGGAGCAGCTGAGGAGCCCGATCCAACCATCGCAGGAGCATCTCCAGCAGGTTTCCTTCATCTACCGAGTACTGAATGGAGGATTTTATTTTGCTTTCTTAGGTCTGTAGCACTAGTTTCATTTCTATGACTTAATTTCTAGTTTAGTTACATCATTAATCTTTATTTGGAAAGGGCACCAAATATCTAGAACTTCAGCTCCGTGGCAATCCATTATTATCTAACCATCGATTCAACTCCATTCTCATCCTCTATCATTCCCCTCCGCATTCTCCTTGATTTCCTTCGTCGATCCAACCCGGATCCATCATGGATCTTGTGAATCAAGGGTCCTTCCGTCGTACTTCGTCGGACCCTCATCTCCACTCCATTCCAGACCTCATGCCAAGGAGCCATTTTGTGCAGGTTTGGATGAGCAAAGGTGCATCTGGAACACCAATGAAGACCTATAGCAGCTCTGGATAGCTTGGATCCATCAGATCTTCTTTGCCATCTTCTTCCTTTTAGGTGACCACTGTTGCATGCAGAGGAGCCCAAGCTAACTATTGGGCTTGTCGGAGTAGTGGTCCACCATCGGAGTGAGAAGACACAGTAAATCGAATGTCATTGGTCACATGTTCTTCATCAGTTCTTTCAACACCCCTCATGGTCGTTAGATCCGGAACACGGCCCAATTCTAATCTCGGTTGTCATTCTTTTCGGAGGGGTACTCGACCAGGATTATGCTATCTTCCACGTGGTGTAAGGATGACAATTGGATGAAGGGTCGATAAGTAGGGTAATTTGCAACCCACCCTCCTACATATTTTTGAATTTTTAAATAGTACTGTGATTTAAAATTCAAAACTTTTGGAAATTTTACATGTATGCCCTCCGTGCTCTTTAATATTGCATATCATTCTAGTGCCATATCACTTCACATGGACCCCCATGTGAGGTGAAATTTTGCAGAAGTAACTAATGAACGTGAATCCAACTGGGGTTAAGTGTCGAAAATAAATCAAGGTCATTGTGACCCCAATCGGCAAATCGAGCTCAACAAGAAAAATCAAACCACTATCAAAATCAAACAAACATGAAACTCAAGGCAAGCGGTCTTGCTATTTATTTAACCCGATATAGCCACCATGGTCAAACACAAGGAGCACAGGAAAATCTTACGAAGTAGTCGAGAAATCCAATAAGAAATAAAATTGTTTTGGTGGTTTTTAATTTTTTAATTTTTGTATATTTTCTTTTCTAATGAGAAAGTTGATAGGAAAAAGAGAAAGTCAAACTCAAACAATTATTTTAAGGTCTAAAAATACTCAATAATTCAAAATAAAATTATTTTTGTGTTTTTAAAATATTCAAGTGTTTTTGTGTATTTTATGGCTTTTTCTGATTTTATCAAATTTTCTAAAAATAAAAGAAAGGCAAAAACAACAAACAATGTACAACCTAGATAGAAAGGCAAGTTAAAAATATTTAAAATGCCACTAAAATCCTGACAACAATTTTATGTGAAAGTACAAAATAAAATCTAACTACAGAAATTGAAAACACTTTTTTTGTTTTTATAGAATTTTTAATGATTTTTATAAGGTTTTTTGTCTTTTGTAATTTTTAGGTGGTTTATAAAAGATAACATAATGAAAATGATAAAGAAATTAAAACAACACAAAACAAGCACCCACAAATTTTTACCAAATTTTTAGATGTAATTTTCTATTTTTTTGGGGATTTTCTAAAATAGACAAAAGCAAATTTTAGGGTTTTTAATTTTTCGAAAGAAACAAATAAAATCAAAATGTGTCTCAAAAATTACTAGAAATATTACACAGTAGTAGGAGCTACTGGTAATTTTTTGGGAGTTTTTGGAGTAGTTATGATATTTATTTAATAAAAAACTAAACATAGATTATAGGGACCAAAATGCAATTATTTTAAGTTTCTTGGTTGAACACTAACATGCCTTAAAAGTCTAAGGAGAAAACTGCAACTTATCCAATCAATTCAGGAACATGCGTCAAATCCTCGTTCAGAGGGGCTTAAATGTAATTCTAGAAAATATTCATTCAACATATAACATCAAACAAGTCCAGGACTAAAACTAAAAAAATACCAAAGTGCACGTGATGAAGCATGTGTCTTTAGACCGAGGGGGGTAAAATGCTAACAACAGAAACTACAGGGACTAAAATGAAAATAGGTTCAAATAGAATTTTATTTTAAAGACCAAAATGTAAACTAAAACGAGTGTAGGGCAAAAAGGGATATATATACCCTTGTAGCACGTGAGGCGCGCGTGGGTGGACATGTGTCGGCCGCTAGAGAAGGCGTGGACGTACGGCTCAGATGGCGTTGGGTGTTAGATCTGACGGTGCCAGAACGGTCGGGGACGTGGGGCACATGTTGTCGTCAGATCTAACATCCAATGGTCTGATAAGGTGGCTGGATGGATGATCAAGATGTAATCTGGAGGGTCCTAGCCAATCCAACGGTGATGGATCAATCTGGAAGAACGACGTCTGGGTGGACTTCACCGGAGCCAAGGACGAGATCCTTAGTCTCGATGTTCGATTGGCAAGCGTCGGACGAATCGTGGAGGGTTTCCGTATCGACTGGACGACTCGGATGGAGGCTCCAACAGATGAATAGGTATGAAGATGACGAGCGCCTGGGGCTAGTTCGGTGAGCTCTAGAATGAATGGAAGGAGGGTTCCCAACATGCACAAAATCCTGCAATGGGTAGCTCTGACTCAGAGCTATTCTCTGGTCTGGTTATTTGGGCTAATAAGAAAAGAAGCGGCGTGGGGCAGACTTCGATCTCCGGCAAAGGCGATGGAGGAGATCTCGAGCCTAATCTCGACTAGATGGACGAAGATCATGGTGATCAGGATGCATAGCGAGATAGAGGGTGATCGTGCGGTGATATGGGAGCGGCTGAAGGAGGGTGATGAAGCTACGACTGGCTGGTCAGAGCTGGCGAAGGGACAGCAGCGCTGTAATGAATGATCTGAAGAAAAGACTCAAACAAAGGATAAAAGGCCCGCCTGAAGGTCGGGATCGACTCCTGAGCTCCAAGCAAAGGTGGTCGCTGGGGTGATGGCGTCGACTGAGCTGTGGAAGGCAAGGGAGGCTGATCGTGGCAGAACTCCGGCCACGATGGCTGAGATGCAGCGTCGCTGCACCAAATCGATCGCTAGGCGGCTCTCCAGACAGTTGTCACTCAACTGGAGGTGGCTAGGGTGTCAAAAGGGAGCGAGGCACGAGCTGCTCGTCTGGGAAAGAGGATGAGATACTTTTAGCACTCCCAGGTGGCTGGAAAGAACGGGCGAGGGCACGCGAATCGAGAAAGATCCGCGTCTCCCTAGGGATCCACGAGGGTCTTGGATCCATGGGGAAGACGCGAGCCAAAATTCGGGGCAAAAGGTTGCATGACCTGCCCAGAAAAATTGGGAGAAAAAGGTCCGGCCACGCAGCCTGGTCGGGTCAAGCCTTGGAAGAAGTGGTTGACACAGGTCAACATGCGGACATGGACTAATCAGGAGCGGCGGGGGAAGAGGACAAAAACCGCTACAGGACAAAATAGTAAGGAAAATAAAAGATAAATAAATTAAAAATTAGTGAATGAATTTAAATCAAAAATGAATAAAATGAAAAATTTTCATTACTTTTCATGGAATTTTTATGTAATTTTTATTTATTTTTTTTTTAAAATAAATTACTCTATATACAGTATATTGTATTGTATGCAGGTATATTACAACTATAAATTTTGTACAATTCATTTTAACTTATTATTTTTACAAAAATACTGTAATTTTATATTTTATTTATTTACAACATAATTGTTGGAGTACAAAATAATTTTTGTTTTATTTTTATTATTTATTTACAGGTATAAAATAAATAGAGAAGGGAATATATATACATGTATTATGTATTAGTGAGAGGGATTTTTACTTTATTTTTATTTTTTTTCTCATTTTTGTTTTAAATTTAAAAATATATACAAGGAGGTAACAACATATTATTAATTTTATTTTAGTAAAAATAATTTTTTTAATTACACCCATGATATGTAGAATCTAGAGTGACCCTATCTCTCTCTACTTATTTTATTTGGCAATCAGGCCAATGCTTGGCCCTCTCTTCGGGTTCGGGTCACTCTGTATTTATTTTAAATACCTCCTTCCTTTTTCTTTTTCTTTCTTCTTTTTTTGCACTAATACATGATAATTATGTAATATTAACACATGCATGCATATTGCTAAGCTATTGTATTTACACCTATTTACATGATGCTTTGCCAAGATAATTAGCTAAAATAAAAGAATAAAGAGTGATGAATACGGATTCATCACCCCCATACTTTACTTTTGCTAGTCTCTTAGCAAACACTTATTTGAAAAAGAGAGAAAAGAAAAAGAAAAGAAAACGAGGGAGAATCAAGGTTGATTATTAAACTTGTCTTCAGTAAATTGGAGTATGGAGCTCAGTAAGAACTTTGGATTATTAATTTGTCGGAACCTTATTTGGACATAGGTTTAAAACTCAACATCCTCTAAGTTCCACCAATCTATGGTCAAGACTCCTCAATAATCCAGATCAGAACAAGTCTACATACACAAACTCTAATGACCATGAATCTTTTCTTGTACTATGTAAGTGATGTGTAGCTCCCCACCTTAGAAATGGCAAAGTAACAGCCCCCCTCAACAAGGTAACTCTAATGCCCTCGTCTGACAGCTTTTTCCTAGAAGAGCGGGGAATTCTCTTTTAAGTTCAAGTTCAACCGGCTCAAGAAGAGGGGGAAGAAGAGAATGAACCATGACAAGTGTAGCCATGTATCCCTGGGAGCCCAACCAGTCTAGCTAAGTCTCCCGCTACAAGCTTCATCATATGAGAATGGGTAACATAAGCTTTGCTTTATTTGGCTATATACACTTAAGTGGGTATTTCATTTTCTATCAGTCCCACCACTTTTTTGGAGTTTTTCTTTCTTTTGCACATTTTTTTATGTGCATATGTACAACATATTTACATGGTGCAGCATATATACATAAGGACTTTTTCCTCTTGATCCAGTAGACTATCCCTCTTTTGAAGAATTATTGCCACCCGCAACTCCTGTCTTTAGACCTCAATGCTACCAGACCAAGTTGAGATGCACTTCCTTCACTAAAAGAAGATGAGAGGTTCTGCCTAGAAGTACTATCCTCGTATGCTACCTCAAGCCAAAGAAGATTGCCTTCCCACCACCTCATCCATAGAGATCTAGGTGTAAGGTGTTGGTACAAGTAAAGCCATTGTCGATGAGAGTCATGTGTACGTTGTTAAGTGTTCTACTTAAGCTCTTCAACACGACATGTGATCATAGCCTAGTGGACTCAAAGAATTAAGTCGCCAATGGACTTGAAGAGTCTTAACCCTAAGCCCTATAAGGTTCCTCTTAAAATTAGGTGGATTAAGGTCTTACCCAAGCTCCATTTTCCAATTTTATTCCAGACTAGTTTAAATGTCAATCTATGATTCAGAAAACTTTACAAGTATATACAAAAATCTTTTTATGCAAAGTTTCTGAAAATATGCAAAATTTTTAAAAAATGCTTGAATGAGTGCATGTATGCAGAAGTTTTGCATACTATTTACTTACATTTACACAAAGCTTTTTGCAAACTTTTATTTTCCAAATATTTTACAAAAATTCTGTACTATATACATAATTTTGATATCAAAATATTTACAAAATTTTTACAAACAACACATTTTTACAAATATTTTTACAAAAATATTTTTTATCAATAGTTATGTATGAGCAAAGAAGAATTTTATGTACAAGAAAAATTTTAAAATTTTTATGGTTTTTAGAAAATGGGTTTTAGCCATTTTATTTATTTACACACTCACATAAACTACGAGTTATGGCTGAAGTATATATGAAATATATACGGCACCCCCTATACATAGCTCGAATGATGTCCTCAGAGTGGATCAAGAGCGATGAAGAAGACATAACTCGTGCCTAGTATAGGGTAGTGAAAAGAAATGCTATACTACAACGACGAATCAAAGAACAGAATGAAGAGGATTCGATCTTTTCCCCCTATACTTAGGATCAAGTAATCCTAAGTATAACAGACTGTACATAAAGGGAAATCCGAGTGAAAGGATGTACAAGGTCTACCTCCCATATACTTAGGGTAAATATCCCTAAGTATAGGCAGCAAAACAGAGGTAAAAAGAATCAAAAGAATAATAAAGAGTCTGACACCCCCTCTATACTTAGGGTAAAGTGCACCCTAAATATAGCATAATCACAAGATGCATATGGGTTGTTGGACTAAATAATGAGATGATATGGACATCCGGATCTATACAAGGTGGAAGACAGTGATAATCAGGCATGAAATGCAATAGATGTGAGTCAAAGACCACATCTCATGCAAAATGAATCGGGGCGACCTCAACGACCAGCAGCTTATGATCCAGATATGGTTTCAGTCATTGACCGTTAAGAAGAAAAGTAGACTTAGATGACATCCCAGATATGTTAATACTTCCATTGTCATGTACCTTTCGGACCAGGTATAGTCCCTTCCACTTGCTATGCAATTTCCCTGGAAATAATCTAAGCCTAACATCAAACAACCATACTCTCTGATCTGGCTCAAACTGCTTACGGCTGATATGAGAATCATGCCATTCTTTTACTCGCTTTTTGTACCATAGGCTGCTCGAAAAGGTTGTATATCTAAAATCCTCCAGGGCTGGCAATTCTATCTTCCTTTGATCTTATACACTCACTAGATCCAATAATATATCTGTGATATCCCAAAGTGACTTGTGCTTAATCACAACAGGTAAATGGCAGGGCTTGCCATAAACGAGGCAAAAGGGAGATGTACCCAAAGGAGTCTTCAAGGAAGTCTTATATGCTCACAAGACCGAGTCCAAAAGCTGTGACCAATCCTTTCGATCTGGATAGACTACCTTCTACAATATAGTATTGATCTCCCTGTTCGACACTTCAGCAAAAACATTGGTCTGAGGGTTATGTGGAGTGGCTACTCGATGGTCTATGCTGAACTCGCTAGCAAGGGCCTTTACCTTGTCATTGACGAAATGAGACCCCCTGTCAGATATCAAAACTCTAGGCACCCCGTACCGTGAAATTATATTCTTCCTCAAAATTTTCCAAACAGTCCTAACATATGCGGTTCGGGCGGGGATGGTCTCAACCCAATGACTAACATAATCCACGGCTAAAAGAATGTACTTGAATCCCTTACTCTTAGGGAACAGACCCATGATATTGATGCCCCATGCATCAAAAACCTCACAGAAGTGAATGGGCTGCATCGGCATCATATCACGCTGTCCACAAGTGCCCATCCTCTGACAGTCAGTACACCTCTTCACGAATTCATCAGAATCCTTGAAGAGTGTAGGCCACCGTAGGCCGGATTGGAGCACTTTCTATGTCGTTCTCCTCCCAGAGTGATGTCCTCTTGCCTCAAGCTCATGGCAGTATGTGAGGACACTATGGTGCTCCTCCTGAGGAATGCACCGAACGCCAGATGCTATCCCCTCCTTCATGATAAAGGATGGGATCCTCCCAGTGGTACAACTTGGCCTTCGTGAGGAAGGTCTCAAGTCGTTGCCTGGGACAACCTTGTGGAACTTTATTGGCAACAAGATAGTTCACAATGTTGGCGTACCACGTGAGTGAGGTGATAGCAAGGATCACCTCATCTGGGAAGGTCTCAGAAAGGGGATCAGTATGCTTAGATTCCTCAAGATGCTCTAATCGGGAGAGATGATCCGCCACCACATTCTTGACTCCAGGTTTATCCTTAATCTCAATATCAAACTCCTGGAGTAGAAGGATCCATCCAGTCAGTCTCGCTTTGGCATCCTTCTTTGCCATGAGGTACCTGATGGTAGTATGGTCGGTAAAGATAGTCACTTTTGATCCAGTGATGTAAGACCTTAACTTGTCCAAGGCAAAACTATGGTTGGCATCTCCTTCTCAGTGACAGTGTAGTTCCGTTGTGCGGCATCTAATGTACGGCTAGTGTAGTGAATGGCAAAAGGCACTCCATTCCTCTTATGTCCTAACGCAGCCCCTACGGCAAAATCGGAGGCATCCATCATGATCTCGAATGGGAGAGACAAATCAGGAGGTTGAAGAACAGGAGCCTCAACAACTAGACTCTTGAGAGTCTCTTATGACGCAAGACACTTATCATCTACGATGAACTCAGTGTCTTTGGTCAGCAAATCAGTCAACGGTAGGGAAATCCTGCTGAAATCATGAATGAATCTCGGTATAAACTAACATGCCCCAGAAAAGACAATAACTGTCACAAGCTGGACAGTGGATTGAGTTTCCTGATGATATCCACCTTGGTCGGATCAACCTCCATTCCCGTTTTGGAGATGATATGACCAAGTACCGTCCCTTTAGTCACCATGAAGTGACTCTTCTCCCAGGATAAAACAAGATGGACCTCAATGCATCACTGAAGGACGCGTACTAGGCAATCAAGACAAGCATCAAATCCATCGCCATAGACCAAGAAGTCATCCATGAAGACCTCTAAGCAATCACCTACCATGTTTGAGAAGATGGACAACATGCACCTATGGAATGTCACTGGAGTGTTACATAGACCAAAGGGCATCCATCTAAAAGCAAATGTCCCAAACGGACAGGTGAATGTAGTCTTGTCCTGGTCTTCGGGCACAATGGCCACCTGATTCTAGAAGGATTACTCGTCAAGGAAATAGTAATGACTCTTCCCAACTAGCCTCTGTATAATCTGATTAATAAAAGGCAGTGGGAAATGATCCTCTTGGTGGCCTGATTCAATTGTCTGTAGTCCACACAGACCCTCCAAGAAGTGGGTACTCGGGTAGATATCTCCTCTCCAGACTCGCTCACAACTGTAGTGATGCCCGTATTCTTGGGCACCACATGTAATGTACTAACCCACTTGGAGTCGGAGATGGGGTAGATAAAAATCAGTGCTCTACCATTTCAAGATATCCTTCATGAAAACCTCTCGAAGGTTCAGGTTCAACCATTACTGGAACTCACATGATGGCCTAGCGTCTACTTAGAGATAGATATGGTGGGAGAACAGAGTCAGACTTATCCCCGAGAGATCAGCTACATTCCATCCTATCGCCTTGCGATTCTTTTCAAGAACCTCCATCAAACGAGATTCTTTCTCTTCGGTCAAATCTGCTGACATAATGATTGGGTGCATCTCATGCTCGCACGTAAGGAATCTATACTTCAACGACTGCGGCAAGGGCTTCAGCTCTGGGCATCTGGGAGCTGGCATATCTGGCTTCTAAAAGGTCTGAGTGAATGCAACCAAATCTGCATGGGAGAACTCTCGCTGATCATGAAAATCTGGTGTAGACTGCTCTGCTGGTGTATATGTACTATGTATCAGATCAGTCTCCAACCTTGTTGCTGGCTCTATAGGACTCAGACATGGTATCAACTCATCAAACTATGTCCAATCGATAACTGACTCCGAGAGATATGAATCTGAATCACAATGAAAAGATACTGCCTCGCTCTCCGGAACATGGTCCGCAGCCTCAAATGTGTCCTTTGCCAAGAGTGTGCTCTCCAAGCTCACCTCTGCTAGAATCTGGGAATATGTGGAGTCTGAATGTGAGAGGATAGATCGTGAAACATGATCATACCAAGCGGCTTCATCATTTGTAATCACAAAATTGCACTCCTGGTGGACGTCTCGCTCCGCCTCTATCATCTGCTCTGAATCACTGAGTAGGCTAAATCTCACGCTTTGGTCGCATTGGTTATCTCTATTTGTATACTCTCGTCCTCGACGTGAAAGTACACCTTCCCGCTATCATGATCAGACACCGCCTTGGCTGTGTCCAAGAATGGAAATCCTAAATTGATGGGGGTATCAGTCACATACTCAGGAGTCTCCATGTCCAACAGAACGAAGTCCATGTTGAATTTCAGGCCCTGAATTGTGGCAACCACGTCCTTCAACAACCCCTTTGGTCTCTTGACAGATCTATCAGCAAACTGAAGGTCTGTTCTGCTCTGTCGAAGAGGTCCAAACTCGAATCAGTCGAGTAAGGATGCCGAAAGTAGGTTGATGGAAGAACTGTTGTCTAATAGAGTCCGATCGAATCTCTGCTCATGGATGTGACATCTGACATAGGGAGCTCCTGCATCGAGCCTCTAGGCTGGCAGACGGTTCTGAATGGAGAAGTAGTTGGTACGGGTAAGCACATGGATCTCCGCATGATTGTTCCTCTTCTTCCTGCGAATGGTAGTCTTCACTCTAAGGTTCCTCTGGAAGAGAGGGATGTGCTCAAGTGCCTCCTATAGAGTCAGTTGAATCTGAAATCTGTCTATCATCTGTTGGCTGAACTCTAATTGTTGAGATTTTTTTGGATTTTCTTTTTTAATCCCCTTAGCCAAATGTAGTGCTTGAGGAAATGGGATGGTTGGGCCCTCCTCAGATAGAGGGCTAGGAATGGGTCTAATGACCAGAGAATCTCTCTCTATCGGGCTAAGGTAACAATAATCGGTGTCGTTGCGACCCGAATAGAGAGACTCAGTCAATCAAGAAAAATCAGACCATCAAAATAAGTCAAAAAACCAATGAAATCAAGGAGCAGTCTCGTTATTTATTTAACCTGGTATAGTGACCAGGGTCGAACTCAAGGAGCACGGGTTGGCCAAGAAGGCATACAAAGTAGTGATGAATACCCATTCATCACTCTTTACTCTTTTATTTTAGCTACAAAACCCATGCAAAACACATGTATATTCCTGTAAATATCAATAATTTTCAAATAGCATGCATTGTGTAATTATCAAAAATTAGCATGTTTTTAATCATAAATAAAAGAATAAAAAAATAAAAGAAAAAGAGAGAGATATTTAGAATAAATATTGAGTGACCTAATCCCAAGGGAGGGCTCAGCATGGGCCTGACCGAATAAAAACCAAAGTAGAGAGAGATAAGGAAGCTCATGTGTGTAAATATATACCTGTATATAAATAAAAATATGTTCCTCTAAATAAAACAAAAATATATTTTTGTAAATATGTATATATTTGTAAATATTACATTAACATAAAAAATAAGAAAAATAAAACAAAATAAAAAGAAATTAAAAATCCCTTCACCCCTGTATATAAACCATGTACATCGAATAACATATATATTTATTTCCCCATATAAATAAATAAATAAAAATCAAATAAAAATATTTTCCCACTCTACATTTCATGGACTAAATAAATAAAATAAAAACCACAAAAATAAAAATGAAATAAAAAGGAATAAAAATAAAATCAATTTCCTACATTGTATATATACCATGTATGTATATAAATAAAAGTATTTATTTAGCCCATGTAAATAATTAATAAAAACAAAATAAAAATACCTTTTTGTTCCAAATTTTATTCTATAAATAAATAAAATATAAATTGGAATAAAAGTGTACTAAAATAAATAATTAAAAAACAAAAATAAAAAATGTATAGTGTATATACCTATATATAATAATACTATTTTGTAAATAGCTAATTTTTATTTCAAAAAAATAATTAAAAATCATAAAAAATAGTTTAAAAATAATGGAACATTTTTCATGTTTTAACTTTTTTGAAATTCGACCATTTTCTATTTATTATTTAATGTCCAAATACATAATAATTGGCGGGCTCTGATTGGCCCTCGGGGGATGTTGACCCCCGATCAACTCTCCCCCCAGGACAACCAGAGCCGGATCTTGTCGCCCCGACCCGACTTCTTCCAATTTTCCCCGCTCGACCCAATCACCAAACACCTAAAACCCGGGCTCCATTTGGTCCTTGATCATCCGAGATCCACGCCCGGGGTGGGTTCTAGGGGTTTGAGCTCCGACAAGATCGCCCGACCTTCATCTTCTCAGACCCCTAGCCATATAAAATCTCAGCTCCGGCAGCCATTCCACTCATCTTTGGTCCTCCCCCTCGACGTCAGTGACCTCCTCCACCTCACCTGAGTGACAGCCGTGCGAGAGGGAGTAGCAGCGAGGCTCGGGCAGCCGGGAGCCTCTGATCCGGCGTTACCACCACCGTGCGCCGCCGCGAGTGCGCTAAGCCTCGGGACTCAACGACCCCTTGAGGCCATAACCCCCAGAGCTCCAGCAGCTCCAGCACAGTCGAATCCATCCGCCAGGTAGCTCTGATAGACTATAGGTTAGCGTAGTTTTTAGTTTTTAGTTTACGGTTCTTATAGCTCCGCCGACCGTCGCCAGCCACCTTCGACCGTCCATCTGCCATCCCGACCTGTCCACCACATTCGCCATACCCCTTTCCACCCTCTTCACCCATCCACCCCCCTGTCTCACCCTGGAGCAGGTCTATCGCCTTCCTCCGCTGCCGCTTCACCGGAAGGTGCCATCCCACGTCACCCACTCGCCCATTTCATCTCTCACTAGGTCGAGGCACTTTGCCCTTGACCCAGGAGCTTGCTGTGCTACTTTTCAGGTCACCAAAGGCCCATCTGAGGGCCTTTGCGTTCAGGAACAACTGCTCCAGGCCACTGCCGTCGGTGGGCCACTCCGGTGGTCGTCGGCCTCATCGGAGGCATCCACAAGCTGCGGAGCACCTTGACGAAGCTTTTGCACATCTCAGCAGCAGTAAAGGAGGTCCCTCGCGCGAGTACTGGGCCGGCAAACTTCGTCGGCCACCTGTTCTTGAAGGATCTTCCCCGACCGTCAGATCAACCCCCACTCGCCAGTTTTGATCTCGAGCGTTCATCCGCGAGGAGCTAGCCATCGTCAGATCTGTTGGAGGGTCGATTGTGACCGTTGATTCAGCGCAGGGTTTTCCATCTACCATCCATCGTTATATCTGCCACGTGGAGAACCCTTGAGCATCGATTGCGCGGAGAAACGCCCGCTACTTTCCACCGCTCGATCAGTCGCGTGGCATTGTCTCAGCCGTCAGATCCGAGCGGGTCTTCTTCGAAGAAGCGCCAGCGATTCACAGTCGTCCGATCACATACGTGGCACCGCTCCAGTCCTCGGATAATAAGTGGGGTAATTGCTCTTAGGCCCCTTCTATTTTCGAATTTACTTTTTAGTCCTGTAAATACTTTGTTACGTTGTTTTTAGTTTGGTTATTTTGCACATTGGACCTTCTTATTTAGTTTATTTACATTATAGTCCCTATGTGTATTGGCCATGTGCATCGACACATGATTTAGTGGGCTTTTTACACTTTCTACCCTGTAGTCCTAGCGTGTTAATGTTTATACTTTTATAAATAGGAATTACAAAAATAGCCCTCCGTGTCTGGACCATGCGCATCATACGTGTTTTCTGGGATTTTTGCGCTTTTGGCCCTAAGCTTTTCTACTGTGTTACTTTTTGGCCCTTGCAACTTATTTTCATTGTAAACAGGTCCCTATGCATTGTGGGCTCTTGTTTGTTTTAAATAAAATATCAATTTTACCCCAATTGGCGTGAAAATTGGATATGTGGCTCATGCCACTGTGTAGAATTTTCACCAATTTTTGGTAACATTTTTCAGCCTTTTTAGTATTTTTTAAAAATTCAAAAACAGCCAATTTTGTCTCTGTTCAGATTAAAAATTCCTAAAAAAATATTGAAACCTTTTTTAAAAATTAAAAAAAATTAGTTTTTGTGTGTTTTTGTGTCTTTCATTTTCTGGACATTTTTGGCTATTTTTGGATTTATAGAAAACAGAAAATTAAAAAACACTGAAAAACTCATAAAAATTCTAGAAAATTAAAGAAAATCCAAAATTTAATAAATCTTTTTCCTGATTTTTCCTTTTTGTTTATACTTTACATGAAAAATACCTCCAGGCCTTGAAAACACCATTTGATATTTTTAAGTGGTCTTTGAAGCTTGGCTGGACAGTTTTCTCTTATTTTTACTTTCTTTCTTTTTTAGAAAATTCCATAAAAATCAAAAAATTATCAAAAATTCACCAAAAACAGTAAAAACTTGATATAACTTAAAAATATTTTTGTTTGAATTTTTGGAGCTTTTTAGAGTAGTTAAATAAATTGTTGTTTGTGCTTGTTTTTACCTTTTTATTATTTTTCTTCATAATTAAAAATCCAAAAAAATATAAAAATATTAAACCCACCAAAAAATATTTGTTTTTATTCTCTTCATTTTTAGACTACTTCGTAGGCCGCAAGGCCAATCCGCGCTCCCTGAGTCCGACCCTGGGTGCTACACTAGGCTAATCTCATAGCCAGGGCCACTATTTGATTTTTATTGTTTTATTTGCTTGATTGGTGGTCTGTCCTTCATTTTTCTTGTTGACTGATTGATCTCCGATATCCGGGTCGCAACGACCCTAGTTCTATTTTATTCACCCGAGTCTCGGTTGATTTTTCGCTCATCAGAATGGCGTCGTTGCCGGGGAGCACGGCTTAGTAGTCTATTTTCTTTGATTTTTGTTTTATTTTGATTTCCGTGGCTTTACGCGGCTTTTTCGTCATCCGCGGCTTTTTGCAGCTTTTTGTTTTTCTTTTATTTTTCATTTTCTATTATTTCATTTTATTTTTTTGGTTGTTTGCTTGTTTATTTTTATTTCCATTTCTGCACATTTACCATATTTTCTTTCATTTGCTTTATTTGCTTTATTTTATCTGGTTTGACACTTTGTTCTTGCTTACGAGGGCCCAAGGACCGAGGCGGCGACTTTCGAGGAGCCGACGCCACCGCAGTAATCGGAGGCGGGTCCCTTCTGCACGGAGCTACAAGAGAGCGCAAGGAGGCAGCCGAGTGCGGGCTTAGCTTAGATTAGTTTAGGTTTTCTTTTCAGCTATTTGAACTATTATTGTAATAACATAGGGACAGGACTTTCTCTCAGCAAGACTTAGACTTTTGGCGTTTGTTTCGCCGAGCACCGATGTGCTCGGGGGACCCCCCGGCTTTTACGCGGTTTTCTTCGCGGTTTTTGTTTATTTTCTGCCTATTCGGTTTCTCATGGTTTTCAGCCCCTAGCCATAGGATTTTTGATTAATTGTGACATAATTAGTAGGGTCCACACACATTAATAACTTTGCTTGTACCTATAGATCGATTAATTGGACCAAGAATAAAAATCTAAAAGAAATAGTCGATCCACTACCTTCGAGCCTACGCGTCGTGAGCCCGTCCTGCCAAGCGCTGCTCCTGAACTCGATTTGTCGAGAGGAGGAGGGGTTAGTGTTAGCAATGTGAGCCCGAGGCGAACCATTCCTACAATAAATGTTATTGTAATAAATGATTTATCAATAAAAGTTATTGATTTTGTTTCACTCCCTTTCTGATATTGAATGAATGAATGCACTATAAGGTTCCTCTGTACAATAAGGGTTATGTACCATGGCCAACTTGATAATCATACAGCTGTTGATTCATTAAGTGAATCATAGAGGCTGATGCTTGGATGAATATCTAAGGAGTTAGATAGAGGACTCATCAAGCATCATCAATGATTGACAAGTAGTGATATCCAGTCTGAGTGGGAGATGGCAATCCCATCTCAATAGATTGATATTTGATCGACCTCTTGATGCAGGTCCTCTGCATAGGAATATTGATTCGAAGGTATCAGATTAGTTGAGTCAATGAGTTGACTTAATGAGATCGAGATAAACCAAAGACCTATGATGAATGTTGTCACATCACAGGCAAACATCCTCTGACCAGAGACAGATGTATTGCTATATGTCTGAGTATGTACATTTGGCAGACCAATATGTTGATGACCTAATCAAGGTCTATACACCGGCGAGCTGGTGTGCATGTAAGGGCATATGAGTAATACGATCTCTCAAAGGGATCATACAGGTTCACTTGTGAACCGGGAGACATGAGCTCACTCATGAGGTATTGGGATTGACCAAATTCCATGCATGGTCATCATGCTTTAGAAGCATGATATGAATTTGAAGGTAAGATATATGCTTTGTGAAAGCATATGATCTGTACCATATCCCAAGGACCAAGATTGAGAAACTTAATGATCAGACTATGAAGATGATAGTGTAAAAGTGATATTTATCTTCATGATGATCATGAGTCTTCCAGTATGCAGGATGTGCAGGTATTGGGAATACCTGAAGGGTGATTTGATCATAAACGATTGTATAACCATGACGCTTCCATTCCGAGGGAGTGATGAAACAGGTCTGGATTTTAGTGACTCCTCTCATTAGAGAAGTGACCTAATCTTAGTCCATGTACTGGAAATTGATCTGAATGAGATTCAGATGCAATGAGAAGATTAGGTTTACGGTCTTGATTTAATCAAGCATCTATGAAAGGTCCATGGGATCTGGATTTGAGATGTGATCTCAATATCCAAGTCACTATACGTGGAACAATACAATCGCCCCGTCCTTATCTCCAAGTATCTGAGGAGAAATAGCATTGTTCTTAAATAGTTTAAGAGCAATTCCATAAGATTTAATCAAAGAGAAGTTGATAATTAAATGTGATTTAATTATCATGATGTATGAGAAATTATCCAATATAATTAAATGTAATTTCATTATTATGGATAAGAATAATGTGGATAGTAATATCCAATTATTCATAATATATTATAAATGTAATATATAATGTATTAGAGAGAGTAAATTAATTTATATTAGTAGATTAATTATTAATGTGTATTGGATACACATTGTCTAATTAATTGAAATTGTAAATTACATTTTGTTTTGGGTTGTGAATATGATTCACAATATTCCAGTGTCAAGATTGCAATATTCCCAAAATTAATTGTGAATTATTTTGGTGAATTAAAATACAAACAAATTATTGTTGGAAAATAAGTAGAGAGAAATTCAAGGAGATGTGCAATCTCATGGATTGCCATGAGATTGCCCTCCCTTTTGGAAAGAAGGGGTGGCACCAATTTCCTTGTGAAATTGGTGGCCGTCCCCCCCTTCCAAAGAGGAAGGTTGATCTCTCTTGATTCCTCTCTCCTTATTTGATTGATTTAATATGGTATTAATATTTATTTGATTTATCAAATATATTTTTATTAAATTAAATCACAAGTTGTTGGTTTTTACCAACAACAATCTTGACCATTGGATTGACATAAATCAATCTCATCCATTGATTTTATATGTCACATGGATTGAGATCCATGGATCCCAAAACCCTATAAATAGAGAGGCATACTATGCTCTCTCTTTATATGCTATTGTAGCACTCTTCTCTCTCTCTCTCTTTCTCCATACTCGACAGCCCTCTCTCCCCCTTCATCTTGGTGGCCATCCACCATATTTTGGTGGAGAGAATCGTCGACGCCCACGCCCTCGTGCTGCCGCTTCGACGCTCTGCGGTTCTCCGTCTACTTCGAGTGCTTCGCCCGCGAAGGAGACGTTCGATCTCGTGCGACGAGATCAGGAGCAACCGTGCTTGGATCAACTTCTTGGATTGCGAGGACACCGCGGTTCATCCCCGCGCTCGCAAGCGATCTCTCCGACGATCGGACTTGAGACAGGAGGTCTCTTCTTTTAGAGACTCGATCAACCACGCTTCAAGAGGTATTGCATTATACTTGTTATGGTCATAGATGAAACGATTCGAGAATAGTTCTTGGATCATGTGGTTTCATCGAATATTTTTTTTAAATTCCGCTGCACCGAACAACTAGTACGACTAGTCGTTCTTTGTCGTATCCGATACGACGCTCACGCTTCTATGATGCGCTTGAGGATCTCTCCATATCCTTCAAGTGGTATCAGAGCCTGTCGACGGTTTCGAATAGTGATTCGTTAACCGAGGACGACTTGGGTTCGTTAAGGTCGCGAAAGTTTTCATCGCATTTGATTTTGCAGATCTGTTTAGTAAATAGATTCGGCACTGTTTAGATTGTTTAAACACGAATTTAATACTTGGATTTTGTTCCCCATTAAATAAGGAAAACATAGGATCTGAGTTTGCGTAAATTGTAATTCGTATGCTCGAGATATGGTCGTTTTAATGAACATGTATGCACTGTTGCGGGAACTGTAAATCTGAACGTGATTAAAATGTTAATTACTGTTTAGACTTGCCTCGAAATGCGTGAAACATCATTAGGTTCTGTCCTAAATCAAATTAGCAAACTTTGGAAATTGACTTTGCTTAATTTGGATTTAATATGATTGAGATATGCTAATTTTAGTAAGTAGGGGTCACAGCTGAAATTGCTTTCCTAATCAAGAACCTTGTGATTGTCAATTAATGAAATTAATTGTTAATTTCGAGAAATAATTATGGAAAATATTTGTGAAATATTAGAAGATGATTATTTCCTTAATTGACTTGGCCCCAACCAATTAATTGATTAGATTTGATCTAAACCATAATTGGAATCACAGTCATCAAACTCCTTGCTTGAATAGGATTGGGAATTTGTCTAGCAAATTTCCTTATAATCAAAATTGTTTTGATTACTATATGGTATAATTTCGGTTGAGAAACAAATGATCATCTCAAGTACAAATTAATCAATTTGGCATTATTCTTTCCCGAGGCGGATATGGTGTCTAGTCGGGGATCGCTGGGGTAGCGGGTTGCAACGTATGCGGTCCATCCCACTCCCGCCGGTACTGGCCATGACAGCGGGTAGGTCTGGGATAATGTCCGAGGGATTAAGATGTATTTTTCTAGGTATTAAAATACAATCTAATACGTACTTTGAGAAAAATACCATATATATGCAAGCATAAAATTAAGTTTGATTGATTGAATTGGATTGATAATTAATTTAATATGATTAAGTTAATTATATCCAATTGAGAATACTCTAATATGATTAGAGTTAATAATTCCCTTGGAAGAATTAATTATATGAATATGATTCATAGTAATTAATTAAATTTGAATAAGAGATGGAGGATCACATAAGTGACATCCATGGTCTCCCGTCAAGGCGAAGGGTTTCGTCGCCAGATATTATATGTGGGAGACACCTGTCCGAAGTGACAGCTCCTGCATATGATCCATTTGGATCGGGCTCATCGCTTCTCGAAAGAGTAAGGACGTATGCGTAGTGACCCCAATATCGGGTCGTCATATTATTGGGGCGATATTGGATTGCGCATAGCGAGTTGTATTCCTGTTGACGGTTGGTTCAATTAATGACGAGTCAACATCACCTTAGGGGTGGTGGGCTCGGGTATTAAAGACCGAATTGGGAAATGCAAGTTGGACTTGCAAGGCGGATTGTGTTCGCGCTTCTCTTTATTGGAGTCATAGGTTCTCATATTATTGGGATATGACAAAGATAAAGAGGAGATCCCAGTTCTTGCTTGAGATATATCGGTAAGTATATCTCCTACTTTGAAAGTGAATAAGGGAATAAACTTTCATAGTTGACATAGCAAGACTAATTTGATTTAAAATGCCTTAATCAAATATCATAAAAAAGTTGAATATATGATTATATGTTCTAATATAGTGCATTCTCAATTTCAGAAAATGAAGGCCATGAACCCACTGAGCAGGATTCTGGAGGTCAACTAGTTGACTGGACCAAATTACTCGGATTGGATCCGTAATTTTGAGCTTGTACTCTCGACGGAGCGCATCAGCTATGCGTTCTCTGAAAGCAAGCTTGAAAACCCTAAATTTAAGGAAGACAAAGCATATAATGACAAGTATGATGAAGATCATGTCTTGGCTAGATGCTACATCTTGGGTTCTCTCTCCAATGTTCTCCAGAAACAACATGTGGAGATGAGTACTTGCCAGGATATCATGCAGAATCTAAAGGATATGTTTGGTGATATTAACCACACCCAGCGGTACAATGTTATGAAAGAACTGGTTCGCTGCAAGATGCAGGAAGGGACTTCGGTCCGTGAACACGTACTCAAAATGTTTGGGTACTTGTCGGAGCTGGAGACTCTGGCGGCGACGATGTATGCAGACATGCAATCCGATTTCATTCTGCTGTCATTGCCCAAATCTTTCAATAACTTTGTGGTGTCATTCCACATGAATAAGCTGGAACTGACAAATGCTGGGCTTCTTGCTGCATTAAAGTCTACAGAAGATGTAATGAAGAAAGATGTTCCCACTAGCACTGCAATGGTTGCACATGTCAAAGGGAAGCGCGGTCGGAAGCAAGGTTCTCGGAAGGACCCGGCCCAGAAGAGAAAGAAGAAGGGACAAAGTGTTGGCTCATCTTCTAATGCATCCACTTTAATGGCGTCAAAGAAAACCGACGTCTGTCACCACTGCAAGAAGCCGGGGCACTGGAGGCGTAATTGCCCAGATTACCTGAAGTCGGTCGACAAAGGTAAAGCCCCAGCAGGTATGAAATCTACTTTTATCATTGAAACCAGCTTTCTCGTTGGACGAGAAGGAAGTTGGGTTGTTGATTCTGGTGGTTCTGTTCATGTTTGCAATTTGTTGCATTTGTTTCAGGAAACTAGAAAGCTTGAAGAAGGGGAGATAGTCATCCAGATGGGATCTGATGCAAGTGTTGCAGCAGTCGCCGTCGGGACTTGTCGCCTATCATTATCTAGTGGAAGAGTCCTAGTACTTAAAGAGTGTCTTTATGTACCTGAAGTCAGAAGGAATTTAATATCTGTATCTAAGCTAGTTAGAAGTGGATATTCATTCCTATTTTGTAATAAATTAGTCATAAATCATTATGATAAATATATTGCAGAGGGTATTTTGACTTCCGAAGGACTCTATGAATTGTTCATTAATGAGCATGTCATGAATGTTACGACCACTAATAAAAACCCTAAAAGATCCAGGAGTAATATAAATCATTCAAACATGATTTGGCATCAAAGGCTTTGTCATTTATCTGTTGATAGGATCAATAGATTGATAAAGGATGGACCCTTGGATTTTCTATAGGTTCAGTCTTTACCTACCTGTGAACATTGTATTCGAGGTAAAATGACTAGGATGCCTTTCCGTAACAAGGTTACAAGATGTGAAGATATTATTGACCTAATACATACTGATGTATGCGATCCCTTCAGTACCACGACTTGAAATGGATATCGATATTATTTGATGTTTATTGATGACCATTCGCAATACGGGTTTATCTTCCTATTATGTCATAAGTCTGAAACCTTTGAAAAGTTCAAAGAGTTCAAGGTTTTGGTTGAGAACCAAACAGATAGGAAGATTAAACGAATTCGATCTGATCGAGGTGGCGAGTACCTATCAGATGAATTTAAGGAATACCTTAAAGAGAATGGAATTATTTCCAATCTCACTCCTCCTGGAACTCCCCAACTTAATGGTGTTGCTGAAAGATGCAACAGAACCATCATGGATATGGTTCGTTCAATGATGAGCAAAGCACATTTACCACTTAGTTTCTGGGGATACGCAGTAGAGACTGCAATATATATCCTGAATAAGATTCCTAGCAAATCTGTACCTAAGACTCCTCATGAGCTCTGGTATGGAACCAAACCTAGTGTAAATCACTTGAGGGTTTGGAGTTAGTTGGTCCATGCAAAGAATGTGGATGCAAGTAAGCTAGAATCTCACTCTCGTGAGTGCTACTTCATTTGGTATGTTAAAGATGGTATTGGATACCAACTTTATGACCCTGAGACCCAAAAGGTTTTTGTCTCTAGAGATGTGAAATTTCTAGAGGATGATTTCCTTAAAGGTCAAGACAAAAGTGAAGTAGAGGAACTCATTGAGTCCCCTGAGGACTCTGAGCTTCCTAGATCAGAAACTGAAGAGATAAATAAAGATGAAACACCTATACCTCTTCGAAAGAGTTCGAGGGTGGTTGCACCACCTGAAAGGTATGGATTCCATGTGTGAAGTGAAACTGACAATGATCCTACTTCATTTGATGAAGCACTCGCGGATCATGACATGGATAGATGGATGCTAGCAATGAAGTCGGAAATTGACTCCATGCATAAGAATAATGTATGAACCCTAGAGGATCAACCTAAAGGGGTAAAACCCATTGGGTGCAAATGGATCTTCAAGAGAAAGAGGGGACCTGATGGGAAAGTAGAGACTTTCAAGGCACGGCTCGTACACAAGGGCTACACACAGAGAGAAGGCATCGACTACGATGAGACGTTCTCTCCTGTGGCTATGCTTAAATCCATCAGGGCATTGCTGGCTATAGCTGCATATCTTCACTACGACATCTGGCAGATGGACGTCAAGACGGCTTTCCTCAATGGATACCTCGAGGAGGATATCTACATGGAGCAGCCCCAGGGCTTCATGACTGAGGATGGCAAAGTATGCAAGCTGAAGAAATCCATCTATGGGCTCAAGCAAGCTTCTCGTAGCTGGAACATCAGATTTGACGAAACCATAAAGAGTTATGATTTTGTGCAGAATCCTGATGAACCTTGTGTGTACAAGAAGCTTAGTGGGAGCGCCATTGTGTTCATCGTGCTTTATGTAGATGACATCCTTATCATTGGGAATGATACAGGGATGATGACCAGTGTGAAGATTTGGTTGTCCCATACCTTTGAGATGAAAGATCTTGGAGAAGCCTCTTACATCTTGGGTCTGAAGCTGTTCAGAAACCGAGAAAAGAGGATATTGGGATTGTCACAACATGGATACGTTAAGAAGATTCTTGAACGATTCCGTATGGATAGTTCCAAGAAAGGATTTCTACCCTTAATACATGGTATCCACCTGTCTAAAGGAATGGCTCCTCAAACTGTTGAGAAAAAGAAGGCCATGGCTGGATGTCCTTATGCATCAGTTGTAGGAAGCTTAATGTATGCCATGATGTGTACTAGACCAGATATCTACCATGCAGTGGGAGTGGTAAGCCGTTACCAATCCTGCTATGGAGAACAACACTGGAATGCAGTAAAGAACATATTCAAATATCTAAGACGGACGCAAGATTACATCTTGGTCTATGGAGATGGTAATCTCCAAGTCTTGGGATATACAGATTCTGACTTCCAATCAGATATTGATGATCGAAAGTCGACATCAGGGTTTGTGTTCCTGTTGAACGGTGGTGCTGTAAGCTGGAGAAGCAAGAAGCAGGACACTACAGCAGATTCAACAACAGAAGCCGAATACATTGCCGCATCGGATGCTGCAAAGGAGGTGGTGTGGTTACGCAAGTTCGTCCAGGAGCTTGGCGTAAGTTCCTCTGATACTCCCATCCCGCTACTCTGTGATAACACGGGAGCCATTGCACAGGCGAAGGAACCAAGATGGCATCAGAAGAGTAAGCACGTAGAAAGGAAATACCACATCATTCGAGAGATTCAAAAGCGTGGTGACATCATCATCACCAAGGTGGCCTCCGCCGACAACATTGTTGATCCTCTTACCAAACCTCTGACACAGAAGGTTTTTGACCAGCATGTAATGAGTATGAGTTTAAGGATTGTTCCTGAATGGTTCTGAGGGCTAGTGGGAGATTGTTAGCAATGTGAGCCCGAGGCGAACCATTCCTACAATAAATTGTAATAAATGATTTATCAATTAAAGTTATTGATTTTGTTTCACTCCCTTTCTGATATTGAATGAATGAATGCACTATAAGGTCCCTCTATACAATAAGGGTTATGTACCATGGCCAACTTGATAATCATACAGATGTTGATTCATTAAGTGAATCATAGAGGCTGATGCTTGGATGAATATCTAAGGAGTTAGATAGAGGACTCATCAAGCATCATCAATGATTGACAAGTAGTGATATCCAGTCTGAGTGGGAGATGGCAATCCCATCTCAATAGACTGATATCTGATCGACCTCTTGATGCAGGTCCTCTGTATAGGAATATTGATTCAGAGGTATCAGATTAGTTGAGTCAATGAGTTGACTTAATGAGATCGAGATAAACCAAAGACCTATGATGAATGCTGTCACATCACATGCAAACATCCTCTGACCAGAGATAGATGTATTGCTATATGTCTGAGTATGTATATTTGGCAGACCAATAGGTTGATGACCTAATCAAGGTCTATACACCGGCGAGATGGTGTGCATGTAAGGGCATATGAGTAATACGATCTCTCAAAGGGATCATACATGTTCACTTGTGAACCGGGAGACATGAGCTCACTCATGAGGTATTGGGATTGACCAAATTCCATGCATGGTCATCATGCTTTAGAAGCATGATATGAATTTGAAGGTAAGATATATGCTTTGTGAAAGCATATGATCTGTACCATATCCCAAGAACCAAGATTGAGAAACTTAATGATCAGACTATGAAGATGACAGTGTAAAAGTGATCTTTATCTTCATGATGATCATGAGTCTTCCAGTATGCAGGATGTGCAGGTATTGGGAATACGTGAAGGGCGATTTGATCATAAACGATTGTATAACCACGATGCTTCCATTCCAAGGGAGTGATGAAATAGGTCTGGATTTTAGTGACTCCTCTCATTAGAGAAGTGACCTAATCTTAGTCCATGTACTGGACATTGATCTGAATGAGATTCAGATGCAATGAGAAGATTAGGTTTACGGTCTTGATTTAATCAAGCATCTATGAAAGGTCCATGGGATCTGGATTTGAGATGTTATCTCAATATCCAAGTCACTATACGTGGAACAATACAATCGCCCTGTCCTTTTCTCCACGTATCTGAGGAGAAATAGCATTTTTCTTAAATGGTTTAAGAGCAATTTCATAAGATCTAAGCAAAGAGAAGTTGATAATTAAATGTGATTTAATTATAATGATGTATGAGAAATTATCCAATAAAATTAAATGTGATTTCATTATTATGGATAAGAATAATGTGGATAGTAATATACAATTATTCATAATATATTATAAATGTAATTTATAAGTGAAAAGGGACGTTGCTGCATGTAGCAGCCAACGTGGCTGCTACATGTGGCAGTTTCCCCAAATTTTTTTATTTTTTTTCAAAATTAAACCATGAATATTCATCTATATACCCCTCCTACATTGTATTAAAATTTCGTCAAAAACAAAGACTCCTATGCCCTCCATCTAGACATGGCCGATTATAGCAAATTTTAAACCGTTAAAATTACATGTTCTAGATGGAGGGTATAGGAGTCTTTGTTTTTGACGAAATTTTAATACAATGTAGGAAGGGTATATAGATGAATATTCATGATTTAATTTTGAAAAAAAATAAAAAAATTTGGGGAAACTGCACATGTAGCAGCCATGTTGGCTGCTACATGCAGCAGCGTCCCGGACCTCAATTTATAATGTATTAGAGAGAGTTAAATATAATTTATATTAGTCGATTAATTATTAATGTGTATTGGATACACATTGTCTAATTAATGGAAATGTAAATTACATTTTGTTTTGGGTTGTGAATATGATTCACAATATTCCAATGTCAAGATTGCAATATTCCCAAAATTAATTGAGAATTATTTTGGTGAATTAAAATACCAACAAATTGTTGTTGGAAAATAAGTAGAGAGAAATTCAAGGAGATGTGCAATCTCATGGATTGCCATGAGATTGCCCTCCCTTCTGGAAAGAAGGGGGCGGCACCAATTTCCTTGTGAAATTGGTGGCCGTCCCCCCTTCCAAAGAGGAAGGTTGATCTCTCTTGATTCCTCTCTCCTTATTTGATTGATTTAATATGGTATTAATATTTATTTGATTTATCAAATATATTTTTATCAAATTAAATCACAAGTTGTTGGTTTTTACCAACAACAATCTTGACCATTGGATTGACATAAATCAATCTCATCCATTGATTTTATATGTCACATGGATTGAGATCCATAAATCCCAAAACCCTATAAATAGAGAGGCATACTATGCTCTCTCCTTACATGCTATTGTAGCACTCTTCTTTCTCTCTCTTTCTCCATACTCGACAGCCCTCTCTCCCCCTTCATCTTGGTGGCCGTCCACCATATTTTGGTGGAGAGAATTGTCGACGTCCGTGCCCTCGTGCTGCCGCTTCGACGCTCTGCGGTTCTCCGTCTACTTCGAGTGCTTCGCCCGCGAAGGAGACGTTCGATCTCGTGCGACGAGATCAGGAGCAACCGTGCTTGGATCAACTTCTTGGATTGCGAGGACACCGCGGTTCATCCCCGTGCTCGCAAGCGATCTCTCCGACGATTGGACTTGAGACAGGAGGTCTCTTCTCTTAGAGACTCGATCAACCATGCTTCAAGAGGTATTGCATCATACTTGTTGTGGTCATAGATGAAACGATTCGAGAATAGTTCTTGGATCATGTGGTTTCATCGAATAAATTTTTTTTAAATTCCGCTGCACCGAACAACTAGTACGACTAGTCATTTGTCGTATCCGATACGACGCTCACGCTTCCGTGATGCGCTTGAGGATCTCTCCATATCCTTCAGTGAGCCTAGACCAGACTCTTGGATTGAAGGTTGGTGGTCGACTAGATGTTCTATCGAGTAGAACTGCTTGCTTAGGGCTCGGATTTCCGCCTGCATCATTTAGGTAGTTTTATTTCAGACTTTAAATTCTGCACGGATCATCTTGCATGTAGACTGCTGGAGTAAGGTACGCATCTCTTACTCTACATGCATAATTGATTTTCTCGCGCATCGGCTTTTTCGACTTCTCCCCCTGATTTTTGGACATAATAACTAGGAGAATCGAAAAATTCGTTAGGCATTTGAATTTTAGTGAAAAATACCTAAAAAGAAAAACAATAAAATCGGGACTGCTAATCACACTTGACCTAAAAGACACCACATTGAAAACATTATCTTGGGGAGAGTAACCCCCTCCTTATTTGGTTTGGATGAGCGAGAGAGTGACCCGCACCATAGGCTAGAGCCATATCCAATTTTTCTCGATTGATTACCGGCTTTCTGTACGGGACAGTTGGTTGTGAAATATTGGATTCCTATCAGCTCACGTAATCGCTATGAAAGACTGAATGATCACCTAAAATAAAATCGACAAGATAATTGACCGATCCCTTTCGGTCTTCAGCTCGTGTGCGTAGGTGAATCAGGGGTTTTGATTTCTCATCTTGTGTGATTCCAAATCCCTTCTGCCTTCCCCCATCTTCTTCTCCACCCATTCCTCTTTCTCCCACCCACCGTCCCTTCGGTCTTCTTCTTCTCCTTCACCCCTGGATGATGGATCCGCCTCACTTCATGCCGACTCTTACGGCTTCTTCTCCATCTTCTGACCATCAGTCCAGTCCACCTTCTTGAAGGTCGGATCTCCGACCAACCTCCCATTCCCTCCCTCCCATCCCTTTCTTTACTCTGGGTATGTTGCGCTAGACGTCCGCGGATATCAGATAGAGCATATGCGAGACCCGGACGATGCCGTTGCTGAGTTGAGAGTGCACTCCATTCGTGATCATAGAGAACAGAGGAGATCATCAGATATATCCTATCCCAGATAGACGGAGGAGCAGATAGGACAAGGAGTTCAGTCAGCTTCTACATTACGTCCATTCGTCTTGGATTTGGATTACATTGAGAGACTGTCGATATTTTCAGGGGAGGCGCACGAGGAGCCTTATCTTCACCTATCCGCATTCGAGGAGTTTTGCAGAGCACAACTAGATTTAGATATCACTGCAGAGGAGCTGATGAGGAGGACCTTCCCATTCACACTTCAGGACAGAGCCATGAGACGGCACCGGTGATTGGGGAGGAGATTCGATACGTGGGGAGAGCTACGCCGAGAGTTTCTACAGAGATACATTCCCCAGCGTGGAGCAGAGTTTATGGGTCGTTAATCACCGAGTTTTCAGTTGACCCCCATGAGCCATTGCAGGAGGCATGGCCGAGGTTTCTTGACCTCTTGAGGAGATTTCCCGATCACGGACTTCCACTGACAGACCTTATAGAGATCTCCATGCGGGGGATGACCGCAGAGCAGATAGCACTGGTGATTACCACATGTGGCGGTTCACACCGCAGTTCCGACATTCACTTACTGGATACCGTCTCGAGCCTACTTTCACAGAGATCTTCTTCACGAGATACCTTAGTCGGGACAACACATGCGGATGATGCAGTACCAGTGCGGTGTGTCGCATTACATAAGGATCCAGCTTTTACACACCATCTCGAGGACTGGGATGCTCCAGCACCACAGAGTACAGCGGAGATGACTGTAATAGCAGAGGTTTGGACCCAGAGTCTACTCGATTTCCCGTGTTCTTCCAGCTAGAGTTCGAGTCAGCCCCAGAGTTCCCAGTTGACGAGTCTTAGATATCAGACCTTCTGATACTCCAGGAACCGGAGGAGCCCCTACTACTACAGCCATTCTTTCAGCCACTTCAGTTTCCAGTCCCGAAGGAGTCAGCCTCTTTTCTACAGAGATACTTCTCGTATTCCGACAGCGACCATGACTCAGCCCAGTAGCCACAGTTCGATATGGGACACCATTTTGAGAGTACAGACATAGAGAGTCCCATATTCGAGCTTTTTGTCCTCCACTTTGACGAGATAGACACACTTGTTGAGGACTAGTTGGCAGCCAGCATTGCCGCAGAGCGAGGATCAGCTGCAGACACTTTACCAGCTTCTGCGATGTTGACCAGTACCTTCTCCTGCTTATAGATTGCCGAGAGCCACATGTCCGATGATGATGCAGCCTGGTGCACCGAGTGGATACTTGACAGCAGCGCAGATGCCCTTCTAGATCTTGATCCTCTCTTACTCACTTCTGATCTTGCATTTCTCCCCGAGGGTTATCTGCGAGAGAATGTCGTACACGATGAGTACTCGGTTTCACCTTCTGAGAGTGTTTCCAATCTGGCGGAGTGCGAAACCGAGTCTTTTGATCTTTCTGATCCTTCTGAGTCTTCTCATCTCGACGACCCCCACGAGGAAGAGCCCATCCTGGAAATATTCTATGATCTGCCCGATTTGCTTCTATTTTATACATCGGATATCTATCTTCTTAGAGAGTCTCCTGATCCTCACCTTTCACACCTTTTCGAGACATTGATTGACGTGGAGGATTCCATGACTGATCCATCCTTCTCCACATTTGATTTCTTCGGCTCGTTTTTTCTAATTCAATTTTTTTATTGGTTGGATGCGCGAGCAATGGAATAGGAATACCGGTCATATGATACCTCATCAGATAATTGGATAGGATAATTGTATATATTATTTATATAATAGTATAAGTTACTAAGTAGTATAAGATGCCTTGATTATCACTGAAAGAGCGGATCCCCTTGCTTAGTTAGAGGCTTCCCCCGCCACCTTCCGACCCGCGGGAGTATAGAATGCAGACTTCCGGACACTCATGCCCGATCGTGAGACTGCCTGTTTTACGTCCGATGGCACGTTGCTCCGACCTGATCGGTCTCTTGCAGCAGCTTGAGGTCCCAGGTTCCGGAGAAGGACTTCGCATGTCGAACTCTTTCGTCCCGGGGGGGGGCGAAATGGAAGGTGCAATGAGATATGCGAATAGGAGGGAGGTTTCTCTACACTTCCACTCCACTCTGATCCAGAGCCGACGATTTCTTTTGTGCTACCGGATCCCCATCACTTACTTCCATATCCTTGGCCGGTAGCAGACACCCGCCTGATTGCATACCTGGGTGTCATTCTTTATACTTTTGAGTTCGTCGCGGTTCTCATACCGAGACTGCGATGACAGTACGACATTCGCCTTACCGATGTCATCCTGAACCTTGACACTGCTTTATCCTAGCCTTTGCACCCAGCTAGGGGCGTAAAATCTAGCGCTTGTTGAGAGGCACCTCGACATTGTACCCTTTTGTATATACGTGTTTTGTCTTAGTTTAATCTTGCTTTCTTCCGTTCTTGTTTTCACCCCAGGTCTCGTCTAGGATTATCTTTGCTATACTTAGGATATACCTCATCCTAAGTATAGGGGGTGGAAACACCGGGTTGTTCTTCCGTTCTGTTCCATCACTTCTGTTGTTGCCTATACTTAAGGATTCTTCACCTTTAGTATAGGGAGAGTGATGTCCTCTCATCTTGTATATATTCTTTGATTTTCTTCATGTCTTGCTACCCCTATTTTGATGCCTATACTTAGGGATATTTTAGCCTAAGTATAGGGGGGGTAGACCCTGTACATTCTCCACTCAGTTTTCCCTTTGTGTACAACCTACTATACTTAGGATTATTTAATCGTAAGTATAGGGGGGAAAGCCGAGGTCCTCTTGATTTTCTATTCATTCATTCGTCTTTTTATATAGCCTTCCTTTTCACTTCCCTATACTAAGCACGAGTTATGTCTTCTTCATCGCTCTTAACTCTGAGGACATCGTTCGAGCTAAGTATAGGGGGGTGCGTATATATTTCATATATACTTTAGCCATAACTCGTAGTGTGTTTGAGTGTGTTAATAAATAAAATGGCTAAAAACCCAAAAATCCATAAAAGTTAAAAATTTTCCCTGTAAATAAACATTCTTTTATTTGCACATACATAGCTATTGTACAAAATTTTCATTGTAAAAATGATTTCAAAAACTTTTTGTGTAAATTGTGTGTAAATAAGGGGATATCAAAATTGTGTATATAGTACAAAAATTTTTCCAAAATGTTTTGAAAATCAAAAGTTTGCAAAAACCTTGTGTAAATTTGTGTAAATATTTTGCAAAACTTACATTCATTCATTCATTCATGATTTCAAAACATTTTTCAATAATTTTTGCATGTGTGTAAATTTTGTGTAAATAGCATCCTTGTATATATATGTATAGTTTTTCCTGGATTATAGTTGACATTTAAACTAGCCTGGAATTAAATTGGGAAATGGAGCTTGATTAAGATCTTAATCCACCTAATTCTAAGAGGAACCTTATAGGGCTTAGGGTTAAGGCTTTTCAGGTCCTTGGTGACTTAATTCTTTGAGTCCACTAGGCTATGATCACATGTCATCTCAATGAGCCTAAGTAGAGAACTTAACAACACACACATAACTCATATAGACAATGGCTTGACTTGGACCCGCACTTTACACCGAGCTCTCTATGGATGAGGTGGTGAGGAGGCAGTCTTCCTTGACTTGGGGTAGCATATGAGGGTAGTACTTCTAGGCGGAACCTCTCTTCTTCTTCTAGTGAAGGAAGTACGTCTCAACTTGGTCTGGTTGCAATAATGCTTCAAAAGAGGGATAGTCTACTGGCTCAAGAGGAAAAACTCCTTATGTACATATGCTGCACATTGTAAATATGTTGTATAGATGCACTTGAAAGAAAAAAAATGCAAAAAGAATATAACTCCAAAAAAGTGGTGGGTCTGATAGAAAATGATAATCCCACTGGAGTATGTATATAGTGCAAATAAGCAAAGCTTGAGATTCATGTCCCACCTTTTGTAGCTTGCAGCAGGGAGACTTAGCTACACTGGTTGAGCTCCCAAGGATACATGGCTACACTAGCCATGGTCCATTCTCTTCTTCCCCCTCTTCTTGAGCCGGTTGAACTTGAACTTAGAAGGGAATACCCCGCTCCTCGAGGAAAGAGTGGCCAGACTAGGGTCATAGAGTTACCTTGTTAGGGAGGGTTGTCAAGTTGCTACTTCTGAGGTGGAGAGCTTATATCACATACACTGTACAAGGAAAGATTCATAGTCTTCAGGGTTTGTGTATGTAGATTTGCTCTGATCTGGGTTGTTGAGCAGTCCTGATTATAGATTAGTGGATCTTAGAGGCTGTTGAGCTTTAAACCTAAGTCCAAATAAGGTTCCGACACTATTAATCCAAAGATCTGATCGAGGTCCATATCTCAATTTAATGAAGGCAAGTTTAATACTCAGCATTAATCCATGCATTTTCTCCTCTTTTTCTTTTTCTTTTTCTTTTTCACTTCTTTTTCAAATAAGTGTTTTCTAAGGGACTAGCAAAGTTAAGTATAGGGGGGTGATGAATACCCATTCATCACTCTTTATTCTTTTATTTTAGCTACAAAATTCATGCAAAACACATGTATATTCCTGTAAATATCAATAATTGTCAAATAGCATGCATTGTGTAATTATCAAAAATTAGCATGTTTTCGTGCATAAATAAAAGAATAAAGAAATAAAAGAAAAAGAGGGAGATATTTAGATTAAATATTGAGCGACCTAATCCCAAGGGAGGGCTCAGCAAGGGCCTGACCGCATAAAAACCCAAGTAGAGAGAGATAAGGAAGCTCATGTGTGTAAATATATACTTGTATATAAATAAAAATATTTTTCTCTAAATAAAACAAAAATATATTTTTGTAAATATGTATATATTTTTAAATATTACATTAAAATAAAAAATAAGGAAAATAAAACAAAAATAAAAAGAAATTAAAAATCCCTTCACCCATGTATATACACCATGTACATAGAATAACATATATATTTATTTTCCCTTATAAATAAATAAATAAAAATCAAATAAAAATATTTTCTCACTCTACATTTCATGGTGTAAATAAATAAAATAAAAACCATAAAAATAAAAATAAAATAAAAAGGAATAAAAATAAAATCAATTTCCTACATTGTATATATACCATGTATGTATATAAATACAAGTATTTATTTAGCCCTTGTGAATAATTAATAAAAACAAAATAAAAATACCTTTTTGTTCCAAATTTTATTATATAAATAAATAAAATATAAAATTGGAATAAAAATGTACAAAAATAAATAATTAAAAATCAAAAATTAAAATTATATAGTGTATATATCTATATATAATAATACTATTTTGTAAATACCTAATTTTTATTTCAAAAAAATAAATAAAAATCATAAAAAATAGTTTAAATATAAAGGAACATTTTTCATTTTTTAACTTTTTCAAAATTCGGGCATTTTCTATTTATTATTTAATGTCCAAATAATTAATAATTGGCGGGCTCTGATTGGTCCACGGGGGATGTTGACCCCCTGTCAACTCTCCCCCTAGGACCACCAGAGCCGGATCTTGTTGCCCCGACCCGACTTCTTCCAATTTTCCCCGCACGACCCGATCGCCAAACACCTAAACCCCGGGCTCCGATTGCTCCTTGATCATCCGAGATCCACGCCTGGGGTGGGTTCTAGGGGTCCGAGCTCCAATAAGCTCGCTCGACCTTCATCTTCTCGGACCCCTAGCCATATAAAATCTCAGCTCTGGCAGCCATTCCACTCATCTTTGGTCCTCCCCCTCGACGCTAGTGACCTCCTCCACCTCGCCTGAGTGACAGTCGTCCGAGAGGGAGTAGTTGCGAGTCTCGGGCAGCCGGGAGCCTCTGATCCGGCGTTACCACCACCGTGCGCTGCCCCGAGCGCGCTAAGCCTCGGGACTCAACGACCCCTTGAGGCCATAACCCCCGGAGCTCAAGCAGCAGCTCCAGCACAGCCGAATTCATCCACCAGGTAGCTCTCATAGACTGTAGGTTAGCGTAGATTTTAGTTTTTAGTTTACTGTTCTTGTAGCTTCGCCGCCGTCGCCAGCCACCTCCGACCGTCCATCTACCATCCCGACCTGTCCACCACATTCTCCATACCCCTTTACACCTTCTTCACCCATCCACCCCCCCGTCTCGCCCCGGAGCAGATCCATCGCCTTCCTCCGCCGCCGCTTCGCCGGAAGGCACCATCCCACGTCACCTACTTGCCCATTTCACCTTTCACCGGGTCGATTCACTTTGCCCTCAACCCAGGAGCTTGTATTGCTACTTTTCATGTCACCAAAGGCCCATCAGAGGGCCTTAGCATTCAGGAACAGCTGCTCCAGGCCACCGCCGTCGTCGGGCCACTCCGGTGGTCGCCGGCCTTATCGGAGGCATCCACGAGCTGCGGAGCACCTTGACGAAGCTTTTGCACATCTCAGCAGCATCAAAGGAGGTCCTCCGCACGAGTACTGGGCCGACGAACTTCGCCAGCCACCTGTTCTTGAAGGATCTTCCCCGACCGCTAGATCGACCCCCACTCGCCAGTTTTGATCTCGAGCGTTCATCCGTAAGGAGCTAGCCATCGTCAGATCTGTTGGAGGGTCGATCATGACCGTTGATTCAGTACAGGGTTTTCCAACTACCAGCCACCGTTAGATCTGCCACGTGGAGAACCCTTGAGCGTCGATTGCGTGGAGAAACGCTCGCTACTTTCCACCGGTCGATCAGTCGCGTGGCGTTGTCTCAGCCGTCAGATCCGAGCGGGTCTTCTTCGAAGAAGAGCCAGCGATTCACAGCCGTCCGATAACACACGTGGCGCCGCTCCAGCCCTCGGATATTAAGTGGGGTAATTGTTCTTAGGGCCCTTCTGTTTTCGAATTTACTTTTTAGTCCTGTAAATACTTTGTTGCATTGTTTTTAGTTTGGTTATTTTGCACATTGGACCTTCTTGTTTAGTTTATTTGCATTATAGTCCCTGTGTGTATTGGCCACGTACATCGACACGTGATTTAGTGGGCTTTTTACACTTTCTACCCTGTAGTCCTGGCGTGTTAATGTTTATACTTTTATAAATAGGAATTACAAAAATAGCCCTACGTGTCTAGACCACGTGCATCACACGTGATTTCTGGGATTTTTGCGCTTTTGGCCCTAAGCTTTTCTGCCGTGTTACTTTTTGGCCCTTGCAACTTATTTTCATTGCAAATAGGTCCCTGTACACTGTGGGCTTTTGTTTGTTTTAAATAAAATATCAATTTTACCCCAATTGGCGTGAAAATTGGATACATGGCTCATGCCACTGTGTGAATTTTCACCAATTTTTGGGAACATTTTTGTGCCTTTTTAGTATTTTTTAAAAAATCAAAAACAGCCAATTTTTTCTCTTTTCAGATTAAAAATTCCTAAAAAATATTAAAACCTTTTTAAAAATTACAAAAAATTAGGTTTTGTGTGTTTTTGTGTCTTTGATTTTCTGGCTATTTTTGGATTTATAGAAAACATAAAAATTAAAAACACTGAAAAACTCATAAAAATTCTAGAAAATTAAAGAAAATCCAAAATATAATAAATCTTTTTCCTTATTTTTCCTTTTTGTTTATACTTTACATGAAAAATACCTCCAGGCCTTGAAAAGACCATTTGATATTTTTTAGTAGTCTTTGAAGCCTGGCTGGACAATTTTCTCTTATTTTTACTTTCTTTCATTTTTTGAAAATTCCATAAAAATCATAAAATTATCAAAAATTCACCAAAAACAGTAAAAATCCATAAAACTTAAAAATATTTTTGTTTGAATTTTTGGAGCTTTTAAGAGTAGTTAAATAAATTTTTATTTGTGCTTATTTTTACCTTTTTTTTATTTTTCTTCATATTTAAAAATCCAAAAAAATATAAAAATATTAAAACCCACCAAAAAATATTTGTTTTTATTCTCTTCATTTTTAGACTACTTCGTAGGCCGCAAGGTCAATCTGCGCTCCCTGAGTCGGACCCTGGGTGCTACACCAGGCTAACCTCATAGCCAGGGCCACTATTTGATTTTTATTGTTTTATTTGCTTGATTGGTGGTCTGTCCTTCATTTTTCTTATTGACTGATTGATTTCTGATATCCGGGTCGCAACGACCCTAGTTCTATTTTATTCACCCGAGTTTCAGTTGATTTTTCGCTCATCAAGTAGTCAGAAATAAAATAAAATAAAGAAAATGATTTTTAGTGGATTTTATGTATTTTTAAATTTTTTTATTATGTTTAATTTTAAAGAAAATATAAAAAGAAGGAAAAAAGCACATAAACAACAATTTATTAAACACTCCAAAATAACTCAGAAAAATCAGACAAAATTATTTTTGTGTTTTATATATTTTTAAGTGTTTTTGATATTTTTTTAGGATTTTATAATTTTTTGTTGATTTTATGAAAATAGAAAAAGGCAAAAACCAAGAACTAATGCGTAGCCAGATTAGAAATGCTAATTCAAAATATATAATTAGCCTCTCAAAATCTGGAAACAATTTTTTATGAAACTAGAAATGAAAAATAAACTATAGAAACAAAAATTGCATTTTTTTTGAATTTTAAAGAATTTTTAATAATTTTTATAAGGTTTTTATAGTATTATATTTTTTAGGGGTTTTGTAATCCAAATTCAACAAAAATTGGACTGAAGCTAAGAGACACAAAAACCAACAATTCTTAATTTTTTTATAATTTTTTAGGGGTTATTAATATTTTTAGTTGATTTTATATTTCTAATAATAGCTAAAATAGGGTTTTTGATTTTTGTAAAAATAACAAATAGTAATAAAAATATCCCAAAAATTTGTGAAATTTTTACACAGTGGTAGGAGCCACGTATCCAAATTTCACAAGATTTAGAGTTCATATGATATTTTATGCAACCAATGGAAAGGGCACAGCACATAGGGACCAAAGTGCAATTAATGAAAACCTTTCAGCCAAACAATAACATGCACAATCAATCCGAGGGTAAAGCTACAAAAAGCCCAAAAGGGCGCGCGGGTAGCTCGTGATTTGCACTTACATGGACTAAAGTGTCATTCCTATTTAAAAAATATCAATTCATAACAACCAGGAAGTCCAAGCCCTTTACATGCAATTTACCCAAAAACTCACATGTCGAAGCACGTGTTCCACACACACAGGGATTAAATAGTAATATCTCAGAATACTTGGGTCCAAAGTGCAAATTATCTAAAATAAAAACAACTATATAAAATATTTACAGGACTAAACTATAAAAGCGAAAAGAAAAGGGGCCTAAGTGATATTACCCCCATTATTATGATCCGACGGCTGCAAGGCATCCACGTGTGATCTGTCGACTGTGGATGGTGGATGTCCCTTCGGCGATGGACGTCTCGGATTCGATCCTCAGATGGATCTTATGGCTCCTAGCCTCTCACGAACGGGCGACCAAGATCTGAACTGGGGCGAGAGGCTCCATTGGACAGCTCTGGAGGATCCCGAAAGAGCAGCTCACCGGTGAAGTTCGCCGAGCTACCGTGTGCGCTAGGGGGGGCCTCCGATGCAGCTGAGGTGAGGAACCCAAAGCTCGTGGTCTTCCGCAACTGGTGGGGGTCATCGATGAGGTCGGGAGCTACTGGGGTGCTCCGGCGACGTTGAGGACCTAGGACTGCTGCTCCTGGATACTCGAACCTCCAGACGAGGCTCTTAAGCCTTGAAACCTGCACAGGAAGAGAGAGGGGTAGAGGGCAAACTACCTTGACCCGTTAGCGAGCGGAAAAGGTGCGTGGGTGAGGCGGAGCGTGGGTCTCCAGCGAGGCGATGGCGGAGGAGACCTAAGTCCTGGTTCCAGGGTGAATCAGAATGATCGGAGGGGCGTAGAATGTGTGGAGAGGTTTCGTGAAGGTGTTCGTGTGGTCGGATGGTCGAACGGATGAGTAGATGATCGGGAATCGGCCGGCGACGGTCGGCGGCGCAAAAACTAATAATCGAATTTAAAGCGAAGATAAAGGCTAACAGGGCTACCTGGTGATCGAGGTCGTCTTTGGGGGAGGTTAGCTTCCTCCAAGGATCCCCACCTCAATGGAGCGACGCCTCCAGAGGCTCGAGCTCGCTGATGGGCGGAGCACGGTGGCGATGACCACCGAACCAGGGGCAAACACGCTTCTTTCCTCGCTGCAACACCGCCTAGGGCTTGAGTCACTTAACGCTAGAAGGTGGAGGTCCTAGAAGTTGAAAAGGGTGGTCGAAGGTGCGTGAAATGGTAGAAGGAGGCGAAGCTATATAGTGTTGCAGGTCTGATAAGAGAGGAGTGGAGCGCGTAATCAGATGCGCGGATTCGTAGCATGAAGGTCGAGCGTGAATCCTGGATCATCAGGGTTCAATCGGAGCTAGGGGTTTAGGCAAATGGGGGTCGGATTACGTCTGCATAAATGGAAGAAAACAGGTCGCTACAGGGTTCACGAAGCATAGTGGTCCAAGGGGGGAGTTGACCGAGGGACAACATCCCCCGTGGACCAATCTGGAAATTTCATTGGAAAAAGATTTGTAAATTCAAAATAAAATAGAAAACGATTTTACTTAAAAATATTTACAAAATAAAAAATGTTTTTTTTATTTCAAAGTATTTTTTAGTGATTTTTATTTATTTTTTGAAAAATAAATTATGTATATACATTATATTACTATTATATATAGGTATATGTACCTATGTATTTTTTATTTTTGTTTTTAATTATTTTATTTATGTACAATTACTCCAATTTTATATTTTATTTATTTACACCATAAAATTTGGAATAAAAAGATTTTTATTAGGTTTTTATTAATTATTTACAAGGGCGGCCTAAATATATCTTTTATTTTATATACATGGTATATGTACACCGAGGAGAGAGAAATTATTTATTTTTATATTTCACATTTTTTAATTTTTTTTATTAATATATAAAAATAATGGGGAACACATAAATATTTATTTTTTAGAAAAAAAAATATTTACACTAAGAGGGGTATTTGTACAAGGATGAGTCACCCTATTTATCTCTACTTATTTTATTTTGCGGTCAGGTCCATGTTGAGCCTTCCCTTGGGTTTAAGTCACTCAATATTTATTCTAAATATTTCCCTCTTTTTCTTTATTTATTTATTCTTTTATTTTTGCACAAAAACATGCTAATTATTAATATTTACACAATGCATGCTATTTGACAACTTATTCTATTTACAAATATATACATGGTGTTTTGCAAAGTTTTATAGCTAAAATAAAAGAATAAAGAGTGATGAATGAGGATTCATCACCCCCTATACTTTACTTTTGCTAGTCCCTTAGCAAACACTTATTTGAAAAAGAAGTGATAAAGAAAAGAAAAAGAAAAAGAGGAGAAAAAGAATAAATCAATGCTGATTATTAAACTTGCCTTCATTAAATTGGAGTATGGAGCTCAGTCAGATCTTTGGATTATTAATGTGGCGGAACCTTATTTGGACTTAGGTATTAAAACTTAACAGCCTCTAAGTTCCACAATTCTATAGTCAAGACTCCTCAATAATCCAAATCAGAACAAGTCTACATACACAAACCCTGAAAACCATGAATCTTTCCTTGTACTGTGTAAGTGAGGTATAGTTCTCCACCTCAGAACTAGCAAAATGATAACCCTCCCCAACAAGGTAACTTTAAGACCCTAGTCTGGCCACTCTTTCCTCGAGGAGCGGGGTATTCCCTTCTAAGTTCAAGTTCAACCAGCTCAAGAAGAGGGGGAAGAAGAGAATGGACCATGGAAAGTGTAGCCATGTATCCCTGAGAGCTCAACCAGTGTAGCTAAGTCTCCCTGTTGCAAGCTTCATATGATGGAACATGAATCTCAAGCTTTGCTTATTGCACTATATACACTCCGGTGGGATTATCATTTTCTATCAGACCCACCACTTTTTTGGAGTTTTCTTTTCTTTTTGCATTTTTTATGTGTATATTTACAACATATCTACAAAGTGCAGCATATATACATAAGGAGTTTTTCCTCTTGAGCCAGTAGACTATCCCTCTTTTGAAGCATTATTGCAACCCACAACTCCTGTCGTTAGACCTCATGGTGACCACACCAAGTTGAGACGCACTTTCTTCACTATAAGAAGAAGAGAAGTTCCGCAAAGAAGTACTACCCTCATATGCTACCTCAAGTCAAGGAAGATTTCCTCCTCACCACCTCATCCGTAGAGAGCTCGGTGTAAAGTGCTGGTCCAAGTAAAGCCATTGTCTGAAATAGTCATGTGTGCGTTGTTAAGTGCTCTACTTAGGCTCATTGAGATGACATATGACCATAGCCTAGTGGACTCAAAGAATTAAGTCACCATGGACCTGAAAAGTCTAAACCCTAAGCCTTATAAGGTTCCTCTTAGAATTAGGTGGATTAAGATCTTAACCAAGCTCCAATTTCCAATTTAATTCTAGGCTAGTTTAAATGTTAACTATGATTCAGGAAAAACTATACAAATATTTACAAAGATGCAATTTACAACCTTTTTACACATGTGCAAAATTTTTGAAAAATGTTTTGAAGACATGGCTGTATGCATGAATGCAAGTTTTGCAAAATATTTACACATATTTACATAAGGTTTTTGCAACTTTTGTTTTTCAAAATATTTTACAAAAATTTTGCACTATATACATAATTTTGGTATGAAAATAATTACAAACTATTTGCACAAAAGATTTTTACAAACATTTTTACAAAAATAATTTGTATAACTAGCGATGTATGTGCAAAAAGAATTTTATTTACAAGGAAAATTTTTAATTTTTATGGATTTTTGGATTTTAGCCATTTTTATTTATTAACACACTCACACAAAGTATGAGTTATGGATAAAATATATACGAAATATATACGTCACCCCGTATACTTAGCTCGAACGATGTCCTCAGAGTCAAGAGCGATGAAGAAGACATAACTCGTGCTTAGTATAGGGAAGTGAAAAGAAAGGCTATATACAAAGACGAATGAAATAATAGAAATGAAGAAGAAACTCGGGGGTTTCCCCTATACATAGGATCAAGTAATCCTAAGTATAACAGGATGTACACAAAGGGAAATCCGAGTGAAGAATGTATAGGGTCTACCTCCCCTATACTTAGGGTAAAATATCCATAAGTATAGGCAGCAAAATAGAGGTAGAAATGAATAAAAAAAACTCAAAAGTCTCACAACCACTATACTTAGGGTAAAGTGCACCCAAAGTATAGCAACGTCAAGATGCAAATTGGGTGTTGGACTGAAGAATAGTGTTATATGGACAACTGGATCTATACAAGTTGGAAGAACAGTGATAATCAGGCATGAGATGCAATAGATGTGAGTCAAAAGACCACATCTCATGCAAAATGAATCTGGGCAACGTCAACGATCTGCGGCTCATGATCTAGATATGGCTTGAGCCTCTACCCGTTAACACTCAGATATATCAATACTCTAATTGTCGTGTACCTTTCTAACCAAATAGGGTCCCTTCCATTTGCTATGTAGCTTCCCTGGAAATAATCTCAACTTGGCATCGAACAACCATACTCGTTGTCATGGCTCAAACTGCTTGAGGTTGATATGAGAATCATGCCACTCCTTCACTCTCTCCTTGTATTGTAGGCTGCTCGAAAAGGCTGCATCACGAAGCTCCTCCAGGGCTGCTAACTCTGCCCTCCTCTGATCTCCTACACTCACTGGATCCATAATAATGTCTGTGACTGCCCAGAGTAACCTATGTCTAAGCTCAATTGGTAAATGGTTGGGCTTGTCATAAACGAGGCGAAAGGGAGATGTGCCCAAAGGCGTCTTGAAGGATGTCCGATATGCCCACAAGACCGAGTCCAAAAGCTGTGACCAATCCTTTCGGTCGGGGCGGACGACCTTCTGCAATATAGTCTTGATCTCCCTGTTCGACACATCAACAAGATCATTGGTCTAAGGATGATAAGGTATGGCTACTCGATGGTCTATGTTGAACTCGCTAGCAAGAGCCTTTACCTTATCGTTGACGAAATGAGACCCCCTGCCAGAAATCAACACTCGAGGTACCCTGAAATCATGAAATGATATTCTTCCTCAAGAATCTGCGAACAGTACTAGCATCTGCGGTTCGGGCAGAAATGGTCTCAACCCAACGTCTAACATAATCAACGGCCACCAGAATGTACTCGAATCCCTGACTCTTAGGGAATGGACCCATGAAATTGATGCCCCATGCGTCAAAAACCTCACAGAAGTGAAATGGGCTGCATCAGCATTATATCACGCTATCCACAAGTGCCCATCCTCTGACAGTCAGTACACCTCTTCACGAACTCATCAGAGTCCTTGAAGAGAGTAGGCCACCATAGGTCAGATTGGATCACTTTATGTGCCGTTCTCCTCCCAGAGTGATGTCCTCATGCCTCAAGCTTGTGGCAGTAAGTGAGGACGCTGTGGTGCTCCTCCTGAGGAATGCACCTACACCAGACGCTATCTCCTCATTCATGATAAAGGATGAGATCCTCCCAATGGTAGAACTTGGCCTTTGCGAGGAAGGCCTCAAGTCTCTGCCTGGGCCAATCTTGTGGGACTTTCATGGCAACAAGAAAGTTCACAATATCGGCATACCACGGGAGAGAGACGATAGCAAGGATCGCCTCATCTGGGAAGGTCTCACAAATAGGCTCGATCTGCTCAGAATCATCAAGATACTCCGATCGGTAGAGATAATCCACCACCACATTCTTGACTCCAAGCTTGTCCTTAATCTCTATATTAAACTCCTGGAGTAGAACGATCCATCTGGTCAATCTGGCTTTGGCATCCTTCTTAGCCGTGAGGTACCGGATGGCAGTATAATCAGTGAAGATGGTCACGCTAGATCCAATGATGTAAGATATGAACTTATCTAGGGCGAACACTACAGCTAGCTTATCCTTCTCAGTGACGGTGCAGTTCCGCTGAGCGGCATCCAAAGTCCGGCTAGCGTAGTGAATAACAAAGGGGACTCCATCCCTCCTCTGTCCCAGCACGGCCCCTACGGCAAAATTTGCGGCGTCCGTCATGATCTCGAATGGAAGAGACCAATCAGGCGGCTGAAGGACAGGAGCCTTTACAACTAGACTCTTGAGAGTCTCAAATGACGTTAGACACTTATCATCCACAATGAACTCGGTGTCTTTCATCAGCAGATCAGTCAATGGTCGGGCAATCCGGTTGAAATCATTAATGAATCGTCAGTATAAACCGATGTGCTCTAGAAAAGATCATAACTGCCGCAAGTAGGACGGTGGACTGAGTTTCCTAATGATATCTCCCTTGGCCAGATCAACCTCCATGCCCCTGTTGGAGATGATATGGCCAAGCACCATCCCTTGAGTCACCATGAAGTGACTCTTCTCCCAAGAAAGCACCAGATGCACCTCTATACATTGCTGGAGGACGCGGTCTAGGCATTTAAGGCAAGAATCGAATTCGTCGCCGTAGACCGAAAAGTCGTCCATGAAGACCTCCAAGCACTCCCCCACCATGTCCGAAAAGATGGACAACATGCACCTCTAGAATGTCTCCAAAGCGTTGCACAATCCAAAGGGCATCAGTCTGAAATAATATGTCCCAAAGGGACAGGTGAAGGTAGTCTTGTCATGGTCGTCTGACGCAATAGCCACCTGATTGTATCCGGAGTACCCGTCAAAAAAGCAGTAGTGTCTCTTCCCTGCCAGTCTCTCTATAATATGATCATTAAAGGGCAGAGGGGGAAATGATCCTTCTTGGTGACCTGGTTCAATCGTATGTAGTCCATACAGACCCGCCAAGAAGTGGGTACCTGGGTAGCGATCTCCTCTCCAGACTCATTGACAACTGTGGTGATGCCCGTCTTCTTGGGCACCACATGCAATGGACTGACCCACTTGGAGTCAGAGATGGGGTAGATAAAATCGGCACTCCACCATTTCGAGATCTCCTTCATGACAACATCTCGAAGGTTCGGGTTCAGCCGCCGCTGGAACTCACGCGACGGCTTCGCGTCCTCTTCGAGATAGATATGGTGGGAGCACAGGGCCAGACTTATCTCGAGGAGATCGGCTACGCTCCATCCAATCCCCTTGCGGTTCTTTTCAAGAACCCCCAATATCAGACGGGATTCCTGCTCTTCTGTCAGATCTGTCGACATAGTGACTGGGTACATCTCATGCTCACCCACAAGGAACCTATACTTCAGCGATGATGGAAGCGGCTTCATCTTAGGACAACATGGTGCTGGTGGATCTAGCCTCTGAAAGGTCTGAGTGAATACAGTCAAATCTACATGGGAGAATGAGAACTCTCGCCCGCAATCTAAATCTGGCGAAGGCTGCTCCGCTGGTTATCTCTGCTCTGTGTGGAATCAGCCTCCTCCCTAGCAATAAGCTCTATGGAAGTCAGACACGGTATCAAATCATCAAATTCAGCCCATTTGAAATCTGACTCTGAGGGATCTGTATCAGTATCACAACAAAAATTTGCCTCACGATCGGGAACTGGCTCTGTTGCCTGAGATGTATCCTGGACCAAGGATGCGCTCTCCAAGCTCTCCTCTACTGGTATCTCTGTATCAGCAAACTCTGAAGGTGAGAGGATGGCTTGTGCTGCTGGATCTGCCCAAACTGCCTCGTCATCTGTGATTACAATGTCACAGTCCTGGTGGATGTCTCGCCCTACCTCTGTCATCTACTCTGAATCTGAAGTCGGCTCGTAGCAAGCTGAATCTCTGGATCTAGTCTCCTCGATTGTCTCTATTTGTATAGTCTCGCTCTCTACGTGAAAAGTATATCTTCCCGCTATCGTGATCAGACACTGCCTTGGGGGTATCGGTCACGGACTCAGGAATCTCCATGTCTAACACAACGAAGCCCACAGGGAATTTCAGGTCCTGAATTGTGACGACAACGTCCTTCAGCAACCCCTTCAACCTCTTGACAGATCGATCAGCAAACTAAATGACCATCCTGCTCTATCGTAGAGGTCACAACTCGAAGTGGTCGAGTAGGGCTACCGGAAGTAGGTTGATCAAAGACCCGCTTTCTAATAGAGTACTATTGAACCTCTGCTCTTGGATATGGCATCTGACATATGGGGCTCCTGCATCTGGCCTCTTGGTTAGCAGACGGTTCTGAATCACGAAGCAAGTGGCGGGAGTGAGCACATGGATCTCTGACTGGTGGTTCCTCCTCTTCCTCCGAACTATGGTCCTGTCTCTGAGTGATCTCTGGAAGAGAGGTATGTGATCCAAGGCCTCTTGTAGAGTCAGCTGAATCTAAAATAAGTCCATCCTATGATGGTTGAGCTCTAGCTAGTGGGACTTCTCTCGACCTTTTTTGGTCCCCTTAGCCAAGCAGAGTTCTTGGGGAAAGGGGACTGATGGGTCCTTCTCAGATGAAGGACTAGGAGAGGGACTGGGCTGCTCAAGCACGGCAGAATCCACACGTACATCATCAATCACAACAGGTGGATCTGAAAAAATCAAACCCTTTCCTTTATTCACAGAAATGTCCTGAGGTACATGAACATAAGGAAAAACAACAGGACTAGCAGTAGTAGAAATGGTAGCCTTAGCACCACCCTCGGCATCTGGAATCACGGCCTCAGTATCGTGCTCTGGCTCGGCAACAAGTCTGGGGGCATCGGTACCACCTCCTTCATCTGGTAAAACTACGGCCTCGGTACCGTTGGCTGGATCATCATCCTTGGTGGCGTCAGCACCACCGTCATCATCTCTAGTGGCATCAGCACCGCTCTCCTCTATGCTTGGTGCTCCTGGAGTAGCATCGGGTTGTCGCTCAGATGAGACGCCACCTGCTGGCATCCTACCGCTCCTAAGTGTGACAAAATCAGCATCAAACATATATGCAGAAACATCACCAAGTGAAGCACTAGGAGTGGAAATCTCACTGAACTCTACCTGCTCATATTTTCTCTTTAGACTGTTCGGGTTCAACTCGATCTGGGCAGGAATGGTGGTCGTCCCTCTCACAATCTCCCTCATCTCCTGACGGAACTCATCCATCTCCCGTCGAAAGGTAGCTTGTTGCTTGGACATTAGGCGGGCTAAGTCATCCAAAGCGGGGTTCTCATAGGTTGGCCCATAAGAACCTGACGGGTGGCCTCTCTAGTAGTGAGGCTGCTGCTGTTGTTGGTGAGGGTGACAGGGGTACTGCGGATGATACTTCTGTTGAGCCTTCTCTCGCCTCCAAGGTTGTCCCTACTGATAGGGACGAGGACCATACTGCTCTCAGCGGAATGACTGTTGCTGAACTGGGGGCTGGGGCTGCTGGTGCTGCTCACGCTGCTGGTCGTACTAGCCAACCTGAACTAGAGGATGCTGCTGGGAACTAGTGCCTCCGACCGACCAGCAGAATTCGGGATGGTCTCGTCGAATACCGGGCTGGGGTTGGTCGTACAAAATCCCATTGACATCCATCAATGGCTCCTGCTCGTAAGAGGGCAGGGGAAGTACTGCCAGGGGCTGATCCGGCTAGTAGACCACCATCTGAGTGTCCTGGGATGGTGTTAGCTGGTAATGAAGGATATGGTTAGATCCTCAAGCGCATCACGGAAGTGTGAGCATAGTATCGAATACGACGAGGAGCGACTAGTCGCACTAACGCTCGATGCAGCGGAATTTAAAAAAATTTCAAGCGACGAAACCACATGATCCAAGAACACTTCTCGGATTGTTTCATCTAAACCACAAACAAGTAATAGGATTACCTCTTGAAGCGTGGTTGCGATCGAGTCTCTAAACGAAGAGCCTCCTGTCTCGAGTCCGATCCGACGGAGGAGACGCTTGCGAGCGCGGGGATGAACCGCGTACCTCTCGCAATCCATGTTGACGATCCAAGCAGCGAATCTCCTGATCTCGACACACGAGATCCGACATCTTCTTCACGAGCGAGGCGCACCGAAGTAGACGGAGACCCACGAGCAGATGATCGGGCATCATAAAGACGACGCTGCGGCGATGGAGAACCTCTCTAGGGCATCCATGGTGGACGGCCATATGAGAGGGAGGGAGGGAGTAGGTGTGTAGAGAATAAGAGAGAGAGATATGTGCTTCTCAAGCATTGTGTGTAAAGAGAGAGCATGGGTATGCCTCTCTATTTATAGGGATTTGGGATCCATGGATCTCAATTCATGGGACATATAAAATCAATGGATGAGATTGATTTATGTCAATCCAATGGTCAAGATTGTTGTTGGTAAAATCCAACAACTTGTGATTTAATTTAGATTAAAATATATTTGATAAAATCAAATATAAATCAATCCCAAATCACATAAATAAATAAGGAGAGAATATACATGGAGATTACATCTCCATGTACATTAAGGGGGGACAGCCACCCATTCCATATAGGAATTGGGTGCCGCCCACCTCTTTCCGAAAGGAGGTAATCTCATGGATTTACATGAGATTGCATGCCTCCTTGATTTTCTCTCTTATTTATTTCCAACAACTTTTTGTTGGAATTTTATTCATAAAAAATAATTCGCAATTATATTTAAGAATATTGCAATCTTGATATTGGAAAATTGTGAATCACATTCACAACCCAAAACAACATATAATTTACATTATCAATTATTTACACAATGTGTATCCAATACATATAATAATTAATTAACAAACATAAATTATAATTAGATCTCTCTAATACATTATAAATCACATTTATAATATATTATGAATAATTGGATATTACTATCCACATTATTCTTATCCATAATAATTAAATCACATTTAATTATATTGGATAACTTATTCTCATGTGTTCAAATAATATGAATCACATTCACATTATTTACATCTTTGATAATCAAATCATATTTAATTATCTAAGATAACTCTCCTTATAATATGAATCAAATTCATATTATTCGTGATAATTAAATCACATTTAATTATCCATTTTCTCAATGCTCGGATACATATATCAACAATAGAATTATCCATGAATTCTTTCAAGGATAATGTGCTTTCTCCGCGAATACTTGGAGATAAGGACATGGCGATTGTATTGTTCCACATATAGTGACATGGATGTTGAGACCATATCTCAAATCCAGATCGCAGGCCTCCCATAGATGCTTGATTAAATCAAGACCGCAAATCTAATCTTCTCATTGCATCTGAATCACATTCAGATCAATGTCCAACATTTGGACTACGATCAGATTACTTCTCTACTGAGAGGAGTCACTAAAATCCAGAACCGTTTCATCACTCCCTAGGAATGGAAGCGTCATAGTTATACAATCGTTTATGATCACATCACCCTCAGGTATTCTTAATACTTGTACGTCCTGCATATTGGAAGACTCAGAATAAACTTGAAGTATTTAGATCAACTTTACATTGTCTACTTCAGGGTTCTATCAGTAAGTTTCTCATTCGATCATTGGGAGTCGGTATCGATCATATACTTTCCAAAAGCATATCTCATACCTAGGTCCTGATCATATACTTTTCAAAATTATATATCAAACCTACAAATTCAGTCAAGCTTCCAAAGCGAGACGACCATGCGCATGGAATTTGATTCTTCCCAATATCTCATGAGTGAGTTCATGTCTTCCGATTCAGTAACTGAACCTGTATGATCCCTTTGAGAGATCGTATTACTCATATACCCTTATATGCACACCAGCGTGCCGGTGTATAGACCTTGATTAGGTCATCAACCTATTGGTCTGCCAAATGTACATACTCAAACATATAGTAGCATATATGTCTCCAGTCAGAGGATGCGTGCCTGTATCGTGACAGCATACGATATAGGACTTTGGTTATCTCGATCTCGTTAAGTCAACTCTTTGACCTAACTAATCTCACACCTCCGAATCTCTATTCCTGTGCAGAGGACATGCATCAAGAGGTCGGTCAGACTTCAGCCTAACTGAGATAGGATTGACATCTCCTACTCTGGTTGGAGATCATCTCTTAACAATCATTTGACGGTGCTTGATGAGTCCTCAATCTAACTCTTTAGATATTCATCCAAGCACCAGCCTCTATGATTCAATGATTGAATCAACAGTTGTATGATCATCAAGATGGCCATGGTACATAACCCTAATTGTACTAAGGGACCTATTATGCAAATTATTTATTCTTCATTTCAGATCAGGGAATGATATTTGCAATAACATTTATTGCATAATGGCTCGCCGTGGGCTCGCATGTCCAATAATCTCCCACTAGCCCAAAGAGCCATTAATGGGCTAATCATTTAAACCCGCACTCATGTGACAATCATATGCTATTAAGAAAATAGCTAGGTAAGTTGATCAGTCACTCTGTTCCCGCGAGACTGCGCCAAGTCCTTTTACTGCACTTGCATATCCCCAGTAACAGTGCTTGCATCTAATGCGAATGTTGCATCTCATGCAACCAATACTCAATTTAGTTAAAGCTATTATAGGGTCCTTGACACTATAGCTTAATAATTTATTATAACCAGTATTTCCATAATCCTTATCAGAATACCTTTATCCCTGGAGATCACTATCTCTAAAGGTATCCAAAGTTAAGACCTTTTAGATCACTATCTATAAAGTCTTAAGTATTTGAAGATAAGACTTTGAGATCGCTATCTAAAAAATCTTATCATCTATGAATATTTTGTTATTACTGCAATCAAGTGTTTTATCTCCACAGTAGGATTAGTAGCAGTTTACTACTCCCACTACATTGCAGACATCTGGTATTCGTACACATCCAGCATACACTCAGCTTCTCGTAACTGATGCACAAGTGCAAACAGGTCTAGCATTTACTTCCTCAACTTTTTGAGATGTTATCCCTTTAAATAGGTCAGTACCATATCTTAAGGGATGGAAGCCTTTCTTGGAATTTCTAAGAATAGAATATGTCCAAGGTGTACTACAAATGTGACAGTCCCAATATCCTCTTCTCTTTGCTTCTGAACATCTTCAGAACTAGGATCTAAGAGGTATCCTTGAGATCATATCTCAAGGTATGGAATGACTAAATTATAAAACACTTACTAGTATCATCCTTAGATCATTCCAAATGATTAGTATATTATCTACATTTAGCACAATGAACACAATGGCACTCCCACTAAGCTTCACATGGTTCATCAAGATTTTATCTGAAATCATAACATTTATAATTTCATCAAATCTTATGTTCCAACTAGGAAGCTTATTTGAGTCCAAAGATGGAGTTCTTTAGCTTACACACCTTGCTTTCCTCAACCATGAAGCCCTGGGGCTACATCATATGAATATCCTCAGAGAGGTATTCATAGAGGAATGCAATCTTGACTCACATCATGAAGATGTCATAGTCAAGTTGTGTAGCTATAGTTAGCAATATTCTGATGGGTTAAAGCAAGGTCATTGGAGAGCAAGTCTCATCGCAAGCGATGTCTTCTCTTCGGTGTGTAGCTCATGGCTACGAACCGTGCTTTGAAGGTCTCTACCTTCTCATCAGGTTCCCTCTTTCTCTTGAAGATTCATTTACACCTTGATGGGTCTTACCCATATAGGTGGATCTTCAAGGGTCCATATACAACACTTGTATATAAAATCCACATTAGACTTTTATTGCTTACATCCATCTTTCCATGTCATGATCCTCAGGAACTTCATTACATGAAGTCTGATCATTTTCACATGGAATACATCCTCAAACTTATTTGAAGAAGTATTAATGTTTCATCTTCAATTATTCTTTTAGTTTATGATTTCAGGATCCTCATTATCATCTCAAGATTAAATGAGTTCCTTCACTTCATTTTATCTTGATTCTTAAGAGAGTCACCCTCTAAGAATCACATTCTCAGAGATGAGATCCTTTAAGAATCTCAAGGTCATAAAGTAGGTATACAATACCATCCTTTATTTTCCTAATGAAGTAGCACTCTCTAGTGCTAAATTCCAGCTTACATGCAAGGAACCTTATTAAGTATATAATGTTGTCTCTACTACATATGTACCTTGGAAACTAAGAGATAATTATGCTAGGATTAATCATTGATTGAATAATGTCACACATGATCAATTGTATCTTCCTACAACTCCATCGAGTTAAGGTTCATTAGGAGGATTGAGATAGGAATGATATTCATATCTCCATAAGGTATTTCTTGAATTCATCTAATAGGTACAGGATACCTTGGTTAGATCAAATTCATTTCATCTTCCTTCAAACTTTGGTTCTAAACCAAAATTGTGAAATCTTTGAACATTTCAAAGGTCTCTTAGGTGAAGAGAAGAAATCTCACATCATACATAATCATTAACAGATATCACATATCCATAATGTTTACTACGATATAGATGATCTGCATACATCAATATGTATGAGATCCTGAATACCTTGACATCTTACACCTTTCCCAAGGAAGGGTGTATTGGACATTTTACTTTGAATACAAGTACGTGAGATTTGAATCAAAAGACAATCTAAAGTTTCATGTCTTACTAGTCCATTGATCTCATCAACAGACATATGTCCAAAACTTGATGCCAGATCATTGTCAAATGATCTTTACCCTCCTATTGATCTTTTAATTTTCAGTATTAGAAATCTTAATGAACCATTCATTAATTTTCTAATTTAGTAGAGTCCACTAGATTTTAGATTACTATCAGAAATATCTCCATCATAACTCTTTATGATAGATTTATTACAGAATTCATGTTTGTATCTAACAATTAGAAATAAACAAAGAGTGTATTCTAATATCTAGGTCATAGAGACATTCTCTAAGACTAAGGGCTCCCACTGAAAATATGAAGTTTATTGATCCAATGGAAATTGTTGCAACACTTGCATCACTTTCAACATGGATGACCAATAAACCTTAAGATCAAATTTCTAATATTCTAATACATATGCAACCAATTGCAAGTGTCATTAGAAGATTGAGATACAATTATTAGACTTTACCTTATAAAATAAGTAAGTCAATTTCAATGATTATATGTAGGTTATTCTGATGTATTATCTGATTCCTTCTCTAAGGATTCTAGATAGATTTGATAGTCATATTATCAACACATCAACATATTGTAGTATTGGCATTCATCCAACTCTTTTGATGTCATATGGAAGTCACAGAAGTACAGTCAACTCTTTGATTATACTTCTTGCTTGGGTCCAACCCATACTTCCACTGCACTCCCTTTATCTATAAACAACCATTGCTTAAGACTAAGGACCTCTTATGTGAAATTCAAAAGAATTTAATGTAAGAGCATTTCAACATTTATACATGCTTCACCCAATTCATGCAATATGAATATTATGAAGCTTCATGAATGACTAGAGTATAGACTGTAGAATGATGACACTCATCATCTACATCCATCTAAACTCTTAAAACATAGGTTCAGGTCGGTACTCAAACAATTTGAATACATCATCTCTATAGAGTTACCATTCTACATAATGCAGAGAACCATGTCATTCATGATTAAATGTCAAGAGCACATATGTATGCCAGAATATCTTTATTGATTTTATAAGGATTATTTGACAATTGCGATCATCATCGACATGTCACTTCCAAAGTACATTCGATGAGAGATCAAGACTACAAAGACATACAAACCTAGGGTTGTAGATCTATTGTCTATTTAATTGTCATTCCTCATTATTATGAGGAAAGTTGCACATTGCAACCAATACATTATGTGTCCAACTGCAAGTACAATATCTGGATCATGAGTTTAATCCATGATATTTTAGTGGTTATCATTGAGTATAATATTGAGTGGGTTTAATGAAGGATTATCTGAAATAAGAAATTTGCATAAGTGTACATATTTATATATATATACATATTTTACTTTTCTGTAGGAATTTTTATATCAAAGATGTCTTGCCATGTCAACACTGAAAGTTCATTCCCTTAATCACTTTCAATGTAAGAGATATACTTAACATTATATCTCAAGCAAGATCTGGGATCTCCTTCCTTATCATTGTTGCATCCACATAATATGAGAACCTATAACTCGGATAAAAAGAAGCGGGAACACATTCCGCCTTGCAAGTCCAACTTGCATCTCCCAATTTGGTCTTTAACACCTGGGCCCAACACCCCTAAGGTGATGTTGACCCGTCATTAATTGAACCAACCGTCAACAGAAATACAACTCGCAATGCGCAATCCAATATCGCCCCAATAATATGAGGACACGATATTGGGGTCACTACGCATACGTCCTTACTCTTTCGAGAAGCGACGAGCCCGATCCAAATGGATTGTATGCAGGAGCTGTCACTTCAGACAGGCGTCTCCCACATACAATATCTGGTGACGGAACCCTTCGCCTTGACGGGAGACCATGGATGTCACTTATGTGATCCTCCATATCTTATTCAAATTTAATTAATTACTATGAATCACATTCATATAATCAATTCTTCTAAGGGAATTATCAACTCTAATCATATTAAAGTATTCTAATTGGACATAATCACTTCAACCATATTAAATTAATTACCAATCCAATTCAATCAATCAAACTTGATTGTTATACTTTAATATATATGGTATTATTCTCAAAGTACATATTAATTCGTATATTAATAATTAGAAAAATACAACTTAATTCCTCAGACATTATCCTGGCCCTACCCACTGTCATGGCCAGTGCAGGCGAGAGTGGGACGGACTACATACGTTGCAACTCGCTACCCCAGCGATCTCCGACTCGTCACCATATCCGCCTCTGGAAAGGATAATGCCAAATTGATTAATTTGTACTTGACATGATCATTGGTTCTTCAACCGAAATTATACCATATAGTAATCAAAATAATTTTGATTATAAGGAAATTTGCTAGACAAATTCCCAATCCTATTCAAGCAAGGAGTTTGATGATTGTATTTCCAATTATGATCTAGATCAAATCTAATCAATTAATTGGTTGAGGCCAAGTCAATTAAGGAAATAATCATCTTTCAATATTTGTCAAATATTTTCCATAATTATTTCTTGAAATTAACAATTAATTTCATTAATTGACGATCACATGGTTCTTGATTAGGACTGTAATTTCAGCAGTGATCGCTACTTACTAAAATTAGCATATCTCAATCATATTAAATCCAACTTAGACAAAATCAATTTTCATAGATTGCTAATTTGATTTAGGACAGAACCCAATGATGTTTCATGCATTTCGAGGCAAGTCTAAACAGTAATTAACATTTTAATCACGTTCAAATCTACAGTTCCCGCAACAGTGCATACATGTTCATTAAAACAATCATATCTCGAGCATACAAAATCCGATTTACGCAAACTCAGATCCTATGGTTTCCTTATTTAATGGGAAACAAAATCCAAGTATTAAATTCGTGTTTAAACAATTTAAACAGTGCCGAATTTATTTACTAATCAGATCTGCGAAATCAAATGCGATAAAAACTTTCGCAACCATAACGAACCCAAGTCGTCCGCGGTTAGCTAATCATATTCGAAACCGTCAACTTGGCTCTGGTACCACTTGAAGGATATGGTTAGATCCTCAAGCGCATCACGGAAGCGTGAGCGCCGTATCGAATACAACGATGAGCGACTAGTCGCACTAGTTGCTCGATGCATTGGAATTTGAAAAATTTTCATGTGACGAAACCACATGATCCAATAACACTTCTCGGATCGTTTCGTCTAAACCACAAACAAGTAATAGGATTATCTCTCGAAGCGTGGTTGCAATCGAGTCTCTAAATGAAGAGACCTCCTGTCTCAAGTCCGATCCGACAGAGGAGACGCTTGCCAGCACGGGGAAGAACCGTGTGCTTCTCGCAATCCATGTTGATGATCCAAGCGGCGAATCTCCTAATCTCAACACACGAGATCTGACGTCTTTTTCACGAGCGAGGCGCACCGAAGTAGACGGAGACCCACGACCAGATGATCGGGCAGCATAACGACGACGCTGCGGCGATGGAGAACCTCTCTAGGGCATCCATGGTGGACGGCCACATGAGAGGGAGAGAGGGAGTAGGCGTGTAGAGAATAAAAGAGAGAGAGATGTGCTTCTCAAGCATTGTGTGTAAAGAGAGAGCATGGGTATGCCTCTCTATTTATATGATTTTGGGATCCATGGATCTCAATCCATGGGACATATAAAATCAATGGATGAGATTGATTTATGTCAATCCAATTGTCAAGATTGTTGTTGGTAAAAGCCAACAACTTGTGATTTAATTTAGATTAAAATATATTTGATAAAATCAAATATAAATCAATCCCAAATAACATAAATAAATAAGGAGAGAATATACATGGACATTACATCTCCATGTACATTAAGGGGGGACGGCCACCCATTCCATATAGGAATTGGGTGCCGCCCACCTCTTTCCTAAAGGAGGCAATCTCATGGATTTCCATGAGAATGCATGCATCCTTGATTTTCTCTCTTATTTATTTCCAACAACTTTTTGTTGGAATTTTATTCATAAAAAATAATTCACAATTATATTTGAGAATATTGCAATCATGACATTGGAAAATTGTGAATCACATTCACAACCCCAAACAACATATAATTTACATTATCAGTTAATTACACAATGTGTATCCAATACACATAATAATTAATTAAAAAATATAAATTATAATTAGCTCTCCCTAATACATTATAAATCACATTTATAATATATTATGAATAATTGGATATTACTATCCACATTATTCTTATTAATAATAATTAAATCACATTTAATTATATTGGATAACTTATTCTCATGTGTTCAAATAATATGAATCACATTCACATTATTTACATCTTTGATAATCAAATCACATTTAATTATCTAAGATAACTCTCCTTATAATATGAATCAAATTCATATTATTCATGATAATTAAATCACATTTAATTATCCATTTTCTCAATGCTCGGATACATATATCAACAATAGAATTATCCATAAATTTTTTCAAGGATAATGCGCTTTCTCCACGAATATGGGAGATAAGGACAGGGCGATTGTATTGTTCCACGTATAGTGACATGGATGTTGAGATCATATCTCAAATCCAGATCGCGGGCCTCCCATAGATTCTTGATTAAATCAAGACCGCAAATCTAATCTTCTCATTGCATCTGAATCACATTCAGATCAATGTCCAACATTTGGACTACGATCAGATTACTTCTCTACTGAGAGGAGTCACTAAAATCCAGACCCGTTTGATCACTCCCTAGGAATGGAAGCGTCATGGTTATACAATCGTTTATGATCACATCACCCTCAGGTATTCCTAATACATGTACATCCTGCATATTGGAAGACTCAGAATAAACCCGAAGTATTTAGATCAACTTTACATTGTCTACTTCAGGGTTCTATCAGTAAGTTTCTCATTCGATCATTGGGAGTCGGTATCGATCATATACTTTCCAAAAGCATATGTCATACCTAGGTCCTGATCATATACTTTCCAAAAGTATATATCAAACCTACAAATTCAGTTAAGTTTCCAAAGTGAGACGACCATTCGCATGGAATTTGATTCTTCCCAATATCTCATGAGTGAGCTCATGTCTTCCGGTTCAGAAACTGAACCTGTATGATCCCTTTGAGAGATCATATTACTCATATGCCCTTATATGCACACCAGCACGCCGGTGTATAGACCTTGATTAGGTCATCAAGCTATTGGTCTGCCAAATGTACATACTCTAACATATAGTAACACATTTGTCTCCGGTCAGAGGATGCGTGCTTGTATCGTGACAGCATATGATAAGGACTTTGGTTATCTCGATCTCGTTAAGTCAACTCTTTGACCTAACTAATCTGACACCTCTGAATCTCTATTCCTATGCAGAGGACCTGCATTAAGAGGTCGGTCAGATATCAGCCTAACTGAGATAGGATTGCCATCTCCTACTCTGGCTGGAGATCATCTCTTAACAATCATTTGACGGTACTTGATGAGTCCTCAATCGAACTCTTTAGATATTCATCTAAGCACCAGCCTCTATGATTCAATAATTGAATCAACAACTATATGATCATCAAGATGGCCATGGTACATAACCCTAATTGTACTAAGGGATCTATTATGCAAATTATTTATTCTTCATTTCAGATCCGGGAATGATATTTGCAATAACATTTATTGCATAATGGCTCGTCGTGGGCTCGCATGTCCAACAGGTAAAATTGTGGTGGCTGCTGGTACGACTCCGCCTGTACAAGATGAACCTGTCTATGCAGACTGGAGTGCTGGGACGAGCTACCACTACTGCTCGGATCTCTTGTGACCTGAGATGGGGCTGAGAAGCCGTCTGTGCCTCCTTGAGACACATGATATGTGTCTTCAGGTCACTCAGCATCTGTGACATCTGGTTGATCTACGTCATGCCCTGGCACTACTTCTTCTCTATCAGCTCGATCCGATCCAGCTTCTCGCTGATGATGCCCATGTCTGCAGCTGTAGACTCTGCCTGTGCAGCTGCCGCCGATGAAGTGGAAGTACCGGCATCGACCCATGTTATCCTTTGAAACTGCATGGCCTGTGGATGGGGGCATCCCTGAATATAGAGTCTGGTCTGAGATATCACGGTGTAGTTCACTGTCATCTCCTCATAGATGGCCCAGACCTGATCCTCATCCTTGTCGAAGTAGGAACCACCACAAGAAGCGTTCACCAAGCCTTGCAGCTTTGGTATTATCCCGCAAAAGAAGCTCTGAACTAGGTTCGGCTTCGAGATGTCGTGGTGCGGGCATCTGTCGGTAAGCTCTCTGAACCTCTCCCATGCCTCATGGAACTGCTCGTTGGGGAGCATGGAGAACTTGCTGATTAGGGCCCTCGCTGCATTGGTCCGCCCGAGTGTATAATACTTGTTCAAGTACTCGGTGCAGAGCTGCTTCCAAGTAGTTACGAATCTCCCCAAATGCTTCAGCCAGTTAGCTACTCTGTCGATCAAGGAGAACGGAAAGTCAATCATCTGAATGGTATCCTCGTCCACCTGCCGATCGTGGATGGTGCTCCAGATCATCTCAAACTCTTGGAGATGAAGATGGGGCTCCTCAGTCCCGAGCACGTGGAAACAGGGAAGAAGCTGAATAGTTTGTGGGGGGAACTTGAAGTTCACCACGATCATCGGAAGAATGATCCATCAGTGTGTAAGCATCGATCCGAGGTTGTGCAACTCCCGCATCGATCTGGCTGCTGGTGCTGCTGGCTGGACCAGCTCGTCAGGCTGATCAGCTATGTCACCCGCTCCTGTATCTCTCGATTGCTCTCTCTGCTCTCATCCTCTCCATATCTCTCCTCATCTCCACCATGAAAGCTCCCTAGTCTCTGATCTGTTGTTGCATCGTCTCGAGGGAAGCTATCAAGGTGTTGTTGATCGCACCCTGGTCCAGTACATATGTCTTCTCTAGTCTCGGGCCTCTAGTGCGGTCATGACTGTTGCCAGCCATGGTCTCTACAAAGGCAAAAGACCCAAGCTCAGTTGCCAAAATGTAATCTGTACGCTGCTCTATCTGATCGGGCACCTCGGGACTGTCAGAAGAAAGGTAGTCGGGGAGGAACATGATGGGAGCGAACTCGGGTTCGGAGAGTGGGTCTCAGCTCTCACAAACCAACCTAGATGAACGGGTCGGAGTGCTCGTAAGAGGTGCAGCCAGAGGCTGCCTAAGGGGCCTCCGACCCATCATCGTGATCTGGTGAGTCGGGCGGATGGAATCTGGAAAGCAAACAGGATGAAACAGACAAACCCCAATTTCACCAATGCGACGTGAGCTGATGACCGTAAGAGTTCGGTCTTTTATCTTGTCTTTTTAATTTTAGTGATAATACAGTCTAACAGAGAGATTATGCGAGCTGTTGGGAATCCAACACACCTAGGAGACTGTCTCGATCCCGAACTAGATCTTTCCCAGCCAGTACAAGCCACAGACCGTTTACCGGCTACCCGATCGGCTCGCTCTGTTAAGGATATCACGGCCCGCTTTATCGGAAACCAAAGCGATCCCTACTGGAGAACGACTAGCCCAGAAGCAGTAATCTGAAGAAGGGTCAGATGTGGCTCTACTTAGGGTGCGGGTCACTCTCTCGCCCAACCCAACCATACAAGGTGGGGGTTACTGTTCCAATAAAAAAAATTTGGTGAGATGAATTTTAAGTCCAATTTGCTTTAGTAGTCCCATATTTTCTGATTTTTCTTTTTTAAGTATTTTTCAAGCAATCAATCGCCTAACGAATTTTTCAAGTTCTCCTGATTTTATTTAAGTCCAAAAATAGGGGGAGAAGATGAAAAAAGTCGATGAGCGGTCAAACACGATGATGCATGCAGAGGAAGAGATGCGTACCTGACTCCAGCAGTCTACATGCAGGGTGATCCACGCATAAAAGTAAAGATAGAAAGTAAACTACCTATATGATGCACGAGGAAAACAACCTTAGACGAAGAACTTTCTACACGGGGAGAACAGTAGCAAGCGGGTCAACTGGAGGGTTCGGGGTACAGTCTCTGATGCCGATCGGTGTCCTCCACAATGGATCCTGCTAGCGCTGTATACAGCCTCTAGCGGCTCGTGATCCCTCGAGTGACCAGGTTAGCTTTTTCTTTATTAATAAATTAATCAGGTCCATGTAGACGGTCTATAGGAGCAGGCAATCTAATTAGGTTGGGGTCCAAATTAATTACGTCGCAAGCAATGAAAATCCTACGGCTTAAGCTAAATCCATGTAAATCAGATAACAACAACAACAACAAAGCCTTTTCCCACAATTAAGTAGGGTCGGCTACATGGATTCTTCCCCTTAATCATATCTATCTTGGGTCAATCTCGGACTTATATCCAAAAAACTAAGATCCCTTCGTATAGTCTCTTTCCAACACTTCTTGGGTCGTCCTCGCCCTCTCTTAGCCGGCTCAACATCCCAACACTCGCATCTCCTAACTGGTGCATCAGTTGACCTTCTTTGCAAATGACCAAACCATCTTAAGCGGTTTTCTTGCATCTTATCTGTGATCGGAGCTACACCAACTTTCTTTCTGATTGCATCATTCCGAATCCGATCTTCACGTGTATATCCACACATCCATCTTATCATTTTCATTTCTGCTATAGCCATTCTCTGCACATGTCTATGGTTCACAGGCCAACATTCAGAACCATAAAGCATAGCAGGTCTCACGGCTGCTTTGTAAAACTTTCCTTTAATTTTTAAAGGAATTTTCTTATCACAAAGAATAGCGGAGGCTCCTCTCCACTTTAGCCAGCCTACATTTATTCTATTAGTAACATCTCCATCAATTTCCCCATCATGTTGCAAAATAGATCCTAGATATCTAAAAGAATCTCTCTTCTAAATGTTATCGTCACCAATCTTCACCTCGATTCCTTCACCATTGCTTCCATCAAAGGTGCATTCCATATATTCCATCTTATCCCTACTTATACGAAAACCTTTAGTCTCCAATGCATGTCTCCAAACATCAAGCTTCTCATTTACTTCATCTCTAATCTCGTCAATCAACACAATATCATCAGCAAATAACATACACCTAGGTAACTCATCCTGAATGTGACTTGTCAACTCGTCCATAATCAAAGTAAAAAGAAATGGACTCAAAGCTGAACCTTGATGTAACCAATGTTGATATTAAAATAGTCAGTCTTCCCTGTCGGGGTCCTTACACAAGATAAAGCCCTATCATACATATCCTTTATGAGATTAATGTATAGGACATGTACTTGTATCTTCTCCAAAACTCTCCATAGTATCTCTCATGGGACAGAATCATAAGCCTTCTCCAAATCATTAAAGATCATATGGAGATTCTTCCTTTTAGCTCTATAAATCTCCATTGTTCTCCTCAGCAAATGGATTGCTTCAATAGTTGAGCAACCTGGCATGAATCCGAATTGGTTTTCTTTTACTTGGGAAACTTGCCTCAACCTTCTTTCGATCACACGTTCCCAATTTTTCATAGTATGACTCATCATCTCGATACCTCTGTAATTTGAACATTTTTGAATGTCTCCTTTGTTCTTATAAAGAGGCACCACGATACTCCTCCTCCAATCTTCAGGCATTTTCTTGCTTCGCCAAATAACATTGAATAGATTCATAAGCCAAGTCAAACCACGCTCACCTAAAACTTTCCATATTCTACAGGGATGTCATCCGGTCCAACACTTTTCCCAGGTCTCATAACCTTCAAAGCCTCCTCTACTTCTTTTCTTCGTATTCGTCTATAGCATGCACGATTCAAGTAACTTTCACTACTAGCTAGATCACCCAAAGTGATCTCTATATTTCCTTCTCCAATGAAAAGTTTATGGAAGTATTGCTCCCATCTAGTCTTTATATCCTTCTGAGTAACAAGCACGTGACCTTCCTCGTCCTTAATGCATCTCACTTGAGAAAGATCATTGGTCTTTCTTTCTCTTGCTTTGACCAACCTGAATATATCCTTCTGGCCCTCCTTGGAGTTGAGATTAATTTTTGACTTAGCTTTGCTTAAATCAGATAAGCAGTAATAAAACACGAAAAATCAAAAACGATGAAAACGCAGTGAGGTCCCCCGAGCACACTAGTGCTCGGTGAAACAGACCTCGCAATCACAAGTCTGAACGTCTTTGAGAGTCTCTGTCCTTGTATTATTATAATACTCAAATCTAATTGAAAATAAAACTAATTATCCTAAGCTAATCCTCTTCACTCTCCTGCTCAACTCCTCGCTCTCTCCTGCAGCTCCGTACAGAAGGGAGCTGCCTCCGGCTTCCGCGGTTGCTTCGTCTTTCCGAAGAAAGCTGCCTCGATCCTTAGGCCCTCGTAAGAAATCAAACAAAAGAATGTCAGAAACAGTTATTATAAAAATATGCAAGAGAAAATAAAATAAAATAAAATGACAACTATATGCAAAAGTAAAAATAAAAATAAAGACAAATAAAATAAAACAAACAAAAACACAAATAAAAGAAAATAAGAAAATAAAAAGCCGCCAAAAGCTGCGAAAGAAACAGAAAGCCGCGGAGAAAGTTGCGAAAGAAAAACAAAATCAAAGACGACTACTAAGCTATACTCCCCGGCAACGGTGCCATTCTGATGACCCGAGAATCTCTCTATATTGGGCTAAGGTAAAAATAATCAATTTCATTACGACCCTAATAGAGAGACTCAATCAATCAAGAAAATCAGACCACCAAAATAAGTCAAAAAGCCAATGAATTCAAGGAGCGGTCTCGCCATTTATTTAACCTGATATAGCGACCAGGGTCGAAGGCAAGGAGCACAGGTTGGCCAAGAAGGCCTGTGAAGTAGTCAGAAATAAAATAAAAAAAGAAAATGATTATTGGTGGATTTTATATATTTTTAATTTTTTTATGATTTTTAATTATAATGAAATATAAAAAGAAGGCAAAAATCACACAAACAACAATTTATTAAACACTCCAAAACAAATCATTAAATTCAGATAAAATTATTTTTGTATTTTATATTTTTGTAAGTGTTTTTGGTAATTTTTTCAGGATTTTATAATTTTTTGTTGATTTTATAAAAATAGAAAGAGTCAAAAACAAAGAACTAATGTGCAGCCAGATTTGAAAGGCTAATTAAAAATATATAATTAGCCACTAAAAATCTGGAAATAATTTTAATGAAAATAGAAATAAAAATAAACTACAGAAAAAAAATTGGATTTTTATTTTTGAATTTTATAAATTTTTTAATAATTTTTATAAGTTTATTAGGCCTTTATATTTTTTAGGGGTTTTGTAAATCCAAATGTAACAGAAATTGGACTGAAGCTAAGATACACTAAAACAAACAATTCCTAATTTGTTTTATAATTTTTTGGTGGTTTTTAATATTTTTTTTTGATTTTATATTTCTAACAGTAGTTAAAATAGGGGTTTTTTATTTTTAAATATAGCAAACAGTAATAAAAATGTCCCAAAAATTTTGTGAAATTTTTACACAGTGGCAAGAGCCACATGTCCGAATTTCACAAGATTTTGAATTTATTTGATATTTTATGCAACCAATGGAAAGGGCACAGCACACAGGGACCAAAGTGTTATTAATGAAAACCTTTCAGTCAAACAATAACATATGCAATCAATCCGGGGGTAAAGCTGCAAAAAGCCCAAAAGGGCACACGGGTAGCACGTGATTTGCACTTACAGGGACTAAAGTATCATTCCTATTTATAAAATATCAATCCGTAACAACTAGGAAGTCCAAGCCCCTTACATGCAATTTGCCCAGAAACTCACGTGTCGAAGCACGTGTTCCACACACATAGGGACTAAATAGCAATATCTCAGAATACTAGGGTCCAAAGTACAAATTACCCAAAATAAAAACAACTATATAAAATATTTACAGGACTAAACTATAAAAGCGAAAAGAAGAGGGGACTAAGTGATATTACCCCATTATTATGATCTGACAGCTGCAAGGCATCCACGTGTAATCTTTCGGTTGTGGATGGTGGATGTCCCTTCGGCGATGGATGTCTCGGATCCGATCCTAAGATGGATCATATGGCTCCGAGCCTCTCACGAACGGGCGGCCAAGGTCTGAACTGGGGCGAGAGGCTCGATCGGACGGCTCTGGAGGATCCCGGAATAACAGCTCTCCGGCGAAGTTCACTGGGCTACCGTGTGCGCTAGGGGGGTCCTCTGAGGCTGTTGAGGAGGGGAACTCGAAGCTCATGGTCTTCCGCAGCTGGTGGGGGTCTTCGATGAGGCCAGGAGCCACCGGGGTGCTCCGGCGATGTCGAGGACCTTAGACTCCTGCTCATGGGTACTCGAACCTCCAAACGAGGCTCTTAAGCCTGTAAACCTGCACAGGAAGCAAGAGGGGTCGAGGGCAAACTGCCTTGACCCGTTAGCGGGCGGAAAAGCTACGTGGGTGAGGCGGAGTGTGTGTCTCCGGCGAGCCGATGGCGGAGGAGACCTAAGTATTGGCTTCGGGGTGAACCATGATGATCGAAGTGGCATAGAATGTGTGGAGAGGTCTCATGAAGGTGTTCGTGTGGTCGGAAGGTCGAACGGATGAGTAGATGATCGGGAATCGGCCGGCGGTGTAAAAACTAAGAATCGAACTTAAAGCGAAGATAAAGGCTAACAGGGCTACCTGGTGATCGAGGTCATCTGTGGGGGAGGTTAGCTTCCTCCGGGGATCCTCACCGCAATGGAGCGACTCCTCCAGAGGATCGAGCTCGCCGATGGGTGGAGCACGGCGGCGATGACCTCCGCACCAGGGGCAAACACACTTCTTTTCTCGCTGCAACACCACCTGGGGCTTGCTGTCACTCAAGGCTAGAAGGTGGAGGTCCTAGGAGTCGAAGACGGTGGCCGCAGGTGCGTGAAATGGCGGAAGGAGGCAAAGCTATATAGTGTTGCAGGTCCGATAAGAGAGGAGTGGAGCGCGTAATCCGATGCACGGATCCCAAGCAAGAAGATCGGCCGTGAATCTCGGATAATCAGGGCTCAATCGAGCTAGGGGTTTAGGAAAATGGGGTCAGATCATGTCTGCATAAATGGAAGAAATCGAGTCGAGATGGGGTCCGCGAAGTAGAGTGGTCCAGGTGGGGAGTTGACTGGGGGACAACATCCCTCGTGGACCAATCAGGAAATTTCATTGGAAAAAGATTTGTAAATTCAAAATAAAATAGAAAACTATTTTATTTTAAAATATTTACAAAATAAATTTTTTTTATTTTCAATGTATTTTTTAGGGATTTTTATTTATTTTTTCGAAAAATAAATTATGTATATACATTATATTATTATTATATACAAGTATATTGACCTATGTATTTTTTATTTTTAATTATTTTATTTATGTAAAATTATCCCAATTTTATATTTTATTTATTTACACCATAAAATTTGGAATAAAAAGATTTTTATTTAGTTTTTATTAATTATTTACAAGGATGAACTAAATATATCTTTTATTTTATATACATGGTATATGTACACAGAGGAGAGAGAAAATATTTATGTTTATTTTTATTTTCTTTTTTCCATTTTATTTTATTTTTATAAATATATACAAAATATGGGAAACACATAAATATTTTTATTTTTTGAAAATAAAATATTTACACTAAGAGGGGTATTTGTACAAGTCTGAGTCACCCTATCTCTCTCTACTTATTTTATTTTGCAGTCAGGCCCACGTTGAGCCTTCCCTTCGATTTAGGTCACTCGATATTTATTCTAAATATTTCCCTATTTTTCTTTATTTTTTTATACTTTCATTTTTGCATAAAAATATTCTAATTATTAATATTTACACAATGCATGCTATTTGACAACTTATTCTATTTACAAATATATCCATGGTGTTTTGCAAAGTTTTATAGTTAAAATAAAAGAATAAAGAGTGGTGAATGAGGATTCATCAGGTCCCTACTGCTGAGATGAAATAGAATCCATACAAACGTCACAAGGCATCGCATATGGACTCGAATATAAAGAACCCTTTCCTATATTATTTTTTTGGATTTTTTAGAGTAGTCCTGATACACAGAAATAGTAGGAAATGCAACAGGAATAGAAGGGGTGGCCTCAGTACCACCCACAACATCACGAACTACGGCATCAGCACCGCTCTCTAGCTCAGCATCTGAATGACTGGTGGCATCAGCACCACCTCCTACAACTGGAGAAACGATGGCCTCAGTACTGTCGGATGGATCTACATCCATGATGGCATCAGCATCACCGTCATCATCATCATCATGAGTAGCATCATCATCGCTCTCCTCCTCATCTAGCGCTCCTGAGTCCTCGTGGTGTCATCGCTCAGATGAGGTGCTGTCGGCTGGCATCCTACCACTCCTAAGTGTAACAAAGTCAACATCAAATGTATATGCAGTAATATCAGCCAAGGAGTCACTAGGAGTGGTAACCTCTGTAAACTATACCTGCTTAGACTTCCTCTTCAGGTTGTTCAGACTCTGCTCAATCTGAGCGGGTACGGTAGCCTTGCCCTTGATGATCTCCCTCATCTCCTGACAAAACTCATCCATCTCTTGCCTAAAAGTGGCCTGCTACTCGAAAATAAGGCGGGCTAAGTCGTAAAGTGCTGGGTTCTCATAGGCTGGCCCATGAGAACCGGACGGGTTACCTCTCTAGAAGGGAGGTTGCTACTGCTGGGAATGATGAGGGGGATACTGGTGAGAATACTGCTGAGGCTGATGCTGGTGCTGCCTCCACGGTTGTCCCTGTTGGTAGGGACGAGGACCTTGCTGGTAATGATGTTGTGGCTGTGGGAATTGGGGTTGCTATTGTTGCTGGCTGTACTTCCCACCCTGAACTGGAGGCTGCTGCTGGGATGAGGCACCTCCGGTCGACCATCGGAATCCTGGATGGTCTCTGCGGATCCCGGCTGTGGTCGGTCGTACCAGATCCCATTGAATTCAATCAATGGCTCCAGCTCAAACGGGGGTGGAGGAAGGATTGCCAGGGGTTGCTCCTGCTGGTACCACCATCTGAGTATCCTGAGATGGTGGTGACTGGACGTAGTGGTGTTGCGGCTGCTGGAACGGCTCCACCTGAATGTGGTGAACCTGTCTGTATTGGGCGGAGGGCTGGGTTGAGTTGTTGTTGCTGGGGTCAGTCTGTGATCTGAGACAGGGCTGAGAAGTCATCATTGCCTCCTGGGGACACACGATATGGGTCTTCAGGTCACTCAGCGTCTGTGCCATCTGATCTATCTGTGACATGCCCTGGCACTGCTTCGTCTCTATAATATCGATGTGGTCCAGCTTCTCGCTGATAATACCCATATCAGCGGCCGATGACTCTTCCTGTGTTGCGGTTGTTGCTGATGTGGAAGGATCTGCATCGACCCGTGCTATCCTCTGATAGGACACGGCCTATGGTGGGAGCTTCCCCTTCGTGTAGAGTCAGGTTTGGGACATGACAGTGTAGTTCTCTGCCATCTCCTCATAGATAGCCCAGACCTATCCTCATCCTTGGCAAAATAGGTTCCTCCACAGGATGCATTCACTAGCCCCTGCAGGTCCAGTGTCAGCCCATAAAAGAAACTCTGCATGAGGTTGGACTTGGATATATCATGGCGGGGACACCGGTCTATAAGCTCTCTGAATCGGTCCCATGCCTCATGAAACTTCTCGTTGGGAAGAATGGAGAAGTTGTTGATGAGGGCTCTTGTTGCATTCGTCTGGCCAAGTGGATAGTACTTGCTCAAGTATTCATTCCGGAGCTGTTCCCATAATGTCACGTTTCTCCCTAAATACTTCATCCAATAAGCTGCTATGTCGACGAGGGAGAACGGAAAGGCCATCATCTTAATGGTATCCTCGTCCACGAAACTATCATGAACAGTGCTGCATATCATCTCGAACCCTTGGAGATGGAGGTGCGGCTCCTCGGTGGCTAGCCTGTGAAATCTGAGCAGTAACTGAATAGTCTAAGGAGGGAGCTTGAAATCTCCCATAATCACAGGCAGCTTGATCTAATGATGCATCAGAGTTCCACCAGGGATGTGTAACTCTCTCATCGGGCGTGCTGGTCGGACTGGTTCTTGTGGCTCGTCAAGATGTGGTACATCTCCTTCTCCTCGGTCTGGAATGTCTCCACCACCGGCTCTGTTCGGCTCTCCTTTGTTCACTCGAATCTGATCCATCTCCCTGCGCTTGTCAGCCATGAATGCTCCCTAGTCTTGTATCTAGTGTTGCATAGTCTCCAAGGAAGCTAACAGGTTGTTGTTCATGGCACCCTGATCAAGAACATATGTGTGAGTCTGGTTAGGTCAATCAGTGTGCTCCTCGCTGCTGGCCATGTCCTGGGTCTCTGCAAAGGCAAAAAACCTGAACTCTGGTGCCGTCTAACGAGTATACATCTGCTATAGTCTCTGCTCGGGCACCTCGAGACTAGTAGAAGGGTGGTCGGTGGGGGATAGGGCGGAGTCAAACATGGGTTCGGAGAGCGGGTATGGGCTCTCACGAACCAACCTAGATGAATGGGGTGGAGTGCTCGAAATCGGTGCAACCAAAGGCTGCCTAAGGGACCTCCCACCCATCATCGTGATGTGGAGAGGAATGCGGATGAGATCTGGAAATATACAAGATCATGAAAACAAACCCCAAATTCACCTACTCAACGTTGAGCTAATGACCGTAAAGGTTCGGTCTTTTATCTTGTCGCTTTTATTAGTTGATAAATCAATCTATCAGAGCGATTAAGCGAGCTGGTAGGAACCCGGCGCTTTCAAGAGAATGGTCTGGTCCCAAGGCTAACTTTCCCATCCAGTACAAGTTGTGGTCTGTTTAGCAGCTACCCGATCAACTCGTTCTGCTAAGGATATCGCGGCCCGCTTTAGCGGAAACCAGAGCGATCCTCACTAGCGAATGACTAACCCCAAAATCGGTAGTTTGAAGAAAGGTCAGGCATGGTTCTATCCTAGTGTGCATGTTACTCTCTCACTCATCCAAACCAAACAAGGAGGGGATTACTCTCTCAAGACAAAATTTTCAGTGAGTGTCTTTTATGGTAAAGTTTGTTTAGTAGACCCAAGTTTATGGTTTTTCTTTTTAGGTATTTTTCAATATCAAACAACTCCTAATGAATTTTTCAATCTCCTGGTTATTTTAAGTCCAAAAACAGGGGAGAGAAATCGAAAAAACTGATGTGCGGTCAAAAACAATGATGCATTCAAAGTCAGAAATGTGTACATGATGCCAGCACTCTACATGCAGGGTGATCTGCACATAAAATAAAAGACAGAAATTAAACTACCAATATGATGCACGAAGAAAACGTCCTTAGACGAAAGATTTCTACATACGAAGAACAATAGCTAATAGGTCAACAAGAGAGGTCAGAGTCCAGTCGCTTATGCTGATCGATGTCCACCACAACAGATCCTGATAGCACTGTCTACAGCCTCTAGTGGCACATGACCTCTCAGGTGACCAGATTAGCTTTTTCTTTGTGATTTAATTAATTAAGTCCAGTTAATGATCTATAAGTGCAGGTGGATAATTAGGATTGGGACCTTAATTAATTATGTCACAATCAAATATAAAATCCTACGTCTAGGGTCCAAATTCTGCGTGAATCAAAAATAAATGAAAATACAGGAAAACAAAAACCGGTGAAAAACCACGCTGAGGTTCCTCGAGCACACCGGTGCTCGGCAAAACAGACCCCGATAAATGCCAAGTCCAAGAGACTTTGAGTCCTATTTTATTACAAATTATAGAATAAAAAATAACATAAAAGTGCTCAAAACTCTCCAAGGACCTCCAAGTCTCCTGCTCCTCCTCTCCTATGCTCTCCTGCAGCTCGATGAAGAAACAAGCCGCCTCCGCTTTGCTTGGGTGCGCCGGCTCTCCTCGGAATGCCACCCTTGTTCATTGGGCCCTCACAAGAAATAGAGAAACAAAAGATAGTCAGATCACAGTTATGAAAAATAAAAATAGAAACAATAAAGAGAAATGAAAACAAAAAGAAAAAGAAAACAAACAAAGAAAAATAAAAAAAAAAGAAAAAGAGAAAGAAAAATAAAACAAAAAAACTAACTACTAAGCTATGCTCCTCGGCAATGTCTCCATTCTGATGAACGTGAATCTAACTAATGTTAAGTGTCGAAAATAAATTAAGGTCGTTGCGACCCCAATCGGCAAATCGGGCTCAACGTGAAAAATCAGACCACCATCAAAATCAAATAAACATGAAAATCAAGGCAAGTGGTCTTGCTAATTATTTAACCGGGTATAGCCACCAGGGTCGAACACAAGGAACTTGGGAAAATCCTACAAAGTAGTCGAGAAATCCAAAAAAGAATAAAAACAATTTTGGTGGTTTTAATTTTATTTTTTTTTATATTTTTTTTCTAATGAGAAAATAGATAAGAAAAAGAGAAAGTCCAACTCAAATAATTATTTTAAGGTCTAAGAATATTTAGAAAATTCAAATAAAATTATTTTTGTGTTTTAAAATATTCAAGTGTTTTTGGGTAATTTATGAGCTTTTTCTGATTTTTAGCAAATTTTCTAAAAATAAAAGAAAGGCAAAAACAACCAACAATGTACAACCTAGATAGAAAGGCAAGTTAAAAATATTTAAAATGCCTCTAAAATCCTGGCAGCAATTTTATTGAAAGTACAAAATAAAATCTAACTACAAAAATTGAGAACACCTTTTTTTTATTTTTATAGAATTTTTAATGATTTTTATAAGGTTTTAGTCTTTTGTAATTTTTAGGTGTTTTATAAAGTATAATAAAATTAAAATGATACATAAATTAAAATAACACGAAACAAGCATCCACAAAATTTAATGGAATTTTTAAAGGTATTTTTATATTTTTTTGTATTTTGTAAAATAGATAGAAGCTATTTTTAGGGTTTTTGATTTACTGAAAATAACAAATAAAATCAAAATGCATCTCAAAAATTATCAAAAATATTACATAGTAGCATAAGCTACTGGTAATCTTTTTGGAGTTTTTGGAGTAGTTTTGATATTTATTTAATCAAAAAAACAACACATAGTTTATAGGGACCTAAATGCAATTATTTTAATTTTCTGAGTTGAACATTAACACGCCTTAAAAGTCTAGGGAGAAAACAACAGTTTATCCAATTAATTCAGGCACATGCGTCAAATCCACATTCACAGGGGCATAAATACGATTCTAGAAAATATTCATTCAACAGATAACATCAAACAAGTCCAGGACTAAAACTGCAAAAATATCAAGGTACACGTGATGAAGCACGCGTCTCCAGACAAGGGGGACTAAAATACAAATAACAGAAACTACAAGGACTAAAATGCAAATAGGTTCAACTACAAATTTTTTTACAAACTAAAATGTAAACTAAAATTAGTGCAGGGTAAAAAGGGATATATAACCTTGCAGCACGTGAGGCGCACATGGGGTGGACGCCATGTAGCTCTGATGGCGTCAAGTGTCATATCTGACAGTACCAGAATGGTCGGGGACGTGGGGCGCACATGGCTGTCAGATATGACATCTAACAGTCTAACAAGGTGGATGGATGGATGATCAAGATGTAATCTGGAGGGTCCCGACCAATCCAACGGTGACAGATCAATCTGGAAGAACAGTGCCTGGATGGACTTCACTGGAGCCAAGGACGAGATCCTCAGCCCTGATAATCGATCGGGAAGTACCAGACGGATCAAGGAGGGCTTCCACGTCGAATGGATGGCTCAGATAGAGGCTCCAACGGCTGAATAGGAGTGACAACGACGAGCGCCTGGGGCTACTCTGACGAGCTCTGGAATGGATGGAAGGAGGGCTCCCAACATGAACAAGGTCCTACAAAGGGTAGCTCTGACTCGGAGCTATGATCAGGTTTGGGTTATTTGGGCTAAAAAGAAAAGAAGTGGCGTGGGGCGGACTTTGATCTCCAGCGAAGGCGATGGAGGAGATCTAGGGCCTAATCTCGACTAGATGGACGAAGATCAGGGTGATTAGGATGCGAAACGTGATGGAGGGTGATCATACGGTGATATCGGAGCGGCTGAAGGTGGGTGATGAAGCTCTGACCGGCCAGTCAGAGCTGGCAAAGGGACGGTAGCGTTGGAATGAAAGATCTGAACGAAAAGACTCAAACGAAGGATAAAAGGCTCACCTGAAGGTCGGGTTCGACTCCTAAGGTCCAGGCGAAGGTGGTCGCTGGGGTGATGGCCTCGACCGAGTTGCAGAAGGCAAGAGAGGCTGCTCACGGCGAAACTCCGACCACGATGGTCGAGCTACGGCGTCGCTGCACCAAATCAATAGCCAGGCAGCGCTCCAGACGGTTGTCACTCCACTGGAGGTGTCTAGGGTGTCAAAAGGGAGCGAGGCACGAGCTGCTCGTCTGGGGAAGAGGTGAGATACTTTATAGCACTCCCAGGTGGCTGGAAAAACGGACGAGGGTACATGAACCGAGAAAGATCCGTACCTCCCAAGGGATCCGCGAGGGTCTTGGATCCATGGGGAAGACGCGGGCAAAAATTCGGGGCGAAAGGTTGCACGACCCGCCTAGGAAAATAGGGAGAAAGAGGTCCGGCCATGCAGTCGGGTCGGGTCAAGCCCTGGAACAGCAGGTTGACCCGAGTCAACATGTGGACGTAGACCAATTAGGAGCAGCGAGGGAAGAGGACAAAAACTGCTACATGACAAAATAGCAAGAAAAATAAAATATAAATAGATTAAAAATATTTAATGAATTTAAATCAAAAAATGAATAAAATGTTCATTATTTTACAAGTAATTTTTATGTGATTTGTATTTATTTTTTTGAAAAATAAATTACTCTATATACTGTATAGTGTACTATATATAGGTATATTTTTCCTATGTATTTTGTACAATTATTTTTAACTTTTTATTTTTACAAAAATATCCCAACTTTATTATTTTATTATTTATAACATAATTTTTGGAGTAAAAATAATTTTTGTTTTATTTTTATTATTTATTTACAGGTAGAAAATAAATAGAGACGGGAAATATATATACATGTATTATGTAAAAGTGAGAGGGATTTTTATTTTGTATTTGTATTTTTATTTTTCTCATTTTTGTTTTATTTTTAGAAATATATACAATGAGGTAAAAACATAGTAATTTTTTTGTTTTTGGCAAAAATAATTTATTTAATTACACCCATGATACGTACAATCTAGAGTGGCCCTATCTCTCTCTACTTATTTTATTTGGCGATCCAGCTAATGCTTGGCCCTATCTCGTGGTTCGGGTCACTCTGTATTTATTCTAAATACTTCCTTCCTTTTTCTTTTTATTTATTCTTTTATTTTTGTACAAATACATGCTAATTATGTAATATTAACATATGCATGCATATTACTAAGTTATTGTATTTACACCTATTTACGTGATGCTTTGCCAAGATAATTAGCTAAAATAAAAGAATAAAGAGTGATGAATAAGGATTCATCATTAACCACCCCCCTCTGGTTTTTACCCTGCGAACCTTAGAAACTTGTTGAAATGCCTCTACGATCTTTTGCACAATGTAATTACCTCATCGACCCTGTAAATTACCCCAAGAACCCCAATAAGCTTCAAACAGATTAACCGTAAGGGTCATGGGGTAAGAGTTAGCATGTTTACGTGGTCAAGGGGGGAATTATGCCATTTCAAAGGTCAAGAAGGTAATTTACAAAGTTTGTAGGGTTCGTGGGGTAAAAATCCCTTTCACAGCTTATATTAAATCTTGAAAAATCAAGTTGATGTATAAATCTTTTGGATATTTTGCACTAGAGCCCATCATTTTTTGTGTGAATATACCACTACCAGCTTGATTAAATTTTATTTTGTATTTCTTTTCTATTTAAAATAGATCTCACACTTTAAAAATTCTTAAAAAATTATTGTATGTACATGATTGGCTGATTATCCATGTTACCGCTTTTATTTTCCATTTTACATGGATTTAATATTTATTCAAATATGTTTAAAGATATTTCATTCTCTGTTTGATATAAAAATACAAAAAATTATAAAATTACCTACTATTTCTTACACTATTTCATAACTCTAGAACAAAAATCCCAAAAAAATCTCAAAAGAAACCCTTAAAATTAGCAAACTCTTGCTAACCCTAAAAAAGATTACAAAATATTTTCAAAAATCCCAAAAATATTAGTTTATGTTCTAGAGTTATATATATTATTTTCTACCTACTGAAATTGATTTTTAGAAATTTTGAGATCATTTACTATTTTTAAATCTCAAATCGATTTTGGCCCTATTGAACAGTCCACGTTTTGTTATAATTTTTATTTTAGAAATACAAATAATGCAAAAATCCCCTAAAATCCATAAAATAGAAAAATAAAAAAATATTTTATTTGGCTTTTTTTGTATATTTTCATCTATATCTATATATAATATACCTTATATTGCATATATATACCTATTTATAATTATTTATTATTTACATTAATATTAAATACTTTAAATATTATAAATATCTTTTAAACCTGAAAAAAATAAAAAGGACTATTATTTTTTGTTATTTCCTTATTTTTGGATATTTATTATATATATTATATTATATATTACTTATATATCTATATATCTATATATATCTTATATCGCTTTATATATATATATATATATATATATATATATCCTTATATATTATTTTTAAATAGTTAAATTAAAAAGAAATTAAAATTAGAAAATTAAAAATTAAAATATATGTGCAATTAAAAACCCACAAATACTTTGATTAATTTCGTGCATACTTGTATACAATTGCCTTATTTATTTATTTAAGTGATACTTGTTGTGTCCCGCCTCCCTATGTTCGACACCCTACCTGCTTGTCACTACACATACTTGTTTTGTACAATTATACTAAATTTTTATCCACAATTCATCTGCTTTTATTGTTTCATTTTTATATACCGGGTTGGTTATTGAGATCTGCGTGGGCCCTTTATGGGAGGTCATTTTGACAACTTCGATTTCACCTTGTGAGATTGTACGACTCTCTCCTAGGTATCCTCAGCTCTTTTCACCTAGGAATCACCCTGAATTATCGGAGATGTCAAACTCAAGGAATCGATGTGGGTATCGATAGAGTCCCGACCAAACTATCTTGGAATCGACATCTTGAAGGAAAAAGAAAGACCGATGATGGATGAAAGATATGGGGATTAATAAGAAATAAAAGGAGTGTAAAATAGTAGAAGGCTCACAATAAGCGGGGGTCAAAGAGAAATATGAGAAGGAGAAAATACTGGTGCAAGTGCGTGGGATCTAAATCAAACAAACACCGAACAAAATGGATTCACCAACTCAACTCTTGTGAAGCCGTGAAGGTTTGTCTATTTTTATCATTTCAATTTTAGAGTTATGATTCAGGCAAAAATTTTAACATGTCCTTAAGTCGCTAGCCCTATAGGAGAGCATGTACTCCTAGGAAAGTATACATGTACTTGTTCTACCTCCTTTGTATCATGTGATCTACACTTTTTGAGATCCTTAATATCGGTCCAGAGGGGATACTCGGCCAAAGAAAAAGAGAGAGGAAGCCGATAGGCGAAACCACTACTTCCCTCACAAGTTAGGTACTCGGACGCAAGACGATGAGACGAATACCCCCGTAAGTGTGGGCTTATGCTCAATACTTCAGATCAAGTCAAATGCCCTACACAAGGACACAGCACCGTCATCGATAAGACCCTGCTCGTCAACATACGATTGAAGCGCCAATACTTCGTCGGTCCCAAGTGATAATTTAGGCAACCACAGATTAGGTTTTTGGCTCTAATCCTTAAGGGTTGTGCCTCGCTTATTCTGGAATGTACCTGAATGCAATGAGGTCTTTGTGAAACCCAAATAATGATGTTTGTTATGATTTCTAATTAAGTCAAAGTTTATTAATTGTCCCCTTATTTTAGTTTTTAGTTTTCAATTTTTTTGAGTGTTTTTCAATAGAAAATTCCTAATGATTTTTTTGGATTTTTCTTTTAGTCCTAGATGCTCAAAATCAGAGGGAGAAAGTGACAAAGCGATGCAAGGCGACACTAGGATGGAAATCTCACCCTACTGCTTAAATGATGAATGCTAAGATAGAATTACTTACAGCGCTTCCCAGCTCTCTCCTTGGGGGATGCAAGGCAGAAATTTATAAACCTAATCTATATGCATGATATACAAATGAAGGAAATCACCCTAAACAGGAATTGTTATTAGACGTCAAGAACTAAATGCCAGCTACTCAGAAATTGAACCCAAATATCGGATCTTAGTGACTCATCGGTGCAGCCACAATAGGTCTTGCCAGTTTTGTGTAGAGTCTCTTGCAAATTAGTTCAAAGACTGAGTAATCAATAATTATACTATTGACTAGATCAAAATATAGATAAATGCAATTACATGCTTCAATTAAATGTTTGGACCTAATACCGAGCAAGCAATCCTAAAATGCTAAGGGATCATTTCACAAAACAAATGAAAATACGTCAGAAATCACAAATCATGGAAAACAAAGATAATGAAACAAAGAAAACATCGAAAAACTCGGTGAGACCCCAAGTGAAAAATCCTTTGGTAAAATAGGCCCGAATGTCCAATGTCCACTTGTATTATTATAAATTTATAATGAAAGATAAAATGCAATCTCTCTCTCTCTCTCAAAAATGAAAGAAAAATGGTTATGCTAATTTATCTCTCTGTCTATCCCGCTCTCTCCAAGTGGTCCTCCAAAGAGAATGACCACTCTCCTCGTAGCTCGGGTGCTTCAACCACGTAAGTGGTCACCTTCACCTCAAGGTCCCTCGTAAGAAACTTAGAAGAGAAATGATTATCACAGATAAAAAATCATCTCAAGAAAAAGGAAAAATAAAAGCAAAAAAATAATGAAGAAAAATACACACAAAACTCTATCCTACACGTTGCTCCCCAACAACGGCTCCATTTTTTGAAACGCTTTAGGCGAGGGTCTAATGTATCCTCACAAGGCAAGAATATTGGCGTTGTGACGACCGCTCATAAAAGGTGAATCAAACGATAATAAACAAACAATATAGATCAAGCAATGTAGAAATAAAAGTACGGAGTTAAAATTTATTATAACCCTACAAGGATATTTATATGTGAAGTATGTTGAGGTCGAACACATAGAGCAATGGGGATGGACTACAAAAATTGACTAAAAGGACAATCAATGTTTTTGTGTTTTTGTAGGGATTTTTTATTTTTTGTGGGTTTTTAATATTTTACTTTTTAGATTTTTAATTTATATTTGTATTTGTCTAAACTTTATAATTTTTATTTTATTTGTAAATTTTCTGATTTGTTTAATATAGAAGAAATATGTATATATAAGGATATATGGATACTATATATAATATAATAGATACAAAGGATTTATATATATATAAATGATAGAAAAAATCAGAAAAGTAACCAAAGTACAATCCCTTTTAAGGTTTTAAAATATTTTTTTATTTTAAATAATAATATAAGTAAATATAGGCTAGTATATATATAGATATAGATACTCAAAATATCCAAAATAAAAGGTTTTTATCTCTTTTATATTTTCTATTGTTTTTGAATTTTTTTCTCAGATGTTTTACTAATTTTTTGTATTTTTAATTGAATATAGATGTGAAAACACTGAACAAATATAGATGAGCGAATAGTTTTATAGTTTACATATAGCTAAATAGATCAAAATTTTCCAAAACTAATTTTAATATATAATATATATGATGAATACAACAACAACAAAGCCTTTTCCCAAAATTAAGAAGGGTCGGCTACATGGATTCTTTGCCTCCATTCAGATCTATCTTGGGTCAATCCTGGTCTTATATCCAAAAAACTAAGATCCCTATGTATAGTCTCTTTCCAACACTTCTTGGGTCGTCCTCGCCCTCTCTTAGCTGGCTCAACATCCCAACACTTGCATCTCCTGACTGATGCATCTGTTTATCTTCTTTGTAAATGACCAAACCATCTTAAGCAGTTTTCTCGCATCTTATCCTCGATCGGAGCTACACCAACTTTCTTTTTGATTGCATCATTTCGAAACCGATCTTTACATGTGTGTCCACACATCCACCTTAGCATTTTCATTTTTGCTACAGCCATTCTCTACACATGTCTATGGTTTACAGGCCAACATTCAGATCCATAGAGCATAGCTGGTCTCACGGCTGCTTTGTAAAACTTTCCTTTAATTTTTAAAGGAATTTTCTTATCACAGAGAATAGTAGAGGATTCTCTCCACTTTAACCATCCTGCATTTATTCTATTAGTGACATCTCCATCAATTTCCCCATCATGTTGCAAAATAGATCTCAGATATCTAAAAGAATCTCTCTTCCGGATGTTATTGTCACCAATCTTCACATCAATTCCTTCTCCATTTCTTCCATCATAGGTGCACTCCATATATTCCGTCTTACCCCTACTTATACGAAATCCTTTAGTCTCCAATGCATGTCTCCTGACCTCAAGCTTCTCATTTACTCCATCTCTAGTCTCGTCAATCAACAAAAAATCATCAACAAATAACATACACCAAGGTAAGCCCTCCTGAATTTGATTTGTCAACTCGTCCATAATCAAAGTAAAAAGAAATGGACTCAAAGTTGAACCTTGATGTAAACCAATGTTGATGTCAAAATAGTCAGTCTTCCCAGACGGAGTCCTTATACAAGATAAAGCCCTATCATACATTTCCTTTATGAGGTTAATGTTTAGGACAGGTACTTGTCTCTTTACCAAAACTCTCCACAAAATCTCTCATGGGACAGAATCATAAGCCTTCTCCAAATCAATAAAGATCATATGGAGATTCTTCCTTTTACCTCTATAAATCCCATTGTTCACCTAAGCAAATGGATGGCTTCAATAGTTGAGCGACCTGGCATGAATCCGAATTGATTTTCTTTTACTTTGGAAACTTTCCTCAGCCTTCTTTCGATCATACATTCCCAAATTTTTATAGTGTGACTCATCAACTTGATACCTCTGTAATTTGAACAATTTTGAATGTCTCTTTTATTCTTATAAAGAGGCACCACGATACTCCTCCTCCAATCTTCAGGTATTTTCTTGCTTCGCCAAATAACATTGAATAGATTTGTAACCCAAGTCAAACCATGCTCACCTAAAACTCCACATACTTCTACAGGGATCTAATCTGGTCCTACACATTTCCCGGATCTCATAACCTTCAAAGCCTCCTCTACTTCCTTTCTTTGTATTCTTCTATAGCTTGCACAATTCAAGTAACTTTCACTATTAGCTAGATCACCCAAAGTGATCTCTCTATTTCCTTCCCCAATGAAAACTTTATGGAAGTATTGCTCCCATCTATTCTCTATGTCCTTCTGAGTAACAAGCATGTGGCCTTTCTCGTCTTTAATGCATCTCACTTGAGAAAGGTCTTTGGTCTTTCTTTCTCTTGCTTTGGCCAACCTAAATATATCCTTCTGGCCCTCCTTAGAGACATGATTTTTATAAAAAAAACTTCATAAGCTTTTCACTTAGCTTCGCTTACAGCCTTCTTTGTTTCCTTCTTCGCTATTTTGTAGTTTGTGATAGTTTCTGTTGTACTATCCTTAGACATAGCTTTAAAGCAAGCTCTTTTAATTTTTAGTTTCTCTTGCACCCCTTCACTCCACCACCAAGCCTCCTTTTAACCTGGAGCTCCTCCCTTTGACTCGCCTAGTATCTCTTTGGCTACCTTTCAGATACAAGATGCTACTGCCTCCCACATCTCATTTGCACTTCTGCTACAATCCAAAGATAAGTCTTCTAAAACCTTCTCCTTGAAAATCGATTGCTTCAGTGGAAGATTCCACCATCTAGTTCTAGTTATCTTAGGAACCCCCCTTTTTTTACCAGGCCTTTTATTTGCACATCCAAGACTAATAAGCGATGTTGAGTTGTCAAACTCTCTCTTGGGATTACTTTGCAATCTTTACAACACAACCAATCTCTTCTCCTCAACGCAAAGTAATCTATCTATGTTCTAGTTGGCCCACTCTTATAAGTAGTTAAATGTTCCTCCCTCTTCTTGAAGAGAGTGTTTGCTATGAAAAGATCATAGTTGGCCCACTCTTATAATATATATGACGAATAAGATGTAAAAATAGAAAATGTAATTTTTAGGGGTTTTAAGAATTTTTATAAATATTTTAGGGTTAGAGAGAGTTTACAATTTTTTTTATCTTTTGTATTTTTAGTTATTTTTGGTTTGTAGGTGTAAAATATAATAATAAACAACTCCTAATTTTTTAGAATTTTTCAAAACATTTTTATGGATTTTATGTATTTTTAGTGCAAACATGGAATAAATGTAAAGTTTTTGGATTTCTAAATATAGGAAAATACTTTAAATAGCCTTGCAAAAAATATATGTAATTTTAAATAGTATCATACACTTAAAATATATTTCCTACGAGTTTTTTCTACAAAAATTTATTTGTAATGCAAGAAATACAATAAATAAAAATGCATACATTGGTAGGGATGTAAACACAATTATAAATAAATAAAAATGTAATCTAGAACAAAAATTTATAGTCTACAGGCATCTAAAAAATTTTCCCTAAATATATAATTCATACAATATTGGTAGGGATATAAATGTAATTCCTAAAATGTGGTAGGGCAAACATGTAATTAAAAAAAGTTTTAAACTGGAATATAGAGTTTGTAACCAAACAATAACACTAAACTCTAGGGGAACCCTTGCAAAAAGCCCACCACCTCACGTGTACGGGCACATGAGGTGATGTGGCAAGGGACCTAAATGCAAGAAATGAAAGCATGGGGGTTCCACAGAAAATATTTTAATAAGGTTTACATTGTAACATGAAAATTCTAGACTAAAAAGAAAAAATAAAATGTTGGGAGTAGATTGCAAAATTACCCCACTTAGGCGTTGCCGTACAGTCGATATTATTCCACTTGCCACGCATTGCGCGCTCAATGGCTAATGATGTTTCGGAGATGGATGGATCATATTAGAACCCAACAGCAGATCGAGCGGCCGAAGACAGTGGAATCCAATAGTTGTGCTTTGATTTGGAGTACCTCCTAAATCGAACGGCTACTGGTATCCCTAAAGAACAGGGAAAAACAAGTGATTGGGTGATCTTCGATCGATGCTCTCCTCTGCCGCTAACGGTCTCCGACGAAGCTGCAAGGCTCAAAATGCTCCTAATGGCTCCCTGCAGTGGTTGAGTTGAAGAAGCTATAGAGCTTTAGGTACCTTTGGTCGAACAAAAATCGATCCCAAAGGGGTAACTCCATAATATGTAGAAGAATCTAAAGCACACAAGCAAGAGGGTTTTGGGGGGCTTATTAGGCAAAGATGATGTGGAATGGATGTAGGTAGAGGATCTCTGATGAACGACAGATGGGAGACCCTGATCTATTGATCTAGAGAGGATCAAGGGGAGTGAGATGTGTTAGAGTGAAATAGAAGTGAAGAGTAAGGAAATGATGGAAACATGGGCAGCTAGAAACGGTCAAAGCACAATGGAAATGGTGGTCGGAGCTCATCTCTGATGAACTACGAAGGCTCGATTTAACGATAAATAAAGAAAAATTAACTGCAAAGAAAAACTAAACTACACTAATCTAGGTCCTAGGAATAGAAAGAAAACAAATAACTATGGTTCTACCTCAGAAAAGAGAAAGCTTGGAGGAGCACTGTCGCGGATGGTCGGCAATGCTTGGATCACTACCTCAATGCCTCTTCCTCCACACCATAGGGTATGGTGAGTCTCCTACTGTCACCAGGAAGCTAGAACGCATGAGAAGTCGGGGATTTGGAGGGTTAAATGGGATAAAATTTTGATGGAGGTCGTAGAGTTTTTTTATACAGAGGGTCTTGACTTGGGAAGAACAACCAATGCTTTGATCCTCAGATCGAGGAATGAATTCAGCGTGAAATACCATAGATAGAGGGTCAAAAGTCGAGATGGAATCGAAGAAAAATAGTGAAAGATTCAGAGTTGAAAAATCAAGGAAGATGGGTGGTTTATGAGGAATGACAAACCTAGGCTGCAGATGCGTTAGTTGAACAAGGTCAACTGAAGACTGATCCATATTGGTCCACGTCACTCACTACAGGACAAACCAGAATTTAATTTCAAAAATAAATAGAAATAAAATAATGAATGATTTATTAATTTTTGGTTAAAACATGAAACTATTTATTATTATATGTAGTATTTTAATCCATTTTTTATTTATTTGTTTTGAGTGTATTTGTTATATGTTACTTTTTATAGGTACAAATATAGGTATATTTACCTATATAATATGTATTTTGTTTTTATTTCTATGTTATATTTTATTATTTTATATACATAATTTATATATTTGTAACTTATTTATATACACATAAGAATATTTTCATTCTTTTCTGAGGTCATTTTTTACAGCTAAATAAATAGATGTATTTATTATATAGGTATATGTATGAATAACTCATATATGTACTTTTGTATATATATTTATTTATTGTGATTTTCATGGTTTTATTTTTTATTGATGTATATGTTTTTTATATATTATTTACAAAATTACAAAAATAAGAAAATAAAAAAATATGAGGAATAAATAAAATGATTATTTTATTTAGGTATATTGCACAATAGGGGCCCAAAACCAAACTTACGCATCTTAACTCAAAATTGAATGAAACCACTTCATTAAATAGCTTATTAAATTTTATATACAATTCAAGGTGAGTTAGGGCAATTTTGATATATTATGGAGAAGGTACAAGTTTATGAAGTTTGTCTTTTGGATTTTTACTATGAGTGTCTAGGACATATTGTGCATTTTTAAATTGAAATAAATTTTGTATTTTTATATGTATTTTTATCTGCAACTTTCATGTACATAATTTATTAATTTGAGATATAAATAATAAAGAATCAAATAGGTCCCAAATTGAATTGTTGTGGAATTGAAAATTATGATTTTAAGCATTTATTGACTCTTATATCCCCCTACTTTATTCTATGTCGAGTCAGTCATTATGATGCCTAGTTCTCAGGGTTTAGGGCCATTCAATACCTATGATATTTCATTCTTTTTCTTTTCTTTTCTTTATTTTTTTATTTTATCTTTAAACACAGTATTTTATACAGTATTTACAGAGTAAATAATAGATGTTATTTCATGCAAAATAATGTTATATACATGGATAGGGTTTAAAGGCCAAAATAAAAGAGTAAAGGTGATGTAATGAAGATTCATCACCAAGTTTATAAGAAATAAAGTAGGGGGATATGGCAGAGAAACTATACAGAAAATAGAAATAAAATCTAAAATATATTGCATTTTGGGACCCATTTTATTTTATTGTTTTTATACCAAATCTATAAACTTTGAACATGAAACTTGTAGGTAAAAATACATAGAAAAATCCTAATTTTATTTCATTTACAAATAATTCGTAGTGTGTCTAAGACATACAAAATAAAAAGATGCAAAGAAAATGTGTAGACTTGTATCTTATACATACAATCTCTAAATTTAGCAAACTCACCTTTAGTATTCATAAAATAAAATTATCTATTTAACAAAGGTCGGTTCATTCAATTTGGAGTTAAGATGCAAAAGTTCGCTTTTGGGCCCTCATTGTGCAATATACATGTTATAATATTCAATATATTCATTCTTGATATTATTCCCTTTTTATATTCTTATAAATTTATAAATATTATTTAAAATAGTCATACATAACAAAAATAAATAAGAAAATTGTTAAAAATATATTTAAATAAATAGATATATAGAATACATAGGTGAATTATACCTATAAAGTACATATATAATAAATGTACCTAATTTTTTAACTATATAACTAAACTTGGAAAATACAATAAAATATAAAAATATGTATTTAAATAAATTATAAATTAAAAAATTATGTATATAAAATACTAAAATATAAAATACATAATAAAAATAAAATGCATCATATATAGGTAAATATACATATAATTACAAATGTAAAAAATTAACACCTAATAACTTAACTTGTATAAATAAATAAATACATAACAAATTACTACATAAAAATAAATATTTTTATATTTAACGAAAATTTAAATAATTCATTTATTATTTTATATCGATTTATTTAGCAACTTTATTCTTTTTTTTTGTTACTCGGTCTTAGGTGCGCAAATGGGAGCACCCCATGTGTTGACTCCAGGTCAACTGCACGGTCTTCCCTAGGTCTGCTCCCTATCAGGGCAGAACCCCTCTCTTTATCGATTTTCTCTTTCATGATACACTGCTCGATACAATTAACTTTCTTCATGAAATATCTTGTCGATACACTCCTCCATCACGCGAGATGATGAGCTTCCTTGTACATACCTCATACCACATGAAAACCCTAGTCTTTTGGTCATCCTCGTGCATGTTTATAAGTAAAGCCCCTTCACCCATGTTTGCTTTTGAATCCTTCTTGGCCTTCCTAAACCCTCAAATTCCATCGACATCAAGTTAAGCTCGATGACAGTGAGCACCTTGTGAGTTTGCAGCACGTGAAGGGGTGGTTTTGAAGAGATCCGTACCATGTTGGAGCTCCACCGATGAGGTTTCTGCTTCTTGACCTCCAGGCCGAGTTGAGTTGCTCTACTTGCTTCCTAGGTGATTTTTAATCCCAACATTCGATTTAGCTTTTATTCAATTCATTTATTTCCTATTTTAGAATAGATTAGGGTAAGCTTAATTTGTCAAAGCTCTAGAGCTATGACCCTTTGTTCCACCGTTTAAACCCCACTATTCTGATCTGTCAACAACCGCCTCACATTCTCCTTTCATTATTTACACTCTTGTACCACTAGACCCCTTTCATTCCTTTTGGATCAAAGCATCGAGGTCCTCTCCATCGCTTTTGCCAAACTTCGTTGCCTCCCTCTCATTTTTACCTCGAAAGTCCACCAATAAAAGCTAGATCCCATCGCCCGAGCCTTGCCAACTTCCCTAAGCTTGTACAAACTTTGAAGACCCCATCTGAGGGTGACTAGGTCCATGAACAGGACCTCCGGTTCCTTTGCACTTCGTGATCCATCGAGATTCCATCACTGGTTCATGGAACTCTTGGAGGACATCAAATGTTGTGTACCACCGTTAGATACGAGTTGAGAATCAGAGCAGTGTAGAAAGAGCTTGTAGGAGGGAGGAATCGTGTATCGAAGCTCCATTGTTTAGTTGTTCTTCCCTATTCTTGGGGAAGAGCAGTGATCGTTCGATCCATACCCCTCCAGTTTTGAGGATAGTCATCTGATAGAGAACCCAAGCCACTGTTCGATCTGCCATCGAATCTAATACACACAGCACATCCACGAACCGACATCGAGTGTGGCAAGTGAGAGATCAAGAACCGTCAAATCGTGTGCACTTTTTAGGAGTACTTACATCGACACCCCTCCGCCTCTTTTATTTCATTTTTTATCATGTAAATAATATTTGTAGCATAAATAGTTTTGTAAAATTTACAAATGTGCCCCCGATCTTATTGTATATTATACTTAGGTCCAAGCCAGCTCAACTCAAGTGGTCCTCCACGTGAGTTGGACATTTTCTAGGTGTACTCTTGTGGGTTTTATTATTTCATTTTAGTTTTAAAAATTTATAATTATGTTCAGGACATGTGGGTTATTTGCACAAACACCCTTGTATTTAATTTTTCTCCCAACTACCAAATGCTAGGCATTGTAAATTAATTTACGCTTTTATTTTTGATTAAATAGCTCATGTGTTGTAAAAATTTGGAAAAATTCTTATAATTTTCAGATATTGCTTTTTCATGATGTGATTTTTAATTAGCATTTTGATTGCAAAATACAAGAAATTAGAAAATACAAGGAATTAAAAAATTTTCTCTAAAATTCCAAAAAATCATATATTATATATTATAACTCCAAACTAAAAATTACAAAAAAATATAAAAGAAAAGCACTACAAATTGAAAAACAAGTCTAACCCTAACATATTGGTAACAATTATATAAAATCCAGAAAAATAGATTTATGTTCCTTATTTTTAATTGGGTTGAATGGGGCTACCCCTTGGGGGGCTAACTTGGCTCCCCCTGCCCCATTTTTCCTTTTTTTTAAAATTTTTTTTGAAAATTTCTTCCGTGAATATTCATCAATATATCCTTATATTATGTTATTCAAATTTTATGCAAAACAGAGACTCCTATGGCATTCATCCAGACAGGCATTTTTTAACGGTAACAAAATTGCTAAAAACGATCTCGTCTGGATGGAGGCTGTAGGAGTCTTTGTTTAGCACGAAACTTAAATAGCAAAATATAGGGATATATTGATGAAAATCCACAGAAGAAATTTTCAAAAAAAATGTGGAAAATGGGGTGGGGAGCCAAGTTAGCTCCCCCTCAACGGGGCAGCCCGTTTTACCCTTTTTAATTATATTATATTGCATTTATAAAAAAATAGTTTAAAGAAAAGTGGGACTTATTATCTATTTTTAAATCTATATATAATTTGGCATATTTATTAACTCCTTATTTTATAGTATTTTGGATTTAAAATACATAAAAATTAGCTAAAATGTCCAAAAAATCATAAAAATAGAGAAAAATATAAAAAGACAAAAGCATTTTATTCTATAATTTCAAATATTTATATTTATATTTTTAAATATAAACTCTATATAGCATATATATATTCTTACTTATATAATTATTATTATAATTACTATTTATATAAATACTTATATATATATATATTTAATACATTAAAAAAAGACTATACATAATGGTAGTTTTCATGCTTATATAAATTTATTAGATATTTATATCTTATATATTACTTATATTATACGTATTATTATATATACTTATTACATATTATAAAGAAAAAGAAATTAAAATCAAAAAATATAAAAAGAAAATAAAAATTATAAAAGTAAAAACATTAAAAAAACATAAAACAAAAATATACAAAAAATTAAATATAATTAAAACCCCATAAAATTTAAAAAAAAAAAGAAAAGAAAATTACACAAAAACATTTGTTGTTTATTTTATAGATAATAAATACTCTATCAGCATATTTTCTCTTAGTGTTTGACCCAGCACTTTCTTGACTATACACATCTATTTGTAGGGTATAATAAATTTTACCCACACAATTTCCTTGATTTGTCATTATTGTGGGTTGATTGTTGTCTTATTTTATTTCTTATGATCTTAGTACTGGGAGAGCGACCGATACGATGATTACCAGACCGGACTTGTTGGAAACCACAGGACCTCCAAGACCATGCTTTAGGATCCTCTGAGCTTTCGTGTCAACATGTATGCAAATTGTCCCATAAAAATTGCATAGCAGATGAATGTTTAAACAATAAAAAGAAATACAAAAATGTGGAGGGATGATGTTGTAAAATACCCCTAATCCATGAGCCAACAGATGACTTGGATCTTTCCGCTTAAATGCTTCCATGGTCCAAAAGGCTCTATACCCCTTTGTGACCGGATGGATCTGATTAGATCCAATATATAAATCGTGTGGTGGTAGATGCTTCCATCCAATGATTGTTGTGCAGTCTGGAGGAGGCATTGGATCGAATAATGATGAAGCCCCCTGGAAGACCAGGGAAGAACTACTCACCTGGGTTGCTTCAATCCTTCGATTCTCCATTCTCGCTGATGAATCTACGATTCCCATTCTTTATTCTTTTATTTTAGCTTTATCTTTTAGCAAAACCACACGTAAATACCTGTAAATACACTAACTTAGCATCATGCATGCCCTTGTTAATATTGCATAATTAATACCTAATTTGTGTAAAATAAAAGAATAGAGAAAAGAAAAAGAGCGATGTACTTATAATAAATAAAGAGTGACCCAAATCCCAATAGAAGTTCAAGCGTTGACCTAGTCGCAAAAGAAAATAAATAGAGAGAGATAAGGTTCATCGTGCACTATACATATCACCTATACTTGTACATATTATTTATCTATTAATTTATGACAAAATAAAATTATATTACTCTATTATACCCATGTATATAGCATTATAAATAATATAAAAATAAAATAAAAATCAGAAAAATAAAACAAAAATAAAAATAAAATTATCACCCCTTTTGTACAAAATACACATATACACACTACACTCACAATTTTATACACTTAAATAATTTATAAAATTAAATAAAAATTAGTTTATATTCATAAATCATGTTGTAAATAAGTAAAATAGAAAATAAAAGTATTTTCTAAAAAAATAAAATAAAAATATTTGTACATAATACATAAATATAATATACATGTATATAAATACTATATATTTTGTATATCCGTTACTTCATTTTTATAAAAATAATTAAAAATCACAAGAAAATTAGCTTATTAAACAAAATATTTTTATTTATGTAATTTTTATTTTAAATTCATTTACTATTTTTTATCATATTTTTTCATTTTTGTAAGTCCTTGATTTTGATTGGTCCAACTGGGGATAGTTGACCCCAGTCAACGTCCCCTTCCCAGCCGGGTCGGGTCGCACGTGCCTCACCGGAACATTTTCTATGATTTTTGGCATTCGACCAAGATCTTCGGTAGACTCGATGCCTTCGCTCGATTGTAGCCCGAACTCCCATGATCCTTGAGGATCCCTAGGTGTAGCTGGATCTTCCTAGGATTCAGCGATACGTTCTGATCTTCTTGGACCCTGGGCAGCTTATAAATATTCTCTTCCAACCTCCAAATAATTGCAGCTCATCCCTCACGCCACCAAAGACCCTGAGCTACCTTCCTTAGAGTGACATCTATCAGAGGAGAGGCTTAGGACTGCTCAGAGGTGCCTGGAGACTCGACGCTCACTACGTGGTCGAAGCTTCGCCACATGCAGCCTCCCAGCAAGTCGCAGCTCGGTTGAGGACAAGACCTCGACGCTCGTCTTTGCCTGAAGCTCAGGAACTCACCCGGACCTTCATGTATCGCCCATTTTGCCTTCGTTTCCAGTTTCTACTCCATCTTTCCATTTCATACCCACCGCAGCTTCTCTGCTCCTAACAGTCGGTTAGAGCTCCATCTTGACCATCTATCTGCTCAGGTCGACGCAAAACCTCACCCTCCATCTTCTTAGGCAACGTGTTCCCCCATCAGGTCGAGATTAGGACCTAGATATCCTTCCTCCACCTTCGTCTAAGATCGACCACCATCCCTACCGCTTCCCTTAGTCTCTCAAGCAATAACCAGGACAGGAGCGTCGCCCCGAGTCCCCTCTACCTTTTGCATGTACAAACACATGCGAGGAGACCATTCTGGACCTCTAGCTACTCAGGCGGAAATGCTCCAGGAGCCCCATCCCCTTCACGTACACCCAACATTTGCCGCCTCCATCCGAGCATCCCACCTGACGCGGAATAGCTTCACAACAACACCGGACCTCTCCGATCCTTTAACGGAGCGTCGAATTCCCTTTGATGCTCAGTTTAAGTTTGTCGAGGTCTAATTCTTGCAGATCCTTTCTCCATCATTGGAATATCCCGCTCTTGCCAGATAGCATCTGAGCTTCCAGGCAGTGGCATCTTTGGGACCGTTAGATCTGATGCATCTGACGCCCACATTCGAGACAGTTCCTGAGCTGTCAGATCTGCAGCAGATGATGATCAGAGTCGTACATTAGCGACTTCCTCCACGTTCCCCCGTAAGGGTATATTTCACCTTTTGCCCTGTAGTTTTCTCTTTTCGCTTTAGTCCAGTAAATAAAATGATTAGTTAAAAACATTTGTAGTTTGGACCTCTACTTTTAGTATTTGCAATTTTAGTCTTATTGAGTTGAAGTCACATATGTCCCCACGTGTTTTCTTAGCTTATTTGCACTTTCTTCCCCGAACTTTTATGTTGTTATCGATATGTTGTTATGGAATGATTGTTAATTTTTTAGAAATTCATTTACGGACATGTGTACCTGAATCATGTGTGACGCATGACTTGTTGGAATTAATTGTGGATTTGGCCTTGTGCTTTATTAATGTGTTATTGTTTGGTCTAGAAAATTAAAATATTTGCTATTGAGTCCTTGTGAACTGTGTTTAACTTGCTTGCTTTTCATTGGACTTAATAAATATTAAATTAATTCTAAAAATTACCTAAAAACTACTATTAGACCATGTTAGTGTGTAGTTTTTATCGTGATTTTCGTGGATTGATTTGATGGCATTTTATATTTTTGAAAATTCAAAAACCACCAAGAATAGTCTTGTTTGCCTTATAAAAATTCGAAAAATGCTTTAAAAATTCAACAAAAAGTCTTGTGTTTGTCTTTTATTGTCTGTTAACTCCAGTATCAACTTTCCTTGAAAAGTTCCTATAATACCCTAAAAATCTCAAAATAACCAAAATCTTATAAAAATCAGATAAATCAAAAATAATCCAAAAAAATCATTTCTAGTCCCTATTTGTAGATTTTTCTATCTATTTAATCATAAAATTGCTAACCAGGACCTTGGGGCATTTTAGATATTTCTAACTTGCAATTTGGTCATGGTTGTGTACTGTTTTGCATTTTGAGCACTGTTTGATTTTATAAAATCGCAAAAATATCTGAAAAACTTAGAAAAATTACCAAAAACATTTTAAATCCTATAGAACCCAAAATTATTATCTTTATAAGTTTATGAGCATTTTTTGTTTTTTTGAAAAATAAAAATAGTGTTGTGTGTGTATTTTACTTGTGTGCCTTCTTGCTTGCAAATTAAAAACCAGTAAAAAAATATTTTATCTTCGAAATTTGACTACTTGATTATTTAATTGTGTTTCTTGTGTTCAAACTTGATGGCTATAGTAGGTAAATAAAAATAGTAAACTGCTTACATGCTTTGATTGATTGATCTGTTTAGTGGTTGATTTTTCTTGTGACGAATTCAGTTGATTAGGGACAATGACACTTTACATTTTTTCCACCTTAGTTGACCTTGAATTTCACATCATCAAAATGGTGTCGTTGCTAGAAAGCACGACTTAGTAGTCTTATTTCAGTTTCGCTTATTTTTCTCATCTATTTGTTATAAATGCTTCTGACATCTTTTATGTTTCACTTTTAGTGCGAGGAAGCTCCCTGATGGACCCTACGACTTTCTGTTGGAGGAACCCGCATCCAAGGAGGAGCAGAGGAGAAGGAGGACTTAGTTATGGTAGATGGATAGTTATTTTTGCATAAACACTTGATTATTGTAATAATTAGACTTTGAGACACTTGTTGGACACTTGGACTTCGGGTTCTCTTTCTCCAAGTACTGGTGTACTCGGTGAACCTCACCGTAGTTTTTCATTGTTTTGTTTTATCGCTTTTCTTTCTATTTGATTCACAAGGTTTTAGCCCTTAGACTTAGGACTTCTGCTTGATTGTGACGTAATTATCTAAGGCCCCACACCTAATTGCTTATCATTTCCTATAGAACGTAATTAGACTTAGCTAAAAATAAACAACAATAAAAAGATAACATAATCGATTGAGAGACCATGTGTCGCTAGAAGTCATATATAGCACCAGTAGGAATCGTCGTGGCGGACACCGATAGGCATCTGAAACTAGACTTAGGTCTCTCTCTCTCTCTCAGATTAGTTAACTATATGTTCTTCACGTAATAGAAGTTGCTCATCTAAGGTTGATTTCCTCATGCATCATATAAGTAGTGTTATTCCTATCTTTCAATTATGTGTGGATCACCCTGCTTGTAGAGTGCTGGAGCGAGGTACTCATTTCTATCTTTGCATGCATCATTGTGTTTGATCGTGCATATGTGTTTCCCTCTTCCTCCCTCTATTTTATTGGACTCAAAATAACCAAGGAGATCAGAAAATTCGATAGGCGTTGTCTTATTCAAAAAATAGATAAAAAAAGAGATAACCAAATAAAATTGGAACTGCTAATGCAAACATGACCCTAAAACCAACCTCACTTAAAAATCTTTGTTTTGGGGAGAGTCGCCCCACATTGTTTGATTTATCTGCAGCGAGAGAGCGACCTGCACACTAGGATAGAGCCATGCCTGAACCCATTTCAGACTATTGGTCTTGTGGTTGGTTGTTCACCACTGAGGACTTCACCGGGTAGCCGGTAATCAATCCGGGACTTCCTTAGCAGAGTGGATAGATCGGGTAGCTAGTAAACGGTCCACAATCCATACTAGCTAGGAAAAACTAGCTGTGAGAATGGTCTAGTCTCCTGGGACCATTGGGTTCCTAACAGCTCGCTTAATCACTTTGATAGATTGATTTGTCACCTTAATAAAAAATTACAAGATTAACGATCGATCTTTCACGATCATCAGCTCATGTTGAGTAGGTGAAAAAGGGGTTTGATTTATCATTTTTGTTGCATTCCAGATTTAATCTTCATAAATCCTCACATCACGGTGATGGGAAGGAGGTCCCTTAGGTTGCCTTTAGCAGCATCGCTTTCGAGCACTCCTTTCCATTCATCTAGGGAAGCTTCACTGCTCTAGCACCTCAGGATTGGTAGAAGGGTGGTCGAGGGGGGATAGGGTGGTAGCGAACTCAGGTTTAGATGCAAGATGGCCGAGTAGAGCCAGGCAGACCAGTCGGTGGAGAGATACCATGCCAGGAGGGTGGAAACTGACGATCCGAGGAACCACAACAGCCAGAGAGATCACCACGAACGATGAAGCAATTGCACAACCCTGGTGGAACCCTCACCCATAGATGGATTCAGCTGCTAGAGATCCTGGGAGACTTTAAGCTTCACCCCCAGATGATCCAACTATTGCCTAAGTTCCATGGGCTAGCCACCGGAGCAATACTTGCATCTTCAGGAATTTGAGATGATTTGTAGCATTGTCCAAGACAGATTTGTGGACGAGTACACTATCAAGCTGATTTCCTTCCTGTTCTCCTTAGTTGACAGAGCAGTCTATTGGCTGAAGCATTTGGGGAGGGTAGTCACTACCTGGGAGTAACTCTGGACCGAGTTCTTGAACAAGTACTACCCACTCGGCCAAACCAACACAGCACGAACTATGATCAACAAATTCACCATGATCCCAAACAAGCAGTTCCACGAGGCATGGGATCGATTTAGAGAGCTCATTGATCGGTGTCCACATCACGATATGTCCAAGCTCAATCTTGTTCAGAGCTTTTTTGTGGGCTAACACCACATCTGCAGAGGCTAGTGAACGCCTCGTGCGAAGGGTCCTACTTTGCTGAGTATGAGGATGAAGTTTGGGCCATCTATGAGGAGATGGTAGAAAATTACATAGTGATGTCCCAGACTAGAGTTTACACTCATGGGAAGCCTCCCCCGCAGGCAACGGATTGCACGTGTCGATGCTGGTCCTTCCACTTTGTCGTCAGCAGCACTTGTTGAGTCTTCAGATACCAACATGGGCATCATCAATGAAAAGATATAATGCACTTAGATTATTGAGAAGAAGCAGTATCAAGGCTTGACCAAGATTGAGCAGTTGGCACAGATATTGAGTGACCTGAAGACTCAAATCATGTGTCTCCAAGAGGCACAAACAGCTTTTAAGCCCCATCTCATGTCAAGAGCCAATCCAGGGAGCAGCTCTAACCAGCCATCTACCTCATACATCCAGGTCCACCATATCCAGGCAGAGCTGGTTCAGGAGCCCTAGTACTACCAGCAGCTACCACCATCTACGGGTACTTAGATTGTAGTCTACCAACTGAATCAGCCCTTGGTAGCTCTTCCCCCTCGACATCTCGAGTAGGAGCTATTGATGGAAGTCAACGGGGTCTGGTACTCCCAGTATCAACCCCAGCTTGGGATTCGTCACGACCATCCCGTATTCAGATGGTCCACCAGAGGCACCTCATCCCAGTAGCAGCCTCCAGCTCAGGTCGGACAGAGCAGACAGTAGCATCAGTAGCCCCATCATTCCATGTAGTAGTACCAGCAGCATGGTCCTCTTCTCTATCACTAGAGACAGCAATGAAGGAAGCAACAACCTCAGTAGTATCCCCAGCCTCCTCCTCACTACTAGCAGCAGCAGTCTCAGCCTCATTTCCAGCAAGGCAACCCGTTTGGTTCTCATGCACCTGTGTATGAGAACCCAGCCCTTGAATCCTCACCTACCTACTTTCTGACTAGCAGGAATCCTTCCGACGAGAGATGGACGAGTTCCAGCAGGAGACAAGGGAGATTATCAAGGGTAAGTTTGTCATACTCGCTCAGATTGAACCTAACCCAAATAGTCTGAAGATGAAATATGAGCATGTACATTTTATAGATACTACCACTCCTAGTGATACTTTGGGTGATATTTCTTAATGTATTTGATGTTTACTTTGTAACACTTACGAGCAGTAGGATGCCAGCCGGCGGTACCTCTCATCTAAGCGACAACCCCATGGAGATTCTGTAGCGCCAGACGAGGAGGAAAGCAGTGCTAATGCCACTCATGATGATGATGACGGTGGTGCTAAAGCCACCAAGGATGATGATCCAGCCGACGGTACTGAGGACGTCATGATTCCAGTTACAAAGCATGTACTTTGAGTCCAGTGTTGATGCCGCAAAGACAGATGTTGTGGGTAGTATTGATGCCACCATATTTCTTTCAGTTGTGTTATCCCACCCGAGGACACCTATAATAATCACAAAAAATGGAAAATAGAAAATAACAAATATATGAATAAAGAAAATGTTTCTATATTTCTTGTGAGTCCATATGTGTTGTATGATGATCTTGGTATGGATTCTAGTATACTACATGCTCAGGAACCTATTCCTAGCCCTCTTCTCTTTGGAGAGGGTCCCTCCATCCCCTTCCCTCAAGCACTCCACTTAGGAAAGGGGACCAAAAAAGAAAACCCACAAAAAAACACCAGCTAGAGTTCATCAAGCAGATGACAGATTGATTCCTGATACAGCTGACTCAATATGAGGCAATAGAGCACATCACTCTCTTCTAGAAAAAATTGAGAGAGAAGACCACTATCTGCAGGAAGAGAAGGAACCATAATGCAGGGAATCATGTGCTTAGTTGTGCCACTTGCTTCGTCATTCAGAACCGATTACCAAGGAGCTCCAAGTGTTAGATGCCACATCCTTAAGCAGCGGTTCGATCGTACCCTATTAGATGATGGCTCTTCAATTAACTTTCTTCTGGCTGCCTTACTCGACCAATTCGAGTTTGGCCCTCTTAGACAGAGCAGGAAAGTCCTTCAATTTGTTGATAGATCTGTCAAAAGGCCTAAGGGGTTATTGAAGGATGTGGTCGTCACAATTCAGTGCCTGAAATTCCTCATGGACTTTGTTGTATTGGATATGGAGATCCCTGAGTCTGTGAGTGATACCCCCATCATCCTATGACACCCATTCTTGTCCATAGCCAAGGCAGTGTCTGATCATGATAGTGGGAAGGTATACTTTCACGTCGAGGGTGAAAGTGTACAAATAGAGACAATCGACGAGACCAAAGCGAGAGATTCAGCCTGCCCCGAGCAGATGAGTTATTCAGAGCAGATGAGAGATGCTGAGTAAGACGTCCACCAGGAGTGAGACTTTGTGATCACAGACGATGAAGTAGTTTGAGCAGACCCAGCAGCACGAGCACTTGTCACCACTTTAGACACTACAGATTCACAGATTTTAGCTGATGAGAGTTTGGATATCACACACCTAGCAGAGGACACATTAGAGGCTGGCATTTGTGATACGGATGGCAAAGCAGATTTTGTTCCATGTGGTTCAGATTCAGATCCCTCGGATTCATACATTGATTGAGATGACTTTGATGAGTATTTACCATGTATGACTCCTAACAAGCCGACTGCTAGGGTGGAGGTAGATCCAGTTCAGTTGATAGAGGTACCAATAGGGACGCCTTCAACAGATTCACTGATACAACTAGAGTTCTCACATGCAGATCTGGTTGCAATCACTCAGACATTTTAGAGGCCAGATATGCCAGCTCCCATGTGCCCAGAATTGAAGACCTTACCGCAGTCGATGAAGTATAGATTCCTTGCGGGTGAGCCTGACATGTTCCCAGTCATAATCTCGACGGATTTGACTGAAGATCGAGAATCTCGCTTCATGGAGGTTATTGAAAGAAAATGCAAGGCAATCGATTGGAGTGTAGCTGATCTCCAGGGGATAAATTAGGCCCTCTACTCTCACCACAAATAACTAGAGGATGACACCAAGACGTTACTGGAATTTCAGCACGGGCTGAACCCCAATCTTTGGGATGTATTAATGAAGGAGATATCTAAGTGGTAGAGCATCGATTTTATCTACCCCATCTCTGACTCCAAGTGGGTTAGTCCATTGCTTGTGGTGCCCAAGAAGACGGGCATCACTATAGTTTTGAGTGAGCTGGAGATGAGATTGCTACCTGGGTACCCACTTCTTGGCGTATCTGTGTGGACTGTAGATGAATAAACCAAGCCATCAAGAAGGACCACTTCCCGCTGCCATTTATTGATCAGATTATCAAGAGGATAGCTGGGAAGAGTCATTACTACTTTGTGTATGGGTACTCGAGGTACAATCAGGTGTCCATAGCGCCTGAAGACCAGGATAAAATGACCTTCACCTGTCCGTTTGGAACGTATGCCTTTAGATAATTTCCCTTTGGTTTAAAGGTGCATGCTTTCCATCTTTTCGGATATGGTAGGAGAGTGTTTAGAGGTCTTTATGGATTACTTCTTGGTCTATGTCAATGGGTTCAATGCTTGTCTTAAATTCCTAGACCGAGTACTTCAACACTGCATAGAGGTCAACCAAGTGTTATCTTGGGAGAATAGTCATTTCATGATGACTCAGAGGATGATCTTTGGTCATATCATCTCCAACAGGGACATTGAGGTCGATCCAGCCAAAAGTGGATATCATCAAGAAACTCAATCCACCATCCAATTTACGACAGTTGCAATATTTTCTGGGACATATTGGTTTCTATCGATGATTCATACAGGATTTCAATCTTATTGCCCGACCGCTCACTGATTTGCTGACCAAAGACACCGAATTCATTGTAGATGATAAGTGTCTTGCGTCATTTGAGACTCTTAAGGGACTAGTTATTCAAGCTCCTATCCTTCAGCCACACGATTGGTTTCTCCCATTCGAGATCATGACAGATGCTTCTGATTTTACCATAGGGATTGTGTTAGGACAGAGGAGGGATGGATTGTGGTTTGCTATTCACTATGCTAGTCGAACTTTGGATGTTGCGCATCGTAATTATATTGTGACAGAGAAGTAGATGCTAGCTGTAGTATTTGCTTTAGATAAGTTCAGATCGTACATTCCTGTATCTAGATTAACCATATATACAGATCACACCACCATCTGATGCCTCATGGCAATGAAGGATGCCTAAGCCAGATTGACCAGATGGATCCTTCTACTCCATAAGTTTGATATTGAGATTAAGGATAAACCTGAAGTCAAAAATGTGGTGGTGGATCACCTCTCCCATCTAGAGAACCTTGAGGAAACTGATCCTATTACACTTATCACAGAGACATTTCTAGATGAGACAATCCTTGCTATCACCTCGCTTCCATGGTTCGTTGACATTGTGAACTATCTTTTAGCCAAGAAAGTTCCACAAGATTGGCCCAGACAATGACTTGTGACCTTTCTAGCGAAGGCCAAGTCGTACCATTGGGAGGATCCCACTCTTTATCATGAAGGGAAGGATAGCATATGTAGACGGTGTATTCCTCAAGAAGAGCAGCGTAGCGTCCTCACCTATTGCCACAAGCTTGAGGTACGAGGACATCATTCTGGGAGACAGACAGCACAAAAGGTGCTCAAATCCGGCCTTTGGTGGCCTACTCTCTTCAAGGATCTAGATGAATTCGTGAAGATATGTACTGACTGTCAGAAGATGGGCACTTATGGACAGAGAGATATTATGCTGATGCAGCCCATTCACGTCTGTGAGTTTTTTGACGCATAGGGCACCGATTTTATGGGTCCATTTCCTAAGAGTCAGGGGTTTAAGTACATTTTATTGACTGTGGATTATGTTAGTCATTGGGTTGAGGCCATCCCCGCCTAAGACGCAGATGCTAAGACCGTATGCAGATTTTTGAAGAAGAATATCATTTTACGGTTCGTGGTACCTAGAGCCTTGATATCAGACGGGGGGCTCATTTCATCAACGACAACGTAAGGGCCCTTGCTAACGACTTCAGCATTAACCATCGAGTTGCCACTCCATACCATCCACAGATGATCGCCTTGTTGAGGTTTCAAATAGGGAGATCAAGACTATCTTACAGAAGGTCGTCCGCCTAGACTGAAAGTATTGGTCACAGCTTTTGGACTCGATCTTGTGGGCCTATAGGACTTCCTTCAAATCCCCTTTAGGTACATCTCCTTTCATACTCGTCTATGGCAAGCCATGCCACTTGCCTGTGGAAATCAAGCATAAGTCACTTTGGATTTTTACAGAGTTATTACTAGATCCCAAGAGTGTAGGAGATCAGAGAAAAGCAGAGTTGGCAGCCCTGGAGGAGTTGAGAGATACAACCTTCTCAAGTAGCCTACAGTATAATGATAGAGTGAAGATATGGCACGATTCTCATATCAACCATAAACAGTTTGAGACGAATTAGAGAGTATGGCTATTTGACGCAAGGTTGAGAGTATTTTCAGGGAAACTACAGAGCAAGTGTAAGGGGCCATACTTGGTCAGAAAGGTACATGACAACGGGAGCATAGACAAATTTGAGTTGTCATCTGATTCCACCTTTCGTGTTAATGGCCAGTGCCTGAATCCATATCTTAATCATGATCCGTTGATCGTTGACGTTGCCCCTATTCAGTTTGTATGAGATGTGGTCTTTGACTCACATCATTTGAATCTCATACTTGATAATCATTTCTCCTCCGTAGTTGTGTACATACATTTTATTTATATCATACATTCTTTCTTTCTAACACCCCATCTTCATCTTATGATTATGCTATACTTAGTGTGCGCTTTGCCCTATGTATAGGGCGGTGTCAAACCTGTGGTTATCTATTTGATTCTATTACATTTATTTTGTTGCCTATACTTAGGGATATTTTACCCTAAGTATAGGGGAGGTAATTTCTGTACATCCTATTCCTAGGTCTTCCCTTAGTGTACATGCTTCTATATTCAGGATTTCTTGATCCTAAGTATGGGGGGATCAACGACTCCTATTGATTTTTTTCTTTCATTCGTCATTATAGTATAGTATTCTTTTAACTTCCCTAGACTAAGCACGGGTTATGTCTTCCTTCATCTCTCTGATCACTCTGAGGACATCGTTTGAGCTAAGTATAGGAGGGTATCATATATATTGTATATATAATTTAGACATAACTCATACTTTGTGTGTGTTAATAACATAGCTAAAAATCACAATAACTTTAATTTTTTCTCTTGTAAATATTTGTAAAAACCTTTGTAATTATTTTGGAAAAACTATTTGTGTACAAATGTTTGTAAAAAAATTTTGATTGTAAAAATCTTTGTAAATATTTTTGTATTAAAATTATGTATATACTACAAAATTTTTGAAAAATATTTGAAAATAAATGCTTGCAAAATTTTTTTTGTAAATATTTGTAAAAATGATTTGCAAAGTTTCTTTTATGCATTTGAAAAACCAAACTTTTCATAAAAATTTGCATGTTTTGAAAAATTTGCACAAAAGAGTTTTTGTATATACTTGCATGTACATTCTTCAGAATTATAGTTGACATTTAAACTAGTCCGGAATTAAATTTAAGAATGGAGCTTGGTTAAGACCTTAACCCACTTAACTTTTGAGGAACCTTATAGGATTTGGTGTTAAGACTTGATGAATACTCATTCATCACTCTTTATTCTTTTATTTTAGCTAAATATCTTGGCAAAATACCATTGATATAGTTGTAAATATAATAAGTTACCAGTAAGCATGCATTTGTTAAATATTAATAATTAGCATGTATTTGTGCAAAAATAAAAGAATAAAGAATAAAAGAAAAACAAGGAAATATTTAGAATAAATATTGAGTGACCTAAACCTAAGAGAGGGCCTAATATGGGCCTGATCGCCGAATAAAATAAGTAGAGAGAGATAGGGCCACTCAACCCTGTGAATATTCCTTCTCATATGTATATATTTTATTTTTCACAAAAATAAAAAAATGTGTTTCTAATCCCTTATATATATCTCTAAAAATAAAATAACATTTAGAAAAATAAAATAAAAATAAAAATAAAATTCTCTCTCATCCTTGTACATATCACACGTATATATGTATCACATATCTATTTATTTCATACTTGTAAATAACCAATAAAAATAAAAAAAATTATTTGATGCTCCAAAATTTATGTTGTAAATAAATAAAATATAAAATTGGGGTATTTGTACAAAAATAGAAAAATAAAAATATTTATATAAAATACCTAGGTATTTTATATAATATAATATACTCTATATTTTATAATTTATTTTTCATAAAAATACATAAAAATCAGTAAAAATAGTTTGAAAAATAATAAAAGTTTTTCATTTTGAACATATTTGAAAATAAAATAATCTTCTATTTTTATTGTATTTTTCAAATATTTTTGACCTTGGAATTTTCTAATTGGTCCAGGAGGTATGTTGACCCCGGTCAACTCCCCCTCCCGGACCATTCTTCGCCCAGATCCGAGTCGCGCCCCATTTTCTCCAAATTTTCTCACTCGGATCTGACTCTCCCTTGCCCGATTCCTTCGCCCGCACCTTCCCCTTGGATCCTAGATACTCGCGGATCCTTCTCGGTTTGTGCGTTCACTCCGAATCTTCTCAGCCATCTGGGAACGCATAGAAATGCTTCATTCCATTCCCTAGAGCCGCAGCTCGTGCCGTGCACTCTCTTTCTATCCTAGACCTCTTCCCTTGGTGACAGCAACCGGAGGAGCATCTTGGTGGTCGGAGAAGGCTGCTACAGCCGGCGCTCATCCTTCGTGGCTGGAGATCCGTCGTGACGAGCCTCCTCACCTTCCGCAGCGTGGTCGAGGCAAAGACCCACTTCGACTTCACCCCCTGGAGCTTAGGATCTTATTAGGACGCTCAGGTACACTCTTCATCGTTCCTAGCAACCTTATTTTCAAACCTTTTATTTGTCGTTGTCCGTCGCACCGCCAGCTCCGACCCGCCGGTCGGAGCTTCATATACCACCTTTACCCGTTTCGATCAACTACCCTCTCACAGTCACCCTTCCCCCGTAGCCTGATCATCCTAGGCTAGGCTTAAATAGCCAAGATTAGGCCCGAGGTTACTTATATCACTTCGCCGGAACCTCCACCCCCATTCGTTGTCGCTTCACGTCATTTTATGCCAAATAATTTCGACCAGAGTGTCCCTCCGAGTTGAAGCTTTCCTCGGCAGGTCACAACGCGTGCAGATGTGCCCCAGGTTGCATCCACCCCACTTCGTCGGAGCTCACCCAGGTCACGTACCCATTCCCAGAGATCCGACCATCGGCGAGTCAATCGGACCCGTCCACCCGATGCAGAGGAGCCTTGCGAGTCGACCACCATCGTCCGATCGCCCATCGGAGTCCCGGATCACTGCCGGTTCTCCAGTGAACTTTGCCCAGGCAGAGTTCGTCCATCATCATCCTCAGCCGTTGGATAACGCCCTCGCCCCAGATTCGATCGCCGTTGTCTAGTACATGTCCTTGTCAAGCCGTTAGATCTGACATCTAACGTCCCCCGCACGCCCACGTTTGTCATCCAGCTAGGACCGTTGAATTCGTCACCTACACGCACTAGAGCCGTACGTTTCTCATCCAGTCAGGGCGTAACACCCGGCACCCCACGCGCAACGCACGAGCAGCTGGGTGATTTATGTCGTCTCCCCTGCAGTCATTTCCCTTTATTATTTAGATATGTAAATATTTTTAGCAGTTATTTTTAGTTTGGACATTTTGCACTTAGGACCTTATGTTTTCAGTATTTGCATTTTAGCCCTTCTGTGTGTGGAGCATGTGATACCCCACGTGACTTCGGGATATTTGCATGATTTCACCTGGACATTATTGTTGTTATCAAATGAAGTTTTATAAATAGGAATTGCAGTTATACCCTTGCTTTCCTAGTTCACGTGCCGCCCACGTGCGAATCTTGTTATTTTGCAAATAGAGCCCTATATTATTCTGTGTGTTATTGTTTGGCTGGATATTTTCCAATAATTGCATATAGGTCCTTGTGTGCTATGCTTCTTTTATTGGTTTTAATAAATATCTCTTTTAATCCAAAATTTGTGACATTTAGACACATGGCCCCTATCATGGTGTACAAATTTCCCTGATTTTTTGGGTTTGTTTTGTTTACATTTAGTATTTTTCAAAATTCAAAAACCTTCAAAATTATTATTGTCTAGTTTTAGAAATCAACTAAAAATATTAAAGACCCTCTAAAAAATTCAAAAAAATTATTGATTGCTTGTTTTTGTGTGTTTTGATTTTTGTTCAATTTTTGTCACATGTGCATTTATAAATACCCTAAAATATGAAAAACATTTAAAAAATTAGAAAAATCATTATAAATTCATAAAAACTCAAAAAAATGCATTTTTGGTTTCTGTAGTTTGATTTTTATTTTTAGTTTATCATAAAATTATTGCTCGAATTTTATAGGCTTTTTAAGTATTTTTAAATAGCCTTTAGATTCTGGCTGCACACTACCCTGTATTTTTTACCTTGTTTCATTTTTAGAAAATTAACTAAAAATAAAAAAATCCAAGAAAAATATCAAAAACACTTGACTATTACTAAAAACCAAAAAATATTTTTTTTGAATTTTCTGAGCATTTTTGGTGTGTTTGTTTGTTTGTGCTTTTTTAATTTCTTTTACATTTTTTCTCAATTTTAAAAATTACAAAAAAAATTGAAAAACATAAAATCCACCTTTTCTTATTATTTTTTTATTTTATTTGGATTTTCGCTACTTCGTAGCCTAGGCATACCGTGCTCCTTGTGTTCGACTGTGGTAGCTATACGAGGTAAAATAAAATAGCGAGACCACTATTAGTGCTTGATTGCTTGATTTTCGTGTTTGGTGGTCTTTGTTTTCTTGATTGAGTCCGATCTGAGAGGTTGAGGTCGCAACAACCATTGATACCTTTTTATCTTAATCGCTCGGGTCGCTCATCAGGACTCTTCAGGTCCGTAGTGACTTAATTCTTCAAGCCCACTAGGTTATGTTCACATGTTGTCTTAATTAGCCTAAGTAGAACACTTAACAACTCACGCATGACTCTCAAAGACAATGGCTTGACTTGGACATGCACCTTACAAGTAGCTCAACACGGATGAGATGGTAAGGAGGCAGAATTCTTTGGCTTGGAGTAGCATAAGAGGGTAGTACAGCTAGCCGTAACCTCTCGTCCTCTAGGGAGGGAAGTGCGCCTCGACTTGGTCTAGTAGCATTGTGGTCTAAAGACGGAAGATTGTGGGTTGCAATAAACATTCAAAGAGGGATAGTCTACTAGCTCAAGAGGAAAAACTCCTTATATACATGTTCCACCATGTAAATATGTTGTAAATATGCACATTAAAAAATGTGCAAAAATATGAAAAACTACAAAAAAGGAGACATGCCTGATTGAAAATAAAATGCCTGCCGGAGTGTATATAGGGAATAAGCAAAGTTTATCGATTCCACTTTCTCATCCCATGAAAGCTTGCAGCTGGAGTATTAGCTACATTGTTAGGCTCCAAGGCATACGTGGCTACACTGGTTACGGTCCATTCTCTTCTTTCCCCCTCTTCTTGAGCTGGTTGTACTTGAACTTAGAAGGGAATACCCCACTCCTCGAGGAAAGACTTGCTAGCTTGGGGGATTAGAGTTACCTTGTTGAGGGAGGTTGTTTCTTTGCCATTTCTGAGGGGGTGAGCTACATATCACTTAGATAGTACAATGAAAGATTCATAGTCATTAGAGTTTGCGCATGTAGACTTGTTCTGACCTGGTTGGATAAGTAGACCTGAACATAGAATGGTGGAACTTGGAGGTTGTTGAGTCTTAAACCTATTTCCCAATAAGGTTCCGCCAAACTAATAATCCAAAGGTCTGACTGAGCTTCATGCTCCAATTTAATGTAGATAAGCTTAATAATCATCCTTGAATCTTTTTCTTTTTTATTCTTTTTTGTTTTCACTTATTTTTCAAATAAGTGTTTGCTAAGGGGCTATCAATAGTAAAGTGTAGGGGGATGATGAGTCTACAATTCTCATTCTTTATTATTTTATTTTAGCTTTATCTTTTAGCAAAACCACATGTAAATGCATGTAAATACAATAACTTATCATCATGCATGCCCTTGTTAATATTGCATAATTAATACCTAATTTATGAAAAATAAAATAATAAAGAGAAAAGAAAACGAATGATGTATTAAGAATAAATACAGAGTGACCCAAACCCCAAGAGAAGATCAAGCTTTGACCTAATTGCAAAAGAAAATAAGTAGAGGGAGATAGGGTTCACTGTGCACTGTACATATCACCTATACTTGTACATAATATTTATCTATATATTTCTGATAAAATAAATTTATATTACTCTATTATACCCTTGTATATAGAATTAGAAATAATATAAAAATAAATTAAAAATAAGAAAAATAAAATAAAAATAAAAACAAAATCATCAACCCTTTGTACAAAATACACATATACACATTAAAGTAACTATTTTATAACCTTAAATAATTTATAAAATCAAATAAAAATTAGTTCATACTCATAAAATCATGTTGTAAATAAATAAAATATAAAATAAAAGTATGTAAAAATAATAAAATAAAAATATTTATACATAATACATAGGTATAATATACATGTATATAATATTATATAATGTATATCCGTTATTTTATTTTTTTAAAAAATTATTAAAAATTACAGAAAATAGTTTAATAAAGAATAAAGACTTTTTTATTTTATATATTTTTTATTTTAAATTCATTACTATTTTTATCCTATTTTCTGTGATTGTTATAAATCCTTGATTATGATTAGTCCAGCTGGGATTGTTGACCCTGGTCAACATCCCCTTCCTAGTCGGGTCCGGTCGGGTCGCACATGCATCGCCAAAGCATTTTCTCTACTTTTTGGCGCTCGACCCAAAGATCTGATGTACTCGATCCATGCACCCAATTGTAGCACGAACTCCCATGATCCTCACGGATCCCTAGGCTCTGTCAGATCTGCCTAGGGTTCTGTGATATACTTAGATCTTCTTGGACCCTGGGTAGTCTATAAATATTCTCTTCCAGTCACCACAACATCGCAGCTCATCCCACGTGCCACTAAATACCCTGATCCACCTTCCTTAGAGTGACAATTATTGGAGGAGAGGCTTAGGACCGCCCGGAGGTTCCTAGAAACTCGACGCTCACTACGTGGTCCGAGCTCTGCCACATGCAACCTCCCAGCCAGTCGCAGCTCGGTTGAGGCCAAGAGCATGACGCTCACCTTCGCCTGAAGCTCAGGAACTCATTTGGACCTTCAGGTATCGCCCATTCTGCCTTCATTTCCAATTTCGACTCCATCTTTCCATTTCATACCTGTTGTAGCTTCTCTCCTCCGACCAGTCTGCCGGAGCTCCATCTTGACCATCTATCTGCTAAGATCGATGCTACACCTCACCCTCCATCTTCTTACGTGGCATGTTCCCCTTGAGGCTCGACCATCAGGTCGATATTAGGACCTAGATCTCCTTCCTCCGCCTTCGTCGGAGATCGACCACCATCCCTGCCGCTTCCCTTAGTCTCTCAAGCAATAACCAGGACCTAAGCGTCACCTCGAGTCCACTCTACGTTTTGTAGGTACAAACGTGCATGAGGAGACCATTCTTGACCTCCAGCTGCTCAGGCGGAGCTGCTCCAAAAGCCCCTTTACCTTCACATACATCCAGCCATTGCTGCCTCCATCTGAGCATCCCACCTGACGTGGAATAGCTTTACGATGCCACCGGACCTCTCTGATCCTTCAACGGAACATCGGATTCCATCCGATGCTCGGTTGAAGTTCGTCGAGGTCTTGTTCTTCCAAACCCTTTCTCCGTCGTTGGATTATCCTGCTCCTGCCAGATAGCATCTGAGCCATCAGACCATGGCAGCTTTGGGACCGTTATATCTGACACATCTGACGCCCACGTTCGAGACAGTTCTTGAACCGTCAGATCTGTAGCAGAGGATGATCAGAGCCTTACGATAGCGATTGTCTCCACACATGCCACGTGCCCCCACAAGGGTATATTTTACCTTTTGCCTCGTAGTTTTCTCTATTTCTCTTTAGTCCGGTAAATAAAATATTTAGTTAAAAACATTTGTAGTTTGGATCCTCTACTTTTAGTATTTGCATTTTAGTCCTGTTGAGTTGAAGTCACGTGTGTCCCCATGTGTTTTCGCAATTTCTTCCCCGAACTTTTATGTCGTTATGGGATGAATGTTAATTTTTGAGAACTACATTTATGCCCCTATGTACCTGAATACGTGTAACACATGACTTGTTGGGATTAATTGCGGATTTGGCCATGTGCTTTATTATAATGTTATTGCTTGGTCCAGAAAATTAAAATATTTGCTATTGAGTCCCTGTGAACTGTGTTTAGTTTGCTTACATTTCATTGGATTTAATAAATATTAAATTAATTCTAAAAATTACCTAAAATGTACTATTATCTCATGCAAGTGTGTAGTTTTTATCATCAATTTCGTGGATTGATTTGATTGCATTTTATATTTTTGAAAATTCTAAAACCATTAAAAATATCCTTGTTTGCCTTATAAAAATAGAAAAATACTTTAAAAGATCCACAAAAATTCTTGTGTTTGTCTTTTATTGTCTTTTAACTCCAGTATCCGCTTTGCTTGAAAAGTATGTATAAAAGCCTTAAAAACATCAAAATAACCAAAATCTTATACAAAATCATATAAAATCAAAGAAAAATCTAAAACTTTTAATTCCCATCCTTGTTTGTATCTTTTTCTATCTATTTTATCATAAAATTGCTAACCATGACCTTGGGGCATTTTAGATATTTTTAACATGCAATTTGGTCATGATTGTGCACTTTTTTGCATTTTGAGCACTGTTTGATTTTTATAAAATCGCAAAAATATCTGAAAAACTTAGAAAAAATACCAAAAATATTTTAGAACCTATAAATCCTAAAAAGTATTTTCTCTATAATTTTATGAGCATTTTTGTCTATTTTAAAAAATACAAAAAGAGTGTTGTATGTGTCTTTTACCTTATGTGCTTGCTTGCCTTTATTCAAAATTTTAAAAAATTGCAAATTAAAAACCACTAATAAATATTTTATCTTCGAAAATTGACTATTTAGTTATTTAATCGTGCTCCTTGTGTTCGACCCTGTTAATATACCATGTAAATAAAAATAGCGACCTCATGCATGCTTTGATTTATTAATCTGTGTAGTGGTTGATTTTTCTTGTGACCGATTCGGTTGATTATGGACAACGACACTTCACATTTTTTCCACCTTAGTCGATCTCGAGTTTCACATCATCACTCACACTATTCATTGAGCTGCTAAGATCCTCTATATGCTCCTGAGGGTGATCTACACCTGAGAGGGTGCTAACGTCCAAGCCCCATCGATGGGGGCCTAGAGGTCAACGAAGAAGGGCAGCACCTAAAGCTCATGTGCAACATCTAATCAAACCCTAGATGGGTCTCTTTGTCGCACAACCAGCACTAAAAGGACAATGAGTTAAGGGAAAACTGCCTCAACTCGTTAAGGGGTGGAGATGGGCTATGGTGGAGTCCTGCGGAAATCTCCAGAGTAATGGAGGAGTTACAGATCTTGGAGCCTGATCTAGGATCGATCAAGATGAATGGAAGGCGTCTAGATGATGCAGAAGCACTACGAAGAGAAGTAAGGGTGGTGGCGAAGTCGGTACTGAGGCCAATAACAAGGCACAGAGGCCAGATCCTAGAGCTCTAACATACTCTAATCTATTGGGAATCCAGAATAAAATGATAGGAAATGCATGAAATAAATGCAAAACTAAATGCATGAACTAAATCTACACAATAAATGCAAGAATAATAGCTCATGCATGGCGGTGAGGCCAAGGAGTAGAGAATCGCACAGAGCTCAGCTCCGGCGATGATTGGGTCATCCTGGGAGCCTTGTCCTCACTGTAAATCCAATGGGAACCATCTTTTCACAATAATCCTCGCATCTAAAGGTGGATCTAGGGTTACATCTCACCAAGAAGGATCAAAACTTCAAAAATGGTCAAGGGATTAGCTATATATATTCAAGGTTTGACCTAGGATTTACATGCATATTGAGATGTGTACGAGGTGAAGGAGTGGTCGGCATGAGGGAGCAGTATGTTGAGATGATTTCTCATGAAGAGAGCAAGTCAAATCGATCCTTGTGCAAGGCAAGATAAATTTGAGAAGAAGGATAGCTCGATGTTTCTGACAGGTCAGAGACGAGGGGAGGACAATTGACAAAGCTGTCAACAAATGACATGCTCTGATTGGGCTACATAGGCCACTACACAACATAAAGGGGAAGAAAATTGAAAGAAAATGAGAAATAAGATAGAAATAAGTTTATTTGCAAAAAATAAAACATAAGAAATATTAATTATTTTAGAAGCTAATTTATTATGATTTTTATTTATTTTTGCAACATAATTCTTTAGGTATAATTGTTTATATACTATTTTTTAAGTATTTATTTATACATTTTATGTATTTGTATTTTTATTTATTTATTTATTTATATATATAAGACTATATATAGATATTTTATTTATTTACAAGTTATTCTAATACATATGTACATATTTATGTGAGATTTTTATAATTTGTTATATTCTTAAACAAATACATGTATTATACCTAATAGGTATATCATACCTATATTTTGATATTTTTATTATTTATTCTAAGTCTTTTTAATTGGTTTTAATTTTTATTTATATCTTTAATAAATAATGCATAGTATGTACAATTATTTAAAAATATGTACATTAAATTTATTAGTATAAAATATAGATGTACAAAGAACATTGTACCCCAAATACTCGACTTTTGTATATCCAATTAAAATGAAAACCACCTTTATTTGATACATAATTTAATTTTAAGAATAATAAAGGTGAGTTTGGTTCAATTTGAGTTTATATAGAGGAGATTATTTGTTTGTGAAGTTCGGTTTGCGGTTTTTTTATCTCTGTGTATATATCACATTATGTGTGATTTATTTTGGAATTATTTTTTTTAATTTTCTACGTATTAATATGTATAAGAATCATATTGAACTAATTTTTATTTAATATATGTAAAATGAGAAATAAAATTGATGAATATTGGGTTATATGCAAAAGAATTAGGGTTTTGTTGTGTGTTTTTGTACAATTATTGGCCATAGCGCTCCCTACTTTATTCCTTCCCGAACAAGTCAATATTGACTTGGTCTCAGGATTCAGGGTCATTTCGTATCTTTGATACTTCATTTATTTTTTTTTAATTTCCTTTGTTCTTTTATTTTGGATATAAATACAAGTATTTATACAATATTTACATGTTAAATAATGGATGTTATTCTAGGAAAATTAATGGTATTTACATGTATTTTATTAGGGATTTAATGTCAAAATGATTGAATAAAGATAATGTATTGGATATTCATCACCTATTCCGAAACTTCATGAGTTTCCGATTTAGGACTATGTTTGAAGTTTGGGTGTTACAGATGTATAAGAATACTGGGCTTTTTATGATTTTGCCATCAGCCAAAAGAAAACAAGAACCATATTGTTGCTCTTAGAGATGAGAAAGAAATTAATGCTAAATAAGATTTATTGATGGGGCCATCTACTTTGAACGAAGACGAGCATATCATGTCATTGAAAAAACTAAAGCTCCAGAACTTTGTGGAATAATCATTGAGTTCACTAAGAAAGTTTATTCTATATTACATGATGACTTCATGAACATGATGACCCATTACCCTATATTCTCGAGACCGCGAATGTATCTTTCTAAGTAAACGAGACTTCAGTGGGTTTCATTACTCCTTTGCGAGGGGTTCAACATGGTGAACCATTTCCCTACTAATATTCATACACTCTCCATCGCTTATGGATGCTAGATAAGTTGGTGGATCACGTCATTATCTTGGGTTTCAAAATGGTCTTGAAACCCCTGTCATTACCATTCAATTCGTTGATGATTTACAAAATTTCCTTTAAATTTGATAGCGAACGCCGAAGGAACCATTATTCACCTTGACCATTTACCAAGATTTTGATATTAGAAATAAATCAAAATAAGTCAGTATTCATTGATATTAACCTCTACCACGAGGAAGTTCATATGGTCCAAACGACCCTAAATCTATCCCCAGCGATATGCTGGTAAATTAGTTAGGGCTCCTTTTATCACAATGATGGTTGAACTCCCACTCTTTGGCTGAGGGCTACCACGAATGAGAAATCATTCCTCTCTTTGGTTGAACTCCCTCAACGAGCACCTATCACTTGAGCCACTTGGCTATATATATATGCTTGGCATTTGGAAACAAGCACTGCTGGGATAATTTACCTAGCATTCAAAATATAATTTGTTTAAGGCCTTATCCAATCAATTCCCCCTGGCCCTATAAAACATACTCTCCGTTTTAGAAAAAAATATTTAAAAATTTTGCAGGCTCGAGAAGAATGTAATGATTGTGATTGGTATTCTTTTCCAATCCGCTCGAAAAATAACTCACTCTCTATGAACAATACTATTCACCCGTTGCTAGTGGATGGAGGGATGATCTCGACTTCAAACCAGAACTTCCAAGGATCTTGTACTTTCTTTTGGTTACTGCTGCACAACGAAAGCATTACGCATGATGACTCTGCATAACCTCTGTCAACCAATACTTTCATTGTAAAAATGCCTCAAAAACGCGCATCACTTATTTAAAGAGAGTGATTTCATAAAAAGAATTTTTCATGCTCGTGGAGTGGTTCAAGATCCACTTAGCATAGAAGTGCTTCCTCTCACATGCATGTGATTTAATCAACACCAGTGATGAAACACATTGGGAGCTAAAGAGCCACAAGGCATTTCAGGGTACCCATCTTTCCATCAAGAAAGCCTTCGATGAACTTTACCTTCTTTGGCAAGCCAGAACTATTTTTGTTCGAGATGTGAATCTGAGTAGTGCTTGAACTTACGATTTGCTGAGTTTGCCTTGGATTAAGTCTGAATCTTGGAGACATATGCTTGAGGATTTTGCTTTCATCAAAGCTCTATTTCAATCAATCTCTCGCTCTTCCTATGGTCGAAGATAGCTGTTTGATTTTCTTCTCATAAGACAATTGTAAATCACATCATTCAACTTTTGGGGAGGCAAAAGAAAAAATCGCTTCAGCTTGGTGGTTCCTTTGGAAACAGCGATATTCGAGATTCTATAACGCTTCTGAGTGCAAAATTTGCCATTCTATAAAGTTCTTGGATCCTCGCCTTTACGGCTTCGTACCGTTTTTTCTATTAAAAAGACTCTGAACGCTTGGGAGATCACACCGAAATAAATAACTTCTTATGGACCTTGTTGGTTGAGGGCGCAGATCCTCTGCAGTAAGTGAATTGTAGCAGAATCTGCTGCAATTCACGGATGGAGGACACGTGTCCTCAGTGAGATCCAATGGCCCGCCCGCCTCCTGCCCCTAATCGTCTCCCTCCCTCGAATCCCTACCGCCCCCGACTCCCTCCTCGCCGGCCGCCTCCCTCCCGCACCCAAGCCCCCACCGCCTCTCGCCCCGATCTCATCCACGACCTCAGCGCCTCTCGCCGCCGCCCTCTCCCCGACCCCGAGCCCCCTCTCGCCGTCCTCGAGTTGTCTCCGACCCTCTCGCCGTCCTCGAGGCCCTTCGTCGAGCCCTCTCGCACCCATCGGGCCGCCTCGCCGCCAACCTCTCGCACCCGTGCCCACAACGCCTCTCGCCGTCCTCGAGCCCCCTCGCCGAGCCCACTCGCACCCGCCGCCTCTCGCCGTCCTCGAGCCGTCCTGAAAAGCGAGAAAGCGAGAGCCGCTAAATAGTGGTCTGACAAATCAGACTCACTGTCGCTGATGCGACTACTCAAGCCTCTTCGTTCTTCAACAATTAACCCACACAATCAATCGAGGAATGAATAGCAAGGATTAAAATTTATTATACCCTACTAAAGATGTACAACGGCAAGCAAGTAAGGGTCGAACTCTGGAAGCAAGGGTGTAGAGCATAGATAAAAATCCAATCCTAGGTCTAATACACAACTTAGCCAATCTAATTTCTTTTTGTGGGTTTTTAATTTTGAATTTTTTATTTAATTTTTAATTTAATTTTTAATGTTGTATTTTGATTTTTTTAATTTTCTGATTTTTATAATTTTATATTTTACATTTTTTTTATTTCTTTTTCAATATTGGAATTTAAAACCAATGTAATAAAAGACAAGATAAAATATGTATAAAAATATGCAAAAATATCCAAAAATTCAGAAATAAAATCTTTTTGATATTTTTAGGATTTTTTACTGTTTTTGTGATTTTTGGGGATTTTTCAAGGTGTTTTTGGTATTTTTAAATACTGAGATAAGGGAAAACAATGGAAAATGTGCTGGCTGTAAGGAAAATGGAAATTAAAAATAGCAAACAGCAACCAAAATCTTTCACACTAATTTTCAAATAAAGAGAACAAAATATAGAGTAAACAGGAACTGAGTTTACTATTTTTGGAGTTTTCTGCAGTTTTATAGATTTTTTTGACGTTTTTGAGTGTTTTTAAATTTTTAAGGTTTTTCTTTTGAGATTTTTAGTGAATTTCTGGTTGAAATTAAAGCAGGTCAAAACACACAATAGAAATATTTTTGGAATTTTTTAAGACCTTCTAATATTTTTTTGGTATTTTCTAAGCTAGACAGTGCTGAAACAACATGTTTTTGATTTTTAATAAATATAAAAATAAAATAAAATCAAAACCTAAAATTATCATGTGAAAGTAGAAGCAAACAGGAGCTTAAACCTATTTTTTGAGAATTTTTAGCAATTAAATGAGGTGTGAAATAAATCAGCTAAGCACACAAAAATCCTAAGCCTGACAGGGGTATAAATGTAATTATAAAGACATCCAGGGGCTCAGATGCAAATTTCACCAAAAAGGCACGCACAGATCACGTGATATGTCATTCACAGGCGCATAATTGTAATTAATGAAAACCGGCTGGGCATACATGCAATTTCTCCAAAAAGATATTTAATTAACTACGCACAGGGATATAATCGCAAATAACTAAAAGTTCTGGGTCGAACATGTAAAATACCTAGAAGTCACGCGCCCCAATCACGTGAGGTGACGTGGCGTGGACTAAAGTGCAAATAGTGAAACTGTGAGGGCCTGAGTGCAAATATTGCAAAACTTTTTAAACTCCAAACGAAAGTTTTTAGACTAAAACGTAAATACAAAAAGTCGTGTGTGGAAGATGCAAAATACCCACGGGCTCGATCGTGCGGCCGATGGCGTCCCACTAATCCACGTGGCGCGCATCCGACGGTGCGTTCCCCTTCGTCCTGGGTGGCTGAGATTAGGTCTTCAAGGATTGATCGGACGGCTGGAGGCGCTTGACGATCGGACGGCGTAGATGGCGTCTGGAGGTGGCCCCTGATCCAACGGCAAGGGAAGGTTCACGAAGAACACCTCCCCGGCGAGCTTCGATCGGCGATTGCGGCCGACACACGGCCGCTCCGGCCCCCGGATCAAGGGCAAAAGGATCCTGGGGCCCTTCCGCGTCAGATGGTGGCCTCCGGCGAGGCGGAGGCGGCGAGAAGCGGCCGGACGAGGAAGGCGACCTGGGCGGAGGAGCCTGGAGTCGATGACGGTCGATGGAGCCTCTCTGGGGCTCGGACCTGAAATGTTAAGTGCACAAAACCCAGGCGAACAAAATGGTGGGGTCTGATGGGTCAGCTGAGGCGACAGGTGGTGCAGGCGGAGAGCTCCGGCGAACGGCGGAGAACGAGGCTCGGTCGACTCGATCTGAGCGAGATCGAGATGAATGAAGGGTGCTGCGTGATGAAGGAGTGAAGGGGAAGATAATGGAGGGGGTTTGAGGTCGAGTCGAGGCGTTGGATGGACGGAGATGATGGGCGGAGCTCAGCTCCGCCGTGGGTTCGATCAACGATTCACGGCGATTGGATGAACGACAAGCCAAACTGCTACCTAGCTAACCTAAACTATGCTACAGCTACAAGAAAACGAAGAGAAAGGGGAGGAAACTCACCAGAGGTGACGGGCTGTGAAGCACGGCGGAGCTCCGGCGACGGGTCGAATCACTTCGATTCAACACCAAACAACGCAAACCCCGGGTCGATTCGACTCCTACTGTCACTAGGAGCATGAAGAGGTAGAGGTTTTTGGTTGAAAATGGCGAAAGAAGGATTAATTTCAAATTGAAGTCGGGGGCTCTCTTTTGTAGGGTTGACGGATGGCGTGAAAGACGAGGGTTGAAACGCCTCGATCAGTGGTCTTCAGCCCCAGATTTCACTAGGGCGTGAATCACCATTGATCGAGGAGCAAAAATGCAGGAGGCATCGATATGGATTGGTGCAAGGTGGAGCCTAGGAAAATGCGAGAAGAAGAGACAAAGGCGACTCTGACAAGTCTGAAGGGGAAGGTCAGATAGTTGACCTAGGTCAACTGTCAGACCAACCTGGTTGGTCCACGTGGACCAACCAGGAAAAATCCTCACAAAATGATTTCAAAATTCAAAATAAAGTAGTAACTTATTTTATTTATTTATGGTTATAAAATAAAAAATGCTTGTAATTTAATAAATTATTTTTTGGTAATTTTTATTTATTTTTGTTGGGTGTATTTTTACAAGTTTGCATTCATACCCTTATATAGGTATATTACTCTATATATTGTATTCTCTTATTTTTTATTTTGTATTTTTAATTTATTTAATTTTGTTTATTAATTTATATAATTGAAAAGTATTTTTATACACTTAATTATATTTTTATTTATTTTTCTGAGATGTTTTGTATGTTAAATAAAATAGAAGTGTATTTTATATAGGTATAAGTATAGGTAGTATACCTATGTATCATATTTACAAGTATTTTTATTTTGTATTTTCTTTGCATTTTATTCTAATTTTAATGCACATATATATTATAAGTATTAATTATAAAAATAATAAATAAATAATAAATTGAATATTTTAATCTGTACAATTATACAATGGGGTTCCAAAACTCAACTTTCAAACCGTAGCTCCGCCAAACGCGAAACCACCGCCATTAAATAGATTATTTTCTTCTATATACAATTAAAGATGAGTATGCTGCATTTAGAGTTTTCATTTGTGAGATACGGGTCTGGGAAGTTGGGATTCTGGATTTTTATTCAGACCATAACTTTTTATCTGTACATTATTTTTCAGTGAAATCAATTTTGTATTTTTCTTTATTTAATTATCTACAATTTTCATCTACAAAGTTTCTTTATTTGATGAATAAAAAGTGGAACCAAAAATAGGTCCCAAAATGAATAAAGAATGAATAGAATGTATAGGTATTTTATCTGTATTTTGACCTTATCTCCCCCTACTTTATTCCTGGTTGACCTATTCATCAAGATGCCTAGGTCTCGGGGGTTTTGAGTCATAAAATATTTACAATATTTTATTCTTTTTCTTTTCTTTATTTATTCTATAATTTTGGTTTTAATTACAGTATTTTATACATTAATATGATGCACATGCATGGATGCTAAGATGATGATTTTAAGGGTATTTACAGGTATTTGCTAGGGTTTTTTATGCCAAAATGATAGAATAAAGATGATGAAATGTGGATTCATCATCCCCCTATACATTACCTTTGCTAGTCCCTAGCAAACACTTATGCAATAAGTGCAAAAAGAAAAGAATGAAAAGAAAAAGAATAACTTGGATTTTATTTGATTACCAAACTTGTCTTCGCAAAATCAAAGTTTGGAGCTTAAGTCGGACCTTTGGAATTTTAGTGTGGGCGGAACCTTAGTGAGAACCGTGTTTGAAATTCAACAGTCCTTGAGAATCCCAAAACTCTGTCCAAGTCTCCTCAATAGCCAGGTCAGAAATACTTCAATTCATACGCAAACTCTTACGACTATGAGTCTGACTCGCACAGTGTAAGTGATGGTGGCTCTCCCCAACTAAAATGATAAAGAAACTGACTTCTCCGGTATGACAACCCAATGATTCCCCAATCCAGCAACTCCATCCTCGAGGAGCGGGGTATTCCCTTCTAAGTTCAAGTGGCAACCAGCTCAAGAGGAGGGGGTGAAGAGAATAATGGACGGTAGCCAGTGTAGCTACCTATACTGGGATGCAAGACCAGTGTAGTCAAGTCATCCTGCTGCAGGCTCACATATTTGACTTTGGAACTCAAGCTTGCTTATTGACTTTGTACATACTTGCAGGCTTTTTATTTTTGTACATGCCTGAACTTTTTTTTTTGAAATACTATTCACAGCAGCATTTACATAAGGAGTTTTTCCTCCTGAGCCAGTAGACTATCCCTCTTTTGAAGCTTTATCGCAACCCACAGCCTCCTGTCTTTAGACTTCCTAATCACTGGACGGGTTGGGGTGCACTTCCCTCCCTAGAGGAGGACAAATGTTTCCACTTGTGTGCGTCTCATACCGGCAAATCCAATCCCCTCACCACTCCAACTGAGTTGAGCCATGTGAAAGGTGCAAGTGTCCAAGTTAGGTCATTATCAACAAGAATCGTGCGTGTGCTCCGAAATACTCTACTTAGGCAGTCAAGAATCCATTGAACCAAGTCCCGTGATCCTCAAAGAATTAAGTCAACTAGACCTGAAGTACCTCAAACCCAGTTCCTATAAGGTTCCTGTTATTAGGTAGATTTAAGGTCCAATCAAGCTCCAATCTCCGGATTTTACTTAGACTTGTTCGACTATCAAACTCAATCCGAAAAATGCTAATGCTATGCAAATGAAATGCGGAATGCAGAAAATATTTTTGTGATGCAATTTTCAAAGGTTTTGAACTTTTTATGGATTTTTGAAAATATGATGCATGCATTTTTTTATTTTTCAAAAAGATTTTTCAGATTTTTTTGGATTTTAATTTTGCAAATGTTTTTGAGATTTTTGGAAACAAAAAGATTTTGGCTAAAATCTAGGTTAAAACTATGTACACGGGAGTGCTTCTTTGTATATACAAGAAGTGGATTTTAAGAATTTACAAGGGTAAGTGGTCAATTTTATACATATAGATATAGTGGATTTTGGTGCGATGTATGTATTCTTCAAACTTATTTGACACAAGCTTTTCACACAATTTTTGAAAACTATAGTCCAAAATAGTTTTTACAAACATTTTACAAACATGTACACACATTTGAAAATCATTTTGCAAAGGCTTTCAAACAGTATATATAGGATTTTCAAAACATTTTTGCAACCATTTTTCAAACCATTTGCAAATCATTTTTCAAACATTTTATTTCACACAAAGAAAAAAAGTTTTTACAAACCACACATTTTTACAAAGGTTGAAAACATGTAACAAAATATTTTCAAAATAGTTTTCAATAAATGTTCACGAGGATTTTCAAACTATTTTTCAAACATTTTGCAAAAAACATTTTCACCTTATTTATAAATCAGTAATTACACAAAAATAATTTGAGGAACAAAACACCTTTTTATTAAGGATTTTTAATGAATTTTAAAGAATAATTAGCCATATTATTAGGAAAATACGAAAGTACGAGTTATGGCTAAAGTATATACGCAGTATATACAACCCCCCTATACTTAGCTTGAGCTATGTCCTCATAGATCAGAGAGAAAAGAGAAGACATAACTCGTACTGAGTATAGGAAAATCTAAAGAATAAAGGAATACATAGATGAATGAACGAATGAGAAGTTGACCGTCCCCCCTATACTTAGGATCAAATAATCCTAAGTATAGCAGACTGTAAACAAAGCAGGGAGGGTCAAGGGTGGGAATGAACAGATCGTACTCAGATTGTCTCCTCCTATACTTAGGGTACGATATCCCTAAGTATAGACAAGAAGAGGAGACAATGGAGAGGATCAAAGAATAGAACAACCGGGGTGCACACCCCCCTATACTTAGGACAAAGTACGTCCTAAGTATGGAAAACTGTCTACAGGGCGGCACCTTTTTGATAGATAAAGAAGATATAATAGCAAAAGAAGAAAAGAAGAAAAGAAGAAAAGAAATGAGATTGGATATGAGCAACTCGGGATGCGCATCCCCCCTATACTTAGGATAAAGTACATCCTAAATATAGCAGTGATGGAAAGGGATGGCATCAATTTGGTAGAAGAAGGTTCAAGAGACTGAAAAGAAGAAAAGAAGAAAAGAAAAATCATTCAAAAATGTTTTGATATACTTCGCCTTTTTCTGCCTCTTCGGAGATATTCAGCTCATCCTCATAGATCACTTGAATTGAATCAACGACTGCCATGAATGTATCATGTTCAAGGTATGGCTTTAGAAGCTGTCCATTGACTACAAAAGGCCGTGCGTCAGCTGACAGATTGGATATCACTACACTTCTGTTGTCACGCACCTGCCTAACCATGAACGGCCCAGTCCATTTGCTCTTCAATTTGCCTGGAAAGATCTTCAATTTCGCATCGAACAACCACACCTTTTGACCTGGATCAAAGGACTTGCGACTTATGTGCTTGTCATGCCATGTTTTGACCTTCTCCTTGTACATCAGGTTGTTGTCATATGCGTGGTCTCTGAATTCCAGTAATCTGTTCAGATCTGGTTTTCTGTTCTTTCCTGCTTGCTTGGAGTCCAAATTACAGATATTAATGGCCCATAAAGATTTGTGAATGAGTTCAACCGGCAAATGACATGGCTTGCCATACACAAGGCGGTAGGGAGACATTCCCAAGGGTGACTTGTACGCTGTTCTGTAAGCCCAAAGAACAGAATCAAGCAGCTGAGACCAGATCTTGCGATCCGGACGCACAAGTTTCTATAGTATTGTCTTAATCTCCCTGTTTGAACATTCAGCTAAGCCATTGGACTACGGGTGGTAGGGTGAAGCAACACGAAGTTCAATGCAGAATTCTTGGGTCAGCTTCTTCACCTCTCTGTTTATGAAATGGCTACCCCTGTCAGATATGAGAATCTTGGGGATCCCGAACCGTGCTATAATGTGATCTCTCAGGAATCGACAGACAGTCCTACTGTCGGCGGCTTGGGCGAGGATAGCTTCCACCCATCGACTTACATAATCGACAGCAAGCAGAATGTGTTCATAACCCTGGCTGTTGGGAAACGGGCCCATAAAGTCGATACCCCATGCGTCAAAGACGTCCGAGATCTGAATGTACTTCAGAGGCATCGTGTTTCTCATTCCTATGGTTCCGCCCATCTTCTGACAGTCAGTGCAGCGTTTGACATACTCATCTGCATCTTTAAATAATGAAGGCCACCAGAGTCCACTTTGAAGAACTTTCGTTGCCGTTCGTTTCCCTGAATGATGCCCTCCAGAATCCTGATCGTGACATAAGGTGAGGACACTTGGAACTTCCTCCTGAGGAATACACCTCCTCCAGATGCAATCTGCTCCCTCACGAAACAGATGCGGGTCTTCCCACAGGTAGAAATGGATTTTAGACAAAAATCTGTCTATTTTCAACTTAGGCCAGTCCTGTGGGATTTTCTTGGCAACTAGATAGTTCACAATGTCCGCATACCAAGGAAGTGAGGCGACAGACAGAATCGACTCATCTGGGAAGGTCTCTGTGATAGGCTACAGTTTCAGCTCAGGAGACTCTGGTTGAGGAAGTCTTGACAGATGATCGGCCACTACATTCTTTACCCCAGGTTTATCTCTGATTTCTAAGTCGAACTCCTGGAGGAGAAGGATCCATCGGATGAGACGTGGTTTGGCGTCCTTCTTCTGCTGTAAATACCGAATGGCCGAATGATCAGTGTAAATGATTACTTTGGACCCAAGGAGGTAAGATCTGAACTTTTCCAAAGCAAAGACTACCGCTAGCAGCTCCTTTTCAGTGACAGTGTAGTTTCTCTGGGCTTCATCGAGCGTTCGGCTAGCGTAGTGAATCGCAAATGGTACATTGTCTTTCCTCTGTCCCAGTACAGCTCCGATGGCATAATTTGACGCGTCGGTCATAATCTCGAAAGGCTGAGTCCAAATCGGTGACTGTAGGATAGGGGCCTGCGTGATGAGCTCTTTCAACTGATCAAAGGCAAGGAGCACACGGTCGTCTACAATGAATTCATTGTCCTTGCCGAGCAATTCAGTCAGCGGTCTGGCCAGTTTGCTGAAATCTTTGATGAATCGTCGGTAAAAACCGACATGGCCCAAGAATGACCGGACTTGCTTGATATTTGTAGGTGGCTCAAGCTTGGAAATTACATCCACCTTAGCCGGATCAACCTCCATGCCACGTTTAGAAACAACGTGACCCAGCACAATTCCTTCGATCACCATAAAATTGCTCTTCTTCCAAGAGAGCACAAGATTGACTTCGCAGCACCTCCGTAAGACTCGGTCTAGATAGTCTAGATATTGATCAAATGAATCCCTGTAGACCGAAAAATCATCCATAAAGTCCTCGAGAAAGTTGCCCACCATATCGGCAAAGACTGCAAGCATACACCTCTGAAATGTAGCTGGAGCGTTGCAAAGCCCGTACGGCATCCGTCTGAAGGCATATGTGCCAAAAGGACAGGTGAACGTGGTCTTCTCTTGATCTTTCGGAGCAATGGCAACTTTATTATACCCAGAGTATCCATCCAAGAAGCAGAAGTATTCCTTCGCGGCCAATCTCTCCAAGATCTGGTCGATGAAGGGTAGAGGAAAGTGGTCCTTCTTGGTGGCGAGGTTAAGTCTTCTGTAATCCACGCACACTCGTCAAGAAGTGGGTACTCTGGTGGCAATCTCCTCTCCTTTGTCATTCTTGACAATGGTGATCCCTGATTTCTTGGGCACAACATGCAGCGGGCTCACCCATTTGCTGTCGGAGATGGGATAGATAAATCCCGCATCGCACCATTTCTGGATCTCTTTCATAACAACCTCCCGCAGGTTCGGATTCAATCTTCTCTGCAGTTCTCGAGAGGGTCTGCAATCTTCTTCCAGAAAGATGCGGTGTGAGCAAAGTGACGGATTAATCCCATGGAGATCAGAAGTTCGCCAGCCTATCGCCTTGCGGTTGCGTTCAAGAACCTCCATCAGACGAGATTCTTGGTCTTCAGTCAGATGGGCATTGATAATGACCGGGTGCATATTAGGTTCTCCCGCAACGAAGGCATACTTCAAGTTGGAGGGCAAAGGTTTTAGCTCCAGCGAGGTCTGAGCTGCTTCCGTGGTGACTTCAGCTATCAGTGTAGGCGGTGATTCATGCAACTGTTCGGTGTCCACCTTGTTCTCATCTATTTCTTCTCTCAGATCCTGACAGAATTCCTCAATAATTTCTTCTTCATTCAAGGATTCTTCAGACTTCAGCTCTTGGTTCTGAAGGCACATTACTCCCACAACAGTTTCTTGTAGTACATCAGCAAGTTCCTCATCTTGATTGATACAGGGGAATTCGACTGCGGTCTCCATTTCCTTCTCGGGACGGAGGAGTTCATGGATCTCATTCTCATCCAGAAATAGGTTGGTATCTTGAATTTCTGCTAGAAAATCGTAGTCTTCATCATGTTCGATCACCCTTGCACATGACGCAGATGTCTGTTCAGCTGGTGTTCTCTCAGACAGGGTCTCTACTCTGATAGTTTCATTCCCAGCTCCAAAAGTGATTTCTCCCGTCCCATAATTCACCACTGCGTTTGATGTCCGCAGAAATGGTCTTCCGAGTATGATCGGGGTAAGGAGCAACGGAGCGGGGACGTCCATATCTAATACCACAAAATCGGCCGGGAATGACTTTCCCTAAACCGTGACGATCACGTCCTCCAACAGGCCCCTAGGCCGCTTGACTGACTTGTCTGCAAACTGCAGAATCATCTTTGTAGGCTTGAGCGGTCCTAACCTGAACTTCATGAGTAGTGAGGCTGGCATCAAATTGACAGATGATCCACTGTCGAGGAGTGTTCGCTCGAATTCCTGATTAAACATCTGGCAACGTACAAGAGGTGCTCCCATATCTGGCTTTTTATCCGGGAGGTTGCTGCCTCTTTAAGTCCTTTCTTCACGGCTGGCATGTACTCAAGAGCTTTCATCAATGGCATATTCAATACCAAATTCTGAATGATTTCTATGATGGCAGGATCAGACAAAGCATTTTTCAACTTTTTCATTTTTTTGTGTTTTTTCATTGCTTCAGGGAAAGGAATATTTACAAACTCTTCACCAATATCATTCAAAATAGTTTCCATATCGTTGTTTACAGGTAGATGATAAAAAGGAATGGATTCATCTACAATTTGCGGACCAAAAATGACAGGCTCGGCTTCAGGTGCTGGCGTTGGACTCGCTGCAGGTGCGGTGCTTCTCCTGTCAGGAACTGGCTCAGATGCGGGTGCAGGCGTCTCCAATGCTGGCTGATCTCCACCGAGGTTGCTTCTATCTTTTTGTGTTTTTCGATTTTCTTCATTTTTTGTGGTTTTCTGGATGCCGGTGCTGCTCCCAAAATGCTGGCTGGCCCTAGTGTTGGCTGGACTGACGATTCCCCGTCAGATGCGAGATGCTTTCCCTTCACCGTCGTCGATGGCTGGAGTGTCCTACTGCTCCTGAGCGTAACAGTGTTAGATAAAAAACAATTAATTTCACCTGATTCGGGTTGGACACTGCCGGCTACCTGCTCCTTGCGTCGGAAATTGTTAGGGTTAGCTTCGACCTGGGCTGGTATGACTGTTTTGGTTGCCGTCAGGTCGTCGATCTTCTGGTTCATCTCAGCCATATTCTTCATCAACTGCTCCAAACAGGCCAGGGCTGGATTGGCCGGTACAATCTCAGAGGATTCCCTTTGCTGGGATCTAGAATGCCGGTATGGCGGCTGAGATTGCGACTGATATACTTGTGAAAAATGTTGAGGAGGAGGGTTGGAGGGGTACTGCGAGTTGTGCTGATTGTATTGAGCAGTCGGTTGCTGGTGATATCCCTGTCCACGATATCCGGACTGCTGAGGACCATGTTGGTAATTCTACCTCCAAGTGTTCCCGTGTGAGGGAGGCTGGTACTGGTAAGGCCGCTGGAATGGTCTCCCACCCTGCTGCTGCTGATGATAGGGTCGGTTGCCCATGTTCTGACCGTGAGAGTGTCCCTGAGGACGGGTCAGCTGCGCTTCATTGTTCCAGACGCCATTGATCTCCTGGATCAGTGGCGGGGGTGGAGAGAACTGCTCGGAGTATGTGGGCTGGTGCTCTGGTTGGTATATAACCATCTACGTCTGAGGCTGCGGTGGCTGCTCTGGAACTTGCACGTAGTACACGTGTTGGACTGGCTGGGGCTGCGGTGGAGTCGGCTGAGGGTTTTGCTGCATTGTAGGCTCTTTCTTCTCAGCGTTCGGCTCTGCAGAGGTAGACACAGTGTTGCACATGTTTGCATTCAATGCTCGGACGAGCTGCTCCAGCTGCTGGTAGATCTGGTCGAGCTTCTCCAGACCTTGGGTCCTCTTCTCTATGACTGCCAGATTTTCGAGGTCCTGCAACCTCTTCTCGATGATATCCACTTTGGACAAGTGGCTCCCAATGATGCTCAGGTTGGAGCTCTCATCTTTGTCCTCGGTGTGAGAAGCCATGTTAACTGGCTTGCTGATGGCGGGTGGTGGCTTCATGTAGCTTCTGGACGAGGATTGGGCTGCTTCTCCCTCAGCCATTTCTTCGAAGACGTTCCATACTACGTCCTCGTCCTTGTTAAAATGTGAACCGCCGCAAGCTGCATCCACGAGCTTTTGGCTCTCGAATAATAGCCCCCCAAAGAAGTGTTGTACGAGACTGGTTTTTGGTATTTCATGGTGGGGGCACTTTTCCTGGAGATCTTTGAATCTCTCCCACGCTTCATGGATCGTCTCGTGGGGATGCTGGCAGAAACTGGAGATCCGGGCGCGCATCTGATTTAATCTCCCAAGAGGATAGAATTTATGGAGAAAGGCAGACTTCAATCCCTCCCAAGTGGTGACGACCTTCCCAAGATGGTCAACCCAATAAAGGGCCTTGTCTTGAAGGCTGAAGGGAAACGCAGTCATCTTGACTACATCCAGAGGGATTCCGGGGTAATGAGCAGTGGAACAGATGCAGCCAAACTTCTTGAGAAAGATGTATGTTTCTTCAGTGGTGTTCCCATGGAAAGTGGGAAGCAATGACAGAAATTGCGGCTTCAATTCGAAGTGAGCGTGCATACGTGGAACTTGAATCTAGTCAGTGATACGCCCTGCTCTTGGATTGTATGTCTCCTTGAGTGTGGGCTTGGGTTGCGGTGGATCTTCTTCTGTTGCTTCATATTCAGGTCCCACTGAAAACTCATCATTGACTTCATGGAAATTGGGATCAAAGTTCGGGTCATCCTCACGTCGGCCGTCTCTCGCATCGGCCCTCCTCCTCAGATCATTCAGCATGTCCTGGAAGGCTGTCTGTGCCAGGGCCTGATTAGTCAACTGCTGCTGAATGGCTTGGATGGAAGCCAGCAGCTGACTGTTAACCTCGCCCTGCGTGGTATATTGTCCTTCCCGTGTATTGACCTCAGGTTCCTGCTGGGGTTGTGGTCCTTTTCCTCTCCCACCTGCCATCTCAGACTGTACTTGAATCTCTGACTCTTGATCGGGTGGAGGATCAGCATGACGAAGTAAACCCTGATCAGTATCTTCCTCAGCACCTACTATTGATATGAATCTGGGATTAAGGTCAATCCCAGAATGTTGTGAATGGAGCATATGATATTGACTGAAGTCGACCTCCATCCACAAGGGGTTATTTCGGGGACAAGAGTAATCCCGGTTTATTGGAAGGGGAGAGCTAGTTCGGGTTGCAAGTCCATCCCGAATAGCGGATTAATTGGAGAAAGGCAAGTATTAAAAGAGGCGAGAATAGGGGAGTCCAAGGAGACATTCGCAAGATCCGAATTAACTCTTCGGAGATCACCCCTCTTTATTGAAGATGTCGATGTCACGGAATCGATGTGGGTGTCGGCAAGGTCCCGACTAAACCATCCGTGTGATGACATCTTGAGAAGATCAAGAGGAAAGGATGTTGGATGAAGAGCACGAAGGTAACAAGAAATTAAGAGGATTGCAAAACAGTAGAAGGCTCACAATGAGCAAGGGTCAAATAGAAGGGGAACAAATTTGCGCAAAGGCACGATATTTTTGATCTTTGACCTAAATGTAACTAGCAACCAGACTCAAGACAAGGGAGTTCACCAACTCGACGCGTGAAGCCGTGAAAGTTCGGCTTTTATCTTTGTAGTTTTTATCTTGATTTCAGGAATTTATCTTTCAACGAGTCCTTAGAGCGCTACTCCTATAGGAGCGAGAGTACTGCCGGAAAAGTATTCCCGTACTTGTCCTCCTCCTGTGTAACCTGTAACTTGTGCTTTTTAAGGTCCTTGTAACCCTTCCTGGATCCCTACTCAGCCAATGAAATAGAGGGAGGAAGCCGATAGGCGAAACCGATACTTCGGACCTTGCTCACAACGGAATCACCCGTGAGCGTGCAAGATCCTACTCGGACGCAGCTGGTGAGACAGACACCCCCGTGAAGGCGTGTCCTATGCTCGGTACTTCGGATGAGGTCGATGCTCACACAATAGTGAGTCACTAATGGCGACCAAGCCCTACTCGACTACGTACGATAGTAGCGCCAATACTTCGAAAATCCAGGCGATACACAAGGCAGCCACAAGATGGGTTTTTGGCTCTAATCCTTACGAAGCGCTCACCTCACTTGGAAGGAGACCTTTCCATGCAACCTGAAAACAAGTGAGGGTGTTACTCTCCCCAATCAATGAGTCCAATTACCAATTTTATTTAGGTCAAAATTTTCTTAGCATTCCCTTTTTTAGTTCTTTTTGGTGTTATCGCTTCTTTTGAGTAGATTCAAACAAGCGCCTAACGATTTTGTATTTTCTTTATCCTAATTTATCCAAAATCAGAGGGAGAAAAGAGTCGGGAAAAGCCAATGCAAGTCGGCACCAAGATGGAAATCTCACCTTTGTGCCTAAATGATGGATGCAAAGTAAGAAGACTTACAGCGACTCCCAGCTCTCTCCATGCGGGATGCAAAGCAGAAATTTATAAACCTAATCTATATGGCGGTATGCAATGCGGAAATCATCCTAAGATAGGCAACTGCTAGCGTGAAGAACCACAAGCTAATCACTCAACTCTAATCCAAAGGTCCAGTCTAGGCTCACCCCTCCTCTGCTCAACACACTTGAGTTAGGAGAAAGCGCTTTACAGGGAGAGCTCGCGGTGCGCGGATCAAGGAAGAGTGACTTCGCTGTTTAATTAAACTAAGTCCAAGCACGATCTATCGGTACATGCAATTGTTGTTAAGGTGTTTGGACCTAATCTAAGCGATCAAGCAATGCCTAAATCTAAGAGCTCAATCCACAAAAGAAATGAAAAAGAAAACAAAACCGGAAAATGACAGTCGACAAAACACGAGAAAGCCGCGGTGAGCCCCCGGGTGAACAAACACCCGGAAATTAGGCCCGAAGTGTTCAAATGTCCAAGTCCTGTATTATTACAAATAATCAAATCACTCTCTCACAAAAAATGAAAAGCAACTATCTCTCTCTCTCTGGCCCTCCTTCTCTCTCCTGCCGGCTAGGGTAGAATAGCCGGCTCCTCCTCCCAAGGCTGCACAGGATCCCCTAGGCGATCCTCCTCGATCAGCGGTCCCTCGCAAGAAAACCAAAAGAGATGTTAGACAGTTCCAAATAAATGATGCACAAGAGACAAGTAATAAAAAATGGCTAAGTAAATAAAAGACCCAAAAGGTACTCTACAAGCCGATGCTCCTCGGCAACGGCGCCATTTGAAAAGCGAGAAAGCGAGAGCTGCTAAATAGTGGTCTGACAAATCAGACTCACTGTCGCTGGTGCGACTACTCAAGCCTCTTCGTTCTTCAACAATTAACCCACACAATCAATCGAGGAATGAATAGCAAGGATTAAAATTTATTATACCCTACTAAAGATGTACAATGGCAAGCAAGTAGGGGTCGAACTCAGGAAGCAAGGGTGTAGAGCATAGATAAAAATCCAATCCTAGGTCTAATACACAGCCAATCTAATTTCTTTTTGTTGGTTTTTAATTTTGAATTTTTTATTTAATTTTTAATTTAATTTTTAATGTTGTATTTTGATTTTTTTAATTTTCTGATTTTTATAATTTTATATTTTATATTTTTTTATTTCTTTTTCAATATTGGAATTTAAAACCAATGTAATAAAAGACAAGACAAAATATGTATAAAAATATGCAAAAATATCCAAAAATTCAGAAATAAAATCTTTTTGATATTTTTAGGATTTTTTACTATTTTTGTGATTTTTGGGATTTTTCAAGGTGTTTTTGGTATTTTTAAATACTGAGATAAGGGAAAACAGTGGAAAATGTGCTGGCTGTAAGGAAAATGGAAATTAAAAATAGCAAACAACAACCAAAATCTTTCACACTAATTTTCGAATAAATAGAACAAAATATAGAGTAAACAGGAATTGAGTTTACTAATTTTGGAGTTTTTTACAATTTTATAGGTTTTTTTGAAGTTTTTGAGTGTTTTTAAATTTTTAAGGTTTTTCTTTTGAGATTTTTAGTGAATTTTGGGTTGAAATTAAAGCAGGTCAAAACACACAACAGAAAATATTTTTGGAATTTTTTAAGACCTTCTAATATTTTTTTGGTATTTTCTAAGCTAGACAGTGCTGAAACAACATGTTTTTGATTTTTAATAAATATAAAAATAAAATAAAATCAAAAACTAAAATTATGGTGTGAAAGTAGAAGCAAACAGGAGCTTAAACCTATTTTTTGAGAATTTTTAGCAATTAAATGAGGTGTGAAATAAATCAGCTAAGCACACAAAAATCCTAAGCCTAGCAGGGGTATGAATGTAATTATAAAGACATCCATGGGCTCAAATGCAAATTTCACCAAAAAGGCACGCACAGATCACGTGATATGTCATTCACAGGTGTATAATTGTAATTAATGAAAACCGGCTGGGCATACATGCAATTTCTCCAAAAAGATATTTAATTAACTACGCACAGGGATATAATCGCAAATAACTAAAAGTTCCGGGCCGAACATGCAAAATACCCAGAAGTCACGCGCCCTAGTCACGTGAGGTGACGTGGACTAAAGTGCAAATAGTGAAACTGTGAGGGCCTGAGTGCAAATATTACAAAACTTTTTAAACTTCAAACGAATGTTTTTAGACTAAAACGTAAATACAAAAAGTCGTGGGTGGAAGATGCAAAATATCCACGGGCTCGATCGTGCGGCCGATGGAGTCCCACTAATCCACGTGGCGCGCATCCGACGGTGCGTACCCCTTCATCCTAGGCGGCTGAGATTAGGTCTTCAAGGATCGATCGGACGGCTGGAGGCGCTTGACGATCGGACGGCAGGGGAAGGTTCACGAAGAACACCTCCCCGGCGAGCTTCGATCAGCGATTGCGACCGACACATGGCCGCTCCGGCCCCTGGATCAAGGGCAAAAGGATCATGGGGCCCTTCTGCGTCAGATGGTGGCCTCCGGCGAGGCGGAGGCGGCGAGAAGCGGCCGGACGAGGAAGGCGACCTGGGCGGAGGAGCCTGGAGTCGATGACGGTCGATGGAGCCTCTCTGGGGCTCGGACCTGAAATGTTAAGTGCACAAAACCCAGGCGAACAAAATGGTGGGGTCTGATGGGTCAGCTGAGGCGACAGGTGGTGCGGGCGGAGAGCTCCGGCGAACGGCGGAGAACGAGGCTCGGTCGACTCGATCTGAGCGAGATCGAGATGAATGAAGGGTGCTGCGTGATGAAGGAGTGAAGGGGAAGATAGTGGAGGGGGTCTGAGGTCGAGTCGAGGCGTTGGGTGGCTGGAGATGATGGGCGGAGCTCAGCTCCGCCGTGGGTTCGATCAACGATTCACGGCGATTGGATGAACGACAAGCCAAACTGCTACTTAGCTAACCTAAACTACGCTACAGCTACAAGAAAACGAAGAGAAAAGGGGAGGAAACTCACCAGAGGTGACGGGCTGTGAAGCACGGCGGAGCTCCGGCGAGGGGTCGAATCACTTCGATTCAACACCAAACAACGCAAACCCCGGGTCGATTCGACTCCTACTGTCACTAGGAGCACGAAGAGGTAGAGGTTTTTGGTTGAAAATGACGGAAGAAGGATTAATTTCAAATTGAAGTCGGGGGCTCTCTTTTGTAGGGTTGACGGATGGCGTGAAAGACGAGGGTTGAAACGCCTCGATCAGTGGTCTTCAGCCCCAGATTTCACTAGGGCGTGAATCACCATTGATCGAGGAGCAAAAATGCAGGAGGCATCGTCATGGATTGGTGCTAGGTGGAGCCTAGGAAAATGCGAGAAGAAGAGACAAAGGCGACTCTGACAAGTCTAAAGGGGAAGGTCAGACAGTTGACCTAGGTCAACTGTCAGACCAACCTGGTTGGTCCACGTGGACCAACCAAGAAAAATCCTCACAAAATGATTTCAAAATTCAAAATAAAATAGTAACTTATTTTATTTAATTATGGTTATAAAATAAAAAATGCTTGTAATTTAATAAATTATTTTTTGGTAATTTTTATTTATTTTTATTGGGTGTATTTTTACAAGTTTGCATTCATACCCTTATATAGGTATATTACTCTATATATTGTATTCTCTTATTTTTTCTATTTTATATTTTTAATTTATTTAATTTTGTTTATTAATTTATATAATTGCAAAGTATTTTTATACACTTAATGATATTTTTATTTTATTTTTATGAGATGTTTTGTATGTTAAATAAAATAGAAGTGTATTTTATATAGGTATAAGTATAGGTAGTATACCTATGTATCCTATTTACAAGTATTTTTATTTTGTATTTTCTTTGCATTTTTAATCTAATTTTAATGCACATATATATTATAATTATTAATTATAACATTATAAAAATATAAAATTATAAAAATAATAAATAAATAATAAATTGAATATTTTAATCTGTACAATTATACAATGAGGGTCCAAAACTCAACTTTCAAACCGTAGCTCCGCCAAATGGGAAACCACCGCCATTAAATAGCTTATTTTCTTCTATATACAATTAAAGGTGAGTATGCTGCATTTGGAATTTTTATTTGTGAGATACGGGTCTGGGAAGTTGGGATTCTGGATTTTTATTCAGACCATAACTTTTTATCTGTACATTATTTTTCAGTGAAATCAATTTTGTATTTTTCTTTATTTAATTATCTACAATTTTCATGTACAAAGTTTCTTTATTTGATGAATAAAAAGTGGAACCAAAAATAGGTCCAAAAATGAATAAAGAATGAATAGAATGTATAGGTATTTTATCTGTATTTTGACCTTATCTCCCCCTACTTTATTCCTGGTTGACCTATTCATCAAGATGCCTAGGTCTCGGGGGTTTTGGGTCATAAAATATTTACAATATTTTATTCCTTTTCTTTTCTTTATTTATTCTATAATTTTGGCTTTAATTACAGTATTTTATACATTAATATGATGCACATGCATGGTTGCTAAGATGATGATTTTAAGGGTATTTACAGGTATTTGCTAGGGTTTTTGATGCCAAAATGATAGAATAAAGATGATGAAATGTGGATTCATCACGTCCCCGACCCTCTCGCCGCCTCGCCACCAACCTCTCCCCCGACCCTCTCGTCGCCTCGCCACCAACCTCTCCTCCGACCCCTGCCGCCTCTCGTCGAGCCCTCTTGCACCCACCGACCCTTGCCAAACCCTCTCGCACCCGCCGCCTCTCATCGTCCCCGACCCTCTCGCACCCGAGGTCGACGGAGAGGATGGCGGTGAGAGGCGGGGGAGAGGGTTGGCGGTGAGAGGGGGCTCGGAGTCGGGGAGAGGGCGGCGGCGAGAGGCGCTGAGGTCGGGGCTGAGGTCGGGGCGAGAGGCGGTGAGGGCTCGGGTGCGGGAGGGTGGCGGCCCGGCGAGGAGGGAGTCGGGGGTGGTAGGGATTCGAGGGAGGGAGACGATTCAGGACAGGAGGCGGGCGGGCCGTTGGATCTCACTGAGGACACGTGTCCTCCATCCGTGAATTGCAGCAGATTCTGCTGCAATTCACTTACTGCAGAGGATCCGCGCCCGTTGGTTGATGCTTCGATGGTGGTCGTCGTTTCGAGCCCTCCCGACACCTAGTGGGCTCAACTACTCCTGGAGCTTCGACGGTGAAGCAAAAATCATTTTTACGTTATGTCAACTACAAGGCTCAACTGGTGGCGGATTATTCTATCTTCGGGCCAAAAAAGAAAACTAGCTGAATTTTCTCTTTCATGTGTTTATTTTGTCTTGCAATTTAGACCAAACTATGGCAGTTCCTATTTGTGATTATCTTGCATCATGTCAATGAAGTTGATCATAATAAAAACTAGTATATGTTATTTATGATTGATTGCATTGAATTTTTATTGCATTGTCTTTATTTGACTAATAACACCAATCTTTACATTTTTATCACCATAAAAAAGAGCATGCTTGCGAAGAGACCATTTGTCAATATGATGTCGATTGTTTAATTTCCTTTCTGAATCTTTAATGTGTCAATGGCCGGATATTTTTCCTTCAAGCCAGTATTGTATACATGCAACTAAGCTTTACAGCATTTGGCATTTTCTAAATAACAAAATAAACCAACGAGCAGAGATATATGTAAATTGCCGATTCTGATTATTATTATCATCCCAAACTAACTGCCAACGACCTTTAACTGCCTCTCTAGTCCTCTCTCCACTTCTTCTCCTTCCTCTCTTTAATTTTATATACTTCTCCTCTCTATAATGCTCATGCAATACCTAAAAAAGAATACGTATATAACTAGAATTACACAAGAAAATGTTTTTATTTGGAATTTAAGGGTTCCAACCAGTGCTTAACGATTTAGACCTGAGCTTTTTCAGCGCTTGATCACATTAAGCTCAGGTAGATCCAACATCAGTGCATGGTTGGGATCCATTGAGCAGAACTATTATCTCGACGTACACTTGAACTCATGCAACTTTTAAAGAACAAACAAAATCGAAATTTCTTTTACCTAAAATTATATCCATCCATCATCAAAGCCAAAAAAGACAGGTCGATATTACTCGTTGATTGACGTCGAGTTCATGTGATCTTTCTTGAATCTATCTCGACGTTTGTTATTCTTGCGGTGTCATCAACTCTGAACCGGTGCACTTCTTTGCAACTCGATCTCGCCGGTGTTGGCGGTTTCGACGTTCGCGGCGCGCCTTGCTTGGAAACGGAAGGAGTAGGTGATCAGCAGTGAGAGGAGAACCAATGGGGCGGCGATCAAGACGATGCCGACCGTCCTGTTGCCCTTCAGGAACAGCGTGCCAAGCCAGACGATACCCGTCGTGAATCCCGCGGCGATCAGGATGTTGCTGTAAGTGTTGGAATTCACCGGCATCAATCTGCGTGGGAATTGGAGAAGGTGGTCGTCGGATCAAGATGAGATTTCTGACGTCGTCGGAGATGGAAAGGCATTATTACCTTTGCGATTCGGCGAAGGAGCGGTGCACCCTCGTCCTGAGATTCTGGAGATCCATCACTATCGCATGCAACGGCTCCTGGTGTCTTCTTTCGTGTTTTACAGTGATGACGCACCCCAAGTCCAGTGTCTTGAGGAACTTGAAATGGATCGGGCTCCAACAGAAAAAGAAAGGAACAACAATCGAACTTCAGTAAAGATAGATTTTCAGTTTGTCCGGAAAATGGATTAGAAGAGATTAAAAGAGATATCATTAGGTATACACTATGATATAAATGAATGCTACTTTACCAATCTACTATTCTATTTATCTACTATAGCTACCAGGGTCGTGTACATGGAGTACGATTTAAAACTATGTAGTCAGATTTCCAAGAGAATTTTTTAGTTGTTTTGAATTTTGTTTTTTTTATTTTCAAATAAAGCTCAAGGGATCAAAACACACAACACCACACTCTTTTTTCTTTTTCATAATAGTAAAAAAGTCTAGAAATTATGAAATAAGTTTTTGTATTTAATATATTTTAAAATATTTTTGGTAATTTTACAAATTTTTCTAATGTTTTTATGATTTTATAAAAAACAAACAGTGGACAATAGAGAAAACAATGCACAACCAAGAGTTTGTTTCAACTTAAAATTAATTTAATTGTCCAATACTCCTAGAAATTATTTTTATGCTAAAGTGCAATTAAATATCCACAAACATAGGCTGAAATCAAATTTTTTGGATTTTTCTAGAATTTTCTACAATTTTTTTTAAGATTTTTTCGCATTTTTTTGGGGTTTTATAAAGATTTATGTAAGAAAATTGGATAGAAATTAAAAGACAATAAAATCCACCTACATTTTTTTTTTGGAAATTTTAAGGAAATTTTCGAATTTTAATGAATTTTTGAATTTCGGGCAGACAAAAAGATGTTTTTTAATTTTGTAATTTACCGAAAATCAACAAAATGCAGTGGAAATTTTATACAATGTAAAAGAACAGAGCAAGAGCATAACATGAATTTTTCAAAATTTATTAAGTAATAGAAACATTTATTTCAATAAGATGAAGCATGCAATTCAAATCTGGATAAACATGGACTTAAATGCAATTGTTCAATGTTTTGCATCAAGATATAACAAGAAATAAGATTGCAAGATAAAAAACGTAATTTACCTAAGAAACATGTGCCAGACACGTGCTTGAAATTGGCAGGGACCTTTTTGTAATTTTTGAAACTCCTGAGGGTGTCTTTGTAATTTTTGCAAAAGTTTTTTTATTTTAAACTCCAAGCCCTAGGGTTCTTCCTGTTCGTTCAATTCTCAAGTGGTGGGGCTGGGGGGGCCATCGGGCGCCGTCGGGTCGGATATGGAGGGGGTGGCCGGGAGCCGTCGTGCATGCTTCGACGAGGAGGGCGGTAGGGGGCCGTAGACGGCAATGGGGGCGCCACCACGCGGAGGCGAAGCTGGAAAGCGGGGAGGTGCACCACATATTGGACAAGCAGGCAGCATTGGAGTGTTCCCCAAGACTGCAGGGGCGATCTTCGGGAGGGCGACGCGACATTTGAACCCGGTAGAATTCGACGATCAGCGATCAGCTTCGGCACGAGGAGCTGGGGAGAAAGACATGGCGTGGGGGTTGCGATGACGTGGTGGTCCGTGAGAGTCGCAGTGGTGCCGCGCTGTTGGAGGCACTGATGGGGTCGCGTGTGAAGGGGCGTGGCAGGGGCGACACGTGGGCCGCGGGAACGAGCTTAGCTAGTCGTAGTGGAGGAGTGCGGGCGACAGGGGTGGCGACCTACCGCCTGCTGCGATTAATTTTTTTTGTTTTTTTATTATTTTATTTTTAATAAATTGTAAGCAGAATAACAAATTTTTTTATTTTTTTTATTTTTAAATAGGAACTGCAAGTAAACAGAAGCAGAAATATTCTTTTTTTAATATTTTTTTATTTTAATTCTCTTGCAAAATAAATGTGAGAGACAAAAAAACATCTATGTATTTTTTATTCATTTTTATTTATTTTTAAATAAAATGGGATGTGTAAACGGTTCCAGATTATGGCGAAGCGGAAGACAAATCCATGGCTCCGGTCACCATACGTTACCAGAGGTGGAAGATTACGTGAGATGGAACGTGAAAATTGAGAGATTGCGAGATGAGATGAAAAATTCGGTGTCGGACGCGGATTATGTGTGGTGCATTTTTTTTGGATTTTTAGGATCTAAAGACTAATAAAATCGGAGCAAAAATTAGATCTACGATTTATCTAAGAGAAAAGTCAAGAAATAAAGTTGGATCTCACCTCAGGATCAGATATGTTGTAATGGCCTCGACGAGGGCCGACGCGTTGTCACCGGACGGCTCGGAGGCTGGACACCCTTCTTCAACCAGATAGTTGATGACCGAAAAATCTGTAAAATAAAGATCCGGGTGAGGTAGAAATAAATTCAGGGGTCGTTGCGACCCGGATCGAGGGAATTGGTCAACAAGAAAAATCAAGACCACCAAATATAAAAATCAAACAAGTCAAACAAATAGCAGTCTCGCTATTTTATTTTACCTGGTATAGCTACCAGGGTCGAACTCAAGGAGCACGGGATGGCCGAGACGGCCTACGAAGTAGTCTAAAAAGATAGAAAAGAATAAAAATATTTTTGGTGGATTTTAATTGTTTTTAAAATTTTTTTGTGTTTTTAATTATATAGGAAAATGAATAAACAAGCAAGTTCAACAATTATTTAAGCACTCAAAGATGATCCAAAAATTGAAATAAAATTGTTTTTGTGTTTTTTATGTTTTTAAATGTTTTTGGTAATTTTCTGGGGATTTTATACTTTTTAGTTGATTTTCTAAAAATCAAGAAAGGGGAGAAAAATGGGTTATTGTGCAGCCAGACTTGAGAGACCAATTAAAAATGTGTAATTGGTCTATAAAAATATGGAGACAATTTTTATGAAAAATATATACAAAAACAAAGCTACAGAAAAAGAGTTTACATTTTTTTTGGATTTTATAGAATTTTTAATGATTTTTAGATGATTTTTAGGGTTTTTTAATTTGTATGGTTTTTAAAAATCCAAATAAGCTAAAAATTTGATAGAAGTAAGAAAAACATTAACCTAATAATCTCTAATTTTTTAGGATTTTTAGAAAAGTGTTTATATTTTTCTTTGATTTGCTTTTTCAAACAGTAGCAAAAATATGTGTTTTTGATTTTTTTAAAATAACAAAAAGCCATAAAAATGTTCCAAAAAATTAGTGAAATTTTTACATAGTGGCAGGAGCCACATATCCAAATTTCACTCGATTTAGAGTTTATTTGCTATTTTATCCAACAAATGAAAGAGCTAAGCAGACAGGGACCTAAATGTAAGAAAGCATAATTCCATGGGCTAAATAATAACACATGCGAAAACTTTAGGGGAGAAAGTGTAAAATGCGCAAACAATCAACACATGTTCAATTAAATTCACGCACAGGGGTATAAATGCAAATATCAGAAACTAACTTTCATTCCATTCCATAACATAAAACCCAAGCCCATACATACAATTTGTCCAATGTATCACATGTTGAAGCACGTGTCTCACACAGGCAGGGACTAAATGCAAATAAAATAAACATCGTGTCCACAGTGCAAATTATCCAGAATAAAAACAATGTACTAAAATATTTACAAGACTGATCTACAAATGCAGGAAGATAAGGGGCCTAAGTGAAATTACCCCTTTATTAATGATCGACGGCTGAAGGTGAGCCACGTGTAGGATCTGACGTCTGAGATGCGCGGGCTCCTTTTCGATGATGTGCGTCCTGGATCAGATCCTCAGATGGATCAACGGCTGAGAGCCTCTCGCAAATGGGCGGCTGAGATCAAAATTGGGCGAGAGACTCCATCGAACGGTATCTGGAGCTCCTCCAAGAACAAGCCGCAGACGAAGTTCGCCGGTCTAATCCGCGCGGTGGAGGGCTCCGATGAGGCTGTTGAGATGGGGAGGAGAACGCCTAGGCTGGTCCGCAGCTGGTGGGGACCTCCGATGGTGCCGAGGAGCTTCGGAGAGATCCGGCGACGAAGGAGGCGCAAAGCTCCTGTGCCTGGATGTTTGGACCCCCAGATGGGGCCCTTTCAACCTTCAAGATGCACAGAATGACTCCTGGGTCGAGGGCAAAGTGTCTCGACCCATTAGTGGGCGAAGAGGTGGTCGGAATGAGGCGGAGCGGAGGTCTCCCGTGAAGCGGCGGCGGAGGAGACCCGAGCCTTGGTTCTTGGGCAAACCAAGGTGATCTGAGGTGTGGAGAAGGTGTATCGGAGTCTCGTGAAGGTGAATCGAGGGTCGGTCGATTAAATGGGTGGACGGATCGGCATGAATCAGCCGACGAAGGCCGGCGGCGCGAATTGGGCGAAATCGAAATTAACCTAACCTAAGATGAATCGGGGGTACCTGATGGATGCAATCGACTGTGCTGGGTCTAAGGAAGCTCCTGAGGTCTTTGCCTCGATGGCTCGTTGAGGCCAGAGGCTTGGCTCGCTCGGTGGCGGAGCACGGTGGCGAAGGTCGCCGGATTAGTGGCTGGGGCCGCCTACTCCATGCCGTGACACTCTCCTCGGATAGCTGTCACTCTAGGGAGGGGAATGGAGGTCCTGGGATGGAAGACGAAGGACAAAGATGACTTGAAATGTCAGCCGGAGGAGAGGTTATATACAGGTGCAGGTCCGCGAAGATGGGAATGGGGAACGCGGATCGATGCACGGATCCCTAAAAATATACTCGGGCATGAATCATGGATGTGGGAACTTCAATCGGAGCCCGGGGTTTGGCTATTTGGAGGTCGGATCATCTCACAAAAAATATGAGAAAACGGGCGACAACACGATCCGCCTGGAAGGGGGTCCGCGGGGGAGAGTTGACCGGGGGTCAACAATCCCCCGTGGAGCAATAAGAAAATTTCGAGCTTTTATTATATGTAAATTCAATTAAAATTAGGAGATGATTTTATTTCGAAAAAGTTTAAACATGAAAAATGTTTATTATTTTTGAAATTATTTTTTTAGTGATTTTTATTTATTTTTTTGAAAAATAAATAACGTATTTATATTATATTATTATATCTAGGTATATACACATATGTATTTTTTATTTTTATTTTTAGTTGGTTTTTTTGTACAATTATTCCATTTTTAGATTTTATTTATTTGTAACATAAAATTTGGAATAAAAAGATATTATTTATTTTATTTTTATGATTTATTTACATGAGTTAAATAAATAGGTTTATACACATATGTACATGGTATATATACAAGGTGGAGAATGATTTTTATTATTTTTCTTTTTATTTTAATTTTTCTGATTTTTATTTCATTTTTATAAATATGTACAAAATGTGAGAAAGACTTTTTATTTTTATTTTGAGAAAAATAAAATTATTTATATACATAGGGTTATGTACAAGTATGATTGACCTTATCTCTCTCTACTTGGTTTCTTTCGCGGTCAGGCCCATGATGGGCCCTTCCCTTGGGATTAGTTCACTCAATATTTATTCTAATTATTTCCCTCTTTTTTTGTGTTTCTTTATTCCTTTATTTTCACACAAAAACATGCTAATTATGCATATTTACATGATGCATGTGTTTTGACAACTTATGATATTTACAAGTATTTACATGGTATTTTGCTTAAGTTTCTAGCTAAAATAAAGGAATAAAGAGTGATGAATGGGGATTCATCACCCCCTATACTTTACTTTCGCTAGTCCCTTAGCAAACACTTATTTAAAAAGATGTTCAAAAGAGAAAGAAAAAGAAAAAGAGAGGAAATCAAGGTTAATTATTAAACTTTCCTTCATTAAATTGAAATATGGAGCTCGGTCAGACCTTTGGATTATTAACTTGTCGGAACCTTATTTGGACTTAAGCTTAAAACTTTACAGCCTCTGAGTTCCACCAATCTATGGTCAAGACTCCTCAATAAACCAGATCAGAACAAGTCTACATACACAAACTCTAACGACTATGAATCTTTCCTTGTACTGTGTAAGTGATAGGCAGCTCCCCACCTCAGAAGTAATAAAGAAACAACCTCCCTCAACCCGGTAACTCTAATGCCTCAGTCTAGCAACTCTTTCCTCAAGAAGAGGGGTATTCCCTTCTATGTTCAAGTGCAACCGGCTCAAGAAGAGGGGGAAGTAGAGAATGGACCATGACCAGTGTAGCCATGTCTCCTTGGGAGCTCTAACCAGTGTAGCTGAGTCTCCTGCTGCAAGCTTCATGAGATGGTCATGTATAACATAAGCTTTGCTTTATTTGACTATATACACTGCGGTGGGATTATTAAATTTTCAATCCGACCCACCATTTTTTTGGAGTTCTTTTCTTTTTGCACTTTTTTTTGTGCATCTGTACAACATATCTACATGATGCAGCATATATACAAGGAGTTTTTCCTCTTGAGCCAGTAGACTATCCCTCTTTTGAAGCTTTATTGCAACCCACATCTTCTGTCTTTAGACTTCATAACCACCAGACCAAGTTGAGACGCACTTCCTTCACTATAATAAGAAGAGAGGTTCCGCCTAGAAGTACTACCCTCATATGCTACCCCAAGCCAAAGGAAACTGCCTCCTCACCACCTCATCTGTGGAGAGCTATGTGTAAAGTGCTGGTGCAAGTAAAGACATTGTCTCTGAGAGTCATGCGTGTGTTGTTAAGAGCTCTACTTAGGCTTATCAAGATGACATATGCTCATAGCCTAGTGGACTCAAAGAATTAATTCCCAATGGACCTGAAAAGTCTCAATCCTAAGCCCTATAAGGTTTCTCTTATAATTAGGTGGATTAAGGTCTTAACCAAGCTCCATTTTCCAATTTAATTCCAGGCCAGTTTAAATGTCAACTATGATTTGGAAAAACTATGTAAGTATTTACAAAGATGCAATTTTACGAATATTTACACATGTGCAAAGTTTTTGAAAAATATTTGAAAACATGGATGTATGCATGAATGCGAAGTTTTGCGAAAATATTTACAAAAATTTACACAAGGTTTTTGCAAACTTTTTGTTTTTAAACCATTTTACAAAAATTTTGTACTATATACATAATTTTGATATGAAAATATTTACACACTATTTACACAAATCATTTTTATAATCATTTGTACAAAAATAATTTTTATAAATAATTATGTATGTGCAAGAAGAATTTTATGTACAAGGAATTTTTTTTAATTTTTATGGATTTTTAGCCATTTTTATTTATTGACACACTCACACAAAGAACGAGTTATGGCTAAAGTATATATGAAATATATACACCCCCCCCTATACTTAGCTCGAACGATGTCCTCAGAGTGATCAAGAGTGATGAAGAAGACATAACTCGTGCTTAGTATAGGGAAGTGAAAAAGAATGGTATATACAAAGATGAATCAAAGAATAGAATAAGGAAGACTCGGTGTTTCCCCCTATAATTAGGATCAAGTAATCCTAAGTATAGCAAGCTGTACATGAAGGGAAATTCGAGTGGAAGGATGTATAGGGTCAACCTCCCATACTTAGGGTGAAATATCCCTAAGTATAGGCAGCAAAACAGAGGTGGAAAGAATCAATAAAATACCTGAGAGTGCTACACCCCCCCCCATACTTAGGGTAAAGTACACCCTAAGTATTGCATAATCATAGGATGAGAAAAGGGGTGTGTGACTAAAGAATAGAGTGATATGGACAACTGGATCAATACAGATCGGAAGAACAGTGATAATCAGGCGTGAAATGCAATAGATGTGAGTCAAGAGACCACATCTCACGCAAAGTGAATCGGGGCAACATCAACGACCCGCGGCTCATGATCTAGATATGGCTTGAGCCGCTGGCCGTTCACACAAAAGGTAGTATCAGAAGACAACTCAGATATATCAATACCCCCATTGTCATGTACCTTTCTAACCAAGTAAGGTCCCTTCCATTCGCTCTGTAGCTTCCCTGGAAATAGACGAAGCCTAGCATCAAACAACCATACTCTTTGTCCTGGCTCAAACTGCTTATGGCTGATATGAGAATCATGCTACTCCTTAGCTCTCTCCTTATAATGTAGGCTGTTTGAAAAGGTTGTATCACGAAGCTCCTCCAGGGCTGCTAACTTTGCCCTCCTCTGATCTCCTACATGTTCTGGATCCAAAAGTATATCTGTAACAGCCCAAAGTGACCTATGTCTCAGCTCAACAGGTAAATGGCACGGCTTACCATAAACGAGGCGAAAGGGAGATGCACCCAAAGGAGTCTTGAAAGACGTCATATTTGCACATAATACCAAGTCCAAAAGCTGTGACCAATCCTTTCGGTCAGGGCGGACGACTTTCTGCAATATAGTCTTGATCTCCCTGTTTGACACTTTAGCAAGACCATTCGTCTGAGGGTGGTATGGAGTGGCAACTCGATGGTCTATGCTGAACTCGCTAGCAAGGGCCTTTACCTTATCGTTGACGAAATGAGACACCCCGTCAGATATCAACACTCGAGGGACCCCGAACCGTGAAATGATATTCTTCCTCAAAAATCTTCAAACAGTCCTAGCATCTGCGGTTCGGGGGGCGATGGCCCAACCCAACGACTCACATAATCCACGGCCAACAGAATGTACTCAAATCCCTGACTCCTTGGGAATGGACCCATGAAATCGATGCCCCATGCGTCAAAAACCTCACAGAAGTGTATGGGTTGCATTGGCATCATATCACGCTGTCCACAAGTGCCCATCCTCTGACAATCAGTACACCTCTTCACGAACTCATCAGAGTCCTTGAAGAGAGTAGGCCACCATAGGCCGGATTGGAGCACTTTCTGTGTCGTTCTCCTCCCAAAGTGATGTCCTCCTGCATCAAGCTTGTGGCAGTAAGTAAGGACGCTGTGATGCTCCTCCTGAGGAATGCACCGACGCTAGATACTATCCCCTCCTTCATGGTAAAGGACGATTTCCTCCCAATGGTAAAACCTGGCCTTCGCGAGGAAGGTATCAAGTTTCTGCCTGGGCCAATCTTGTGGAACTTTCCTGGCGACAAGATAGTTCACAATATCGGCATACCATGGGAGTAAGGCGATAGCAAGGATCGCCTCATCGGGGAAGGTCTCACAAATAGGCTCAATTTTCTCAGAATCCTCAAGATACTCCAATCGGGAGAGATGATCTGCCACCACATTTTTGACTCCAGGTTTATCCTTAATCTCTATATCAAACTCCTGGAGTAGAAGGATCCATCTGGTCAATCTGGCTTTGGCATCCTTCTTTGCCATGAGGTGCCTGATGGCGGTATGATCAGTGTAGATGGTCACTCTAGATCCAATGATGTAAGATCTGAACTTATCTAGGGCGAAAACTACGGCTAGCATCTCCTTCTCAGTGATTGTATAGTTCCGCTGTGTGACATCCAATGTACGGCTAGTGTAGTGAATGGCAATTGGGACTCCATCCCTCCTCTGTCCCAGCACGGCCCCCACGGCAAAATCAGAGGCGTCTGTCATGATCTCGAATGGGAGAGACCAATCAGGTGGCTGGAGAATAGGAGCCTCTATAACTCGACTCTTGAGAGTCTCAAACGACGATAGATACTTATCATCAACAAGGAACTCGGTGTCTTTCGTCAGCAGATCAGTCAACGGTCGTACAATCTTGCTGAAATCAAGAATGGAGCGTTGGTAGAAACCGACGTGCCCAGAAAAGACCGTAACTGCCACAAGTTGGACGGTGGATTGAGTTTTCTAATGACATCCACCTTGGCCGGATCAACCTCCATGCACCTGCTGGAGATGATATGGCTAAGCACCGTCCCCTGAGTCACCATGAAATGACTCTTCTCCCAAGACAACACAAGATGGACCTCAATGCATCGCTGAAGGACTCGGTCTAGGCAATCAAGACAATAATTGAATCCGTCGCCGTAGACCGAGAAATCATCCATGAAGACCTCCAAGCACTCCCCCACCATGTTCGAAAAGATGGAAAACATGCATCTATGAAATGTCGCCGGAGCGTTGCACAATCCAAATGGCATGTGTCTGAAAGCATATGTCCCGAAGGGACAGGTGAAGGTGGTCTTGTCTTGGTCCTCGGGCGCGATGGCCACTTGATTATATCTGGAGAACCCATCCAAGAAACAATAATGGCTCTTCTTTGCCAGCCTCTCAATGATCTGATAAATAAAGGGCAGGGGAAATGATCCTTCTTGGTGGCCTAGTTCAATCGTCTGTAGTCCACACAGACCCGCCAAGAAGTGGGTACCCGGGTAGTTATCTCCTCTCCAGACTCACTGACAACTGTGGTGATGCCCGTCTTCTTGGGTACCACATGCAATGGACTGACCCACTTTGAGTCGGAGATGTGGTTAGATAAAATCGGCGCTCCACCATTTTGAGATCTCCTTCATGACAACCTCTCGAAGATTCGGGTTCAGCCGTCGCTGGAACTCACGCGACGGCTTTGCCTCCTCCTCAAGATAGATATGGTGGGAGCACAGAGGCGGACTTATCCCCTGGAGATCGACTACACTCCATCCTATTGCCTTACGGTTCTTTTCAAGAACCCCCATCAGACAAGATTTTTGCTCTCCAGTCAAATCAGCGGAGATAATGACTGGGTACATCTCATGCTCACCTGCAAGGAACCTATACTTCAGCGACAACAGTAGTGACTTCAGCTCTGGACAAGTAGGTGCTGGCGGATCTGGCCTCTGAAAGGTCTGAGTGAATGCTGCCAAATCTGCATGGGAGAATGAGAACTCTCGCTCACAATCTGAATCTGGAGAAGGCTGCTCTGCTGGACTGTCTCTGCTCTGCACGGAATCAACCTCCTCCCTAGCTGTAGGTTCAGTAGAAGTCAGACATGGTGTCAAATCATCGAACTTTGCCCAATCACTATCTGACTCCAAGGGATCTGTATCATACTCACAAAAATCTGTCTCACGGTCAGGAACCGGCTCTGCTGCCTGAAATGTATCCTGGACATAGATTGCGCTTTCCAAGCTCTCCTCTGCTGGCGTCTCTGCATCAACGAACTTTGAAGGTGAGAGGATGGCATGTGCGACTGGATCTGCCCAAACTGCCTCATCATCTGTAATCCCAAAATCGTAGTCCTAGTTGATGTCTCTCCCTGCCTCTGTCATCTGCTCTGAATCAGAAGTCAGCTCTGAGCAAGCTGAATCTCTGGCTCTAGTCTCTTCGACCGTCTCTATTTGTATACTCTCGCCCTCGACGCGAAAGTACACCTTCCCGCTATCATGGTCGGACACTACCTTGGCTATGGCCAAGAACGGACGTCCTAAAATGATGGGGGTATCGGTCACGGACTCAGGGATCTCCATGTCCAACACAACGAAGTCCACGAGGAATTTTAGGCCCTGAATCGTGACGACAACGTCCTTCAGCAACCCCTTCGGCCTCTTGACAGATCGATCAGCAAACTGAAGGACCGTCTTGCTATTTCGGAGAGTGCCCAATGATGAATACTCATTCATCACTCTTTATTCTTATATTTTAGCTACAAAAACCTTTGCAAATACATGTAGATATGTGTAAATAGGAATAATTACTAAAAGCATGCATTGTGTAAAAACCTATAATTAGCATGTTTTTGTGCAAAAATGAAAGAATAAAGATTAAAAAGAAAAAGAGGGAAATATTTAGAATAAATATTGAGCAACCTAACCCAAGGGAGGGCTCAGCATGGGCCTGACCGCATAAAAGCCAAAGTAGAGGGAGATAGGGGCTCTTGTGTATATACTTGTGTAAATAAATAAAAATATTTTTCCTCACCAAAAATATGCTTGTAAATACTTGTATATATTTATAAAAATATAAAAGCAAAATAAAAAGTTAAAAATTAAAAAGATCAAAAATACCTCCGTTCATCATGTACATAAACCACACTTATATATTTAGCTTTGTAAATATACAAAAGTAATTTTTATAATTTTTGTAAATAATCCAGGTTATATATTGTAAATAAATAAAATAAGAACAATTAAAAATCGAAAGAAAATAAAAATAGAAAAATTAAAAATACAAAAATACATTGTACATATACCATGTATATAGATGTATATAGCTATTTATTTTACCTATGTACATAAATAATAAAAATAAAATAAAAACACCCTTTTATTCCTTATTTTATTCTATAAATAAATAAAATATAAAATGGGAATAAAATTGTATAAAAATAATAATTAAAAATCAAAAATTCAAAACCCTATATATTGTATATACCTATATATAGTACATACTTTGTAAATACCTTAATTTTATTTCCAAAAATTAATTAAAAAACACCAAAAAATAGAAAAAAATAAAATAAAAATATTTCATGTTTGGAGTTTTTGCAGATTCGTCCCCTAACTACCTCTATTTGTCACTTCAAGATCCAGCCACGTGGCCGAACCTCATTGGCTCCTGGAGATGTTGACCGCCCGGTCAACTGGCCCCCCCCAGGACCACTTCCCACGGGTCTGAGACCAATCCGCCAAACCCCGGGTCCGAATCATCCTCCTTGCATCCGGCATCCTTGCCGGAGCCACTCCCTCGGGATCCACGCGCTCCCGAGCTTGCCCGGACCCCCTCTACTCGGACCCCTAGCCATATAAAGCTGGAGCTCAGCCACCTTCCCACGCTATCTTTGGCCATTTGCGTAGTCCTCCAGTGAGCTCCAGAGAGAGAGTGAGGTGACAGCTCGCATCCCCGACCTGTTGCAGCGAGGAGAACCGGTGAATCCACTGATCTGGCGATACACCCGCCGTAGCTCCGCCACCTGAGCGAGCTTCGAGCCTCGGGCAGAGACGTCCCTCGAGGCGACGACCGAGAGCTTCCCCAGCTCCGCCACAGTCTATTCCTTCACCCAGGTAACCTCTTAGCTCAGCCATTTCGTCTAATTTCCATTTTCCCCCAAATCGCGCCGCCATCTTTCTTCGATTCACCCCGATTCCGACCACCGTTCGACCATCGGACCCGACCCACATCTTCGCCTTCCTCTGCCGCACGTTCTCCATCCGCTCACGCAACCCAGCTCGCATAGGAGCTGGGAACCGGGCTCCTCCGTCCACCACCTTCGCCGGAGCCCGTCGCCCCGACGCACCAGTCACCTCCACATCGCCTAACCGGGTCGAGGCAGTTTGCCCTCGACCCGCGAGTCTTCTGAGCCCCTTTGCAGGTCCTACCGAGCCCATCTGAGGGCTTGGTCATCCAGGCCGGGAGACCCAGCTCCGCCGACCGTGCCTGAGCTCCTCCGAGCTCGGGTCGATCATCGGAGCATCGCAGCAGATGTGGGAGCACTCCAGCATTCTTCTCCGACCTTCAGAGTGCTCCGAGGAGGAGCGCAGCACCCGCACGAGCCCGGCGAAGTTCGCCGGGGCCCAGTTCTTCCAGCACCCTCCAGCGTCGTCGGATTAGCCCTCAGGTCCAGACACCATCTTGACCGTTGGTTCCTGGAGCCCCCGTGGACGTCAGATCTGAGGCGACTGATCCGGACCGTTAGATCCACACGTGTCCTGGCCCAGACCGTTGGATCCGCCAGAGCAGCACCAGCGTTGAGAGCCGCCCCCCATTTGGACCGTCCGATCTCCACGTGGCAGCCATCCAGCCGCTCCAGTTAATAAAGGGTAATTTACCCTTAGGCCCTTATCTTTGTTTTATTTCGTATTAGTCCTGTAAATATTTGAGTACGTTGTGTAGTTTTAGGTTTATTTGCATAGAGGACCCTGCTCTTTAGTGTAATTGCATATATACCCCTGCCTGTTGTGAGCCACGTGCTTCGTCACGTGTTGTTTTGGGTTATTTGCAGTCTATGCCCTTGTAGTTCTGGTTGTTATGAAATGAATGAAAGTTTTTAGATAATTTCTTTTATACCCCTTGTGCGTGATTGTTTTACACATGTGCGATATTTCTTGGGTTAATTGCAGATAGGCCCCTGGACTTTTGGTACGTGTTACCAATAAGTCCTCGGGACTTATTTTCCTTACATATAGGTCCCTGAGTGCCCCAGGCACGTGCTTGGCGCGTGATTTGCTGGGTTAATTGCACCGGGACCCCCAGAACTTTGGGTATTTGCATTCCAGTCCCTGTGCACAGTACCCTCTTTGCATTTTTGAATAAAATATCAAATCACCTTCAAATCTAATGAGAATTTTACACATGGCTCCTGCCATGGTGTAGGATTTTCAAGGATTTTTGAGGACATTTTTTATTTCATTTGCTATTTTTAAAAATTCAAAAACCTTTATTTTTGTTACTATTTAACTTGAAAATTCACAAAAAAATATAAAACCTCCCCTAAAAATTCTATAAAAATTAGCTACTGTTTAGTTTGTGTTCCTTGATTTTCTAGCCAATTTTGGCTATTTTTCACCACTGGAAAACCTTAAAAACTTAAAAACACCAAAAAAACCCATAAAAATTCTAGTAAATAATTTAAAAATCCAAAAATAATAAATTTGGTACCTAAATTTTCCTTGTTTTATCTATTTTACAGGGAATTTACCTCCCGGCCATTTTGAGGCCCTTAGTTATTTTATCTAGGGCTTCTTGGCTCGGCTGGACAGTACCCCTTGTTTTTGCTACTGTTTGATTTTTTAGAAAATAAAATAAATATCAGAAAATTATCAAAAATTCACCAAAAACATAAAAAAATATAAAACACATAAAAATATGTTTGTTTTAATTTTTGGTTGATTTTAGATACATTAAATAAATTGTTGAAGTGTGCTCATTTGTGTTTTTATTATTTTCTTTATATATAAAAAATCCAAAAAAATATAAAAATAATTAAAAACCACTAAAAATATTTTGTCTTTTATTTTATTTGTTTTTACTACTTCGTAGGCCTTCGGCCAATCCGTGCTCCTCGAGTTCGACCTTGGGTGCTATACCAGGTTAAACACATAGCAGGACCGCTTCTCGTATTTTGATTGCTTGATTTGTCATTAGTGGTTCGATTTTTCTTGATTGACACATCTGAGCGATTGAGGTCGCAACGACCGTCTTAGTACCTTTACCTTAGTTGCTCTAGTTTTGTGTTATCACCCAACTCGAAGCGATTGAGAAGGGCTGCAGGAAGTAGATTGATCGAAGAACCACTGTCTAATAGAGTGCGGTCGAACCTCTGCTCATGAATGTGGCATCTGACATACGGGGCTCCTGCATCTGGCCTCTTGGCTGGCAGACGGTTCTGAATCGCGAAACATGTGGCACGATTAAGCACATGGATCTTATACTATGGTTCCTCCTCTTCCTCCTAAATGTGGTCCTGTCTCTGAGTGATCTCTGGAGTAGAGGTATGTGCTCAAAGGCCTACTATAGAGTCAGCTGAATATGGAATCTATCTATCATATGTTGGTTGAACTCTATCTGATGGTTCTTTTTTTGGTTTTCTGTTTTTTTTTCCCTTTGCCATGTGAAGTACTCTTGGAAAGGCGATCACGGGGTCCTTCTCAGATGAAGGACTAGGAGAGGGTCTGGCATGCTCATGAACAACAGAATCCATACAAACATCACCAATCAACACATGTGGATCCGAAAATAACAAACCCTTTCCTTTATTTCCAGAAACGTCCTGAGATACATGTACAGACTGAAAGACAACAGGACTAGTAGAAGTAGAAATGGTGGCCTCAGTACCACCCTCGGCATGTCGACTCGCAGCATCAGTGCCGCGCTCTAGCTCTGCAACTGTGGTGGCGTCAGTACCACCTCCTCTATCTGGTGAAATGACGACCTCAGTATCGTTGGCTGGATCAACATCCATGGTGGCATCAGCACCACCGTCATCATCTCTCGCAGCCTCAGCATCGCGCTCCTCCTCGTCTGGCGCTCCTGCAGTGGCGTGTGGTCGTCGCTCAGATGAGGCACCGCCTGCTGGCATCCTATCGCTCCTAAGTGTAACCAAATCAGCATCAAACATGTATGCATAAAAATCACCAAATGAATCCCTAGGAGTGGTAATCTCTATGAACTCTACCTGCTCAGACTTCCTCTTCAGGTTGTTCGGATTCGGCTCAATTTGGGCAGGGATGTCGGCCTTCCCTCTCATAATCTCCCACATCTCCTGGAGGAACTCATCCATCTCCCGTCTAAAGAAAGCCTGCTACTCTGTCATGAGGCGAGCTAGGTCGTCTAAGGAGGGGTTCTCATAGGCTGGCCCATGAGAACCTGACGGGTGGCCTCGTTGGTAGTGAGGCTGCTGCTGCTGGTGCGGGTGAGAGGGGTACTACTGTGGATGATACTGCTGCTGTGGAGGCTGATCTCGCCTCCAAGGTTGTCCCTGCTGATAGGGACGAGGACCACACTACTGTGGTGGCTGGGATGACTACTGCTGAGGTACTGGGGGCTGGGGCTGCTGGTGCTCTCGCTGATGGACGTACTGGCTACCCTGAACTGGAGGCTGCTGCTGGGAACTAGCACCTCCGGCTGACCAATGGAATCCGGAATGGTCTCGTCGGATACCGGGCTGGGGTCGGTCGTACCAAATCCTGTTGACATCCATCAACGGCTCCAGCTCGTAGGGGGGTGGCGGGAGTACTTCCAGGGGCTGATCCGGCCGGTAGACCACCATCTGAGTGTCTGGGGACGGTGGTGACTGGTAGTACGGTTGTGGCTGCTGGTACGGCTCCGCTTGTACAAGGTGAACCTGTCTAGGCTGATTGGAGCGTTGGGAAGAGCTGCCACTGCTGCTCGGATCTCCTCGTGATAGAAGACGGGGCTGAGAAGCCATCTGCGCCTCCTGCAGACACATGACATGTGTCTTCAGATCACTCAGCATCTGTGCCATCTGATCCATCTGCGTGATGCCCTGGCACTGGTTCTTCTCTATCAGCTCGATCCGGTCCAGCTTCTCGCTGATGATGCCCATGTCTGCGGCTGTGGACTCGGCCTGTGCAGCTGCCGCGGACGAAGTGGAAGGATCGGCATCGACCCGTGCTATCCTCTAGCTTTGCACGGTCTGTGGCTGTGGGCGTCCCTGAGTGTAGAGTCGGGTCTGGGACATCACTGTGTAGTTCTCGGCCATCTCCTCGCAGATGGCCCAGACCTGATCCTCATCCTTGGTGAAGTAGGAACCGCCACAAGAAGCATTCACCAGGCCCTACAGCTCTGGTGTCAACCCGCAGAAGAAGCTCTGAACTAGGTTCGGCTTCGTGATGTCGTGGTGCGGGCATCTGTCGGTAAGCTCACAGAACCTCTCCCATGTCTTGTGAAACTGCTCGTTGGGGAGCATGGAGAAGTTGCTGATCAGGGCCCTCATCCGTGATAAACCCAAAAATCTTGCGGTCGTGTATTCCACACAAGGCGGGAACACAGTCGATGTGTTGACCGCTCAAAATCTGGATTTTGTCAACAATTAACCCACAATCAAATCAATAAGTGAGAAGCAAGTGGAGTTAAAATTTATTATTAACTCTACATAAAATGTGTATAGTGCAAGTATGTGTAGAGTGTCGAACACAGGGAGCACACAGGATATATCAAGCAAGTGCAAAAATGTGAATGTGATTGCCTACAAATATGCAATTTTGTTGTGGGTTTTTAATTTTATATTTTTTATTTAATATAATTTTTGATTTTTATATTTTTTTATTTTGATTTTAAATTTACTGATTTTGTATTTTCTTTTTATATATTATATTTTTTATGTTTTCTTTTTCAATAATAGAATATATACACAAAGTAAGGAAGAGAAAGATGAGGTATTTATAAAAATGAGGAAAAAATGCTCAAAAATCAGGAAATAAATTGTTTTTGGTCTTTTTATAATTTTATAATGTTTTTGTGATTTTTAGAGTTTTTTTGAATGTTTTTGGTATTTTTATGAATTGAAATACAAGAAAACAGTGAACAAAGCTACTGGCCGAGACTAAAATGGGGATAAAAATTATCAAACAGTATCCAAAATTCCTCAAATTAATTTTAAATCACATGGAATAATAAGGAAACTACAGAGACTTAGTTTTCATTTTTAGGATTTTTCTAAATTTTTTTAGATTTTTATGAAGTTTTTAAGAGTTTTCTAATTTTTAAGGTTTTTGTTTTGAATTTTTTAATGATTTTCAGATTGACACTAAGAGATGATAAAACACACAAAATATAATTTTTTTGGAAATTTTCAAAGATGTTTTTATAATTTTTATGGATTTTCTAATGCAAACAATGCTGAAAATGCATGTTTTTGGTTTTTAATAAATATGAAAATGCAATAAAAATGCAATACAAAAATATGATGTGAATGAGCAAGCAAACAGGAGTTTAAACTAATTTTTGTGGATTTTTTAGGGATTTAGAGATGCATGCAATAAATAGATACAACATAAAGAAACTACACTACTGGCAAGGGCATAAGTGCAAATAAGCAAATATCCAGGGGCCAAAGTGCAATTTTTACATAAAATATAGTACTGAATAAACAACTTAATGGATCGATTGCAAAAATACCAAACTCCAGGGACTCGCCTGCAAAATGCCCAGGTATGCACGTGCTACACACGCGCACCTAGAAGGACCTAAAAGTAATAACCCAAAATAAGGGGGTCCTGGATGCAAAATATATAAAATAAAGTGCACGACCGATGAAAGTTTATGGATATAATATTTAAATACAAAAGTTCCCAGGTTGAGAACGTAAAATACCCAGGATATAGCGTGAGCGAACGACGGATCTGCTTTCACTTTGCCATGCGTCGCACCCCGATCGGCGATGCCCCTTCGCCAACAACGACCGAGATTAGATCTTGAAATGTCGATCGGACAGCTGGGGTGGCGTTGATCCAATGGCGGCTGCCCTCCACGACGAACGAGCGAAGATCCAACGGCGTTGGGGCTGCAAGGAAGAACACCCAACGAATTGACCCCCGGCGAGCTTTGATTGGGCGATGTGACCTCCTCCGGGGACCTGCAGCTTCCTAGTTGGTATCCGACAACTCCTGAAGGTCCTCACTACAACCTGGTGGCGTCGACAGTAGCTGGAGGTGACCGAAGCTGGCCCTCGACGAACAGGTCGAGGAGGAGCTCCAGGTGGCTCCGACGTCTCCCAAAATCATCCCTAGGTGCCTGATGTGCTCCCAAAACCCTGCAGAAGAAGTCAAGGGGGTCGCGGGCAAACTATCGCGACCACCTGTGGGCAAAAGATGGTGGAGACGAGGAGGAGCGGAGCTCGCCGGAGCAAACTCCGGCAAGGTGCAGCGGATGCGATCGGGAGGATATGAATCGAAGATGAAGGTGGCGTTAGAGTCCTATGATTACTGGAAGCAATAAATAGCATGAAAAAGCAAATAAAAAGCAGAACCTCGAGGGTATACACCCGAGATGAACCTCACCGGCGTGACCGTCGGAGATGGTGGAACGCACCTCAGAGCCCGAGATGCACCTCAACGAGGTGCTGGGATCGACCCTTTGTCACCGGGGATCCTTCAGCAACCACTCGGAGGTCTCAATCGGCCCTACGCGGTTCAAAGAGGAAGGGGGCGATGGGGGTTGTTTTGAAAACATGGCGAACATGCTCCGCAAATCGAGGTGCAACAGGAGCGTCAGTGATCCATAACCCAAGATAAGATTAAGACGAGCATCCTCGATCATTGGGGAAGAAAAGCCAAGAAGATTTCGACACAAGACGAGGAGCGGACAACCCTAAAAAAATCGAGAAAACAGACCAAAAACGTGGTCTGACACAACAGTAGGGGGCGGGTCAGAGAGTTGACTCGCGGTCAACTCTCGGACCCTCCTAGTTAGTCCACGTGGATCAACCAGGAAAAACCGTGGAAAAATTACTTGTAAATTCATTAAAAAATAGAAATTTTTAAAATTTTTGGTTATTAAATAAAAATGTTTATTATTTTATAAATTATTTTATGGTAATTTTTATTTATTTTTTCAAGGTTTATAAATTACAAGTTACCTTTTATACCCTATATAGGTATCTTGATCTTTATATTTTAATATTTTATTTTTATTTTGTATATTTAATTTATTTATTTTTGTTTATTATTTTATAAATTAATAGAATATTTTTGTTCACTTAAAGATATTTTTATTTTATTTTTCTGAAGTGTTTTGTATACTTAATAAAATAGAAGTATAAATTATACAGGTTTGTGTATCGATATTTGAAAAACAAGACTGCGAGAGCCGCTAAATAGTGGTATGACAAATCAGACTCATTGTCGCTGGGACGACTACTCAAGCCTTCACGTTCGTCAACAATTAACCCACACAATTAATTAAACAATCAAGGGAAAGGATCAAAATTTATTATACCCTACTAAAATGTACAGTGACAAGCAAGTAGGGGTCGAACACAAGAAACAAGGGTGTAGAGTGTAGACAAAAAGTCAAAGCCTTCGTCTAATGAACTACTTAGCCAATATGGATTTTTTGTGGGTTTTTTATTTTTATATTTTTTAATTTTTTTAATTTTATATTTTCATATTTTCTTTTTTTAATTTTCTGATTTTATATTTTCTTTTTGTATTTTATATTTTATAATTTATTTTGCTATAACTAGAATATAAACAAGTAGAAAAAGGAAGACAAACTATTTATACAACTAAGGAAAAAATGCTCAAAAATTAGGAAATAATATATTTTTGGCTTTTTTATAATTTTCTAATGTTTTTGTGATTTTTCCAGATTTTCTTAATTTTTTGTGATATTTTAAAGTCAAAAACACTGAAAACAGTGGAGAAAATAAAGGTCTGAAACTAAAATGGAGAAATAAAATGGAAAACAGTAGCAACAATTCTTCAAATTACTTTTCACTTAAAGATAATAAAAAGAAAATTCAGAGGCACAAATTAGATTTTTAAGATTTTTATAGAATTTTTAATGCTTTTATAAAGATTTTTAGGGTTTTATAATTTTTAGGTGTTTTGTTTTGTATTTTTTAATGATTTTTGTACTCGAGTTAGAACACAATAAGATAAGCAAAAAATATATTTTTTGGGATTTTTGTGAGGTGTTTTTATAATTTTTAGAGATTTTCTAATGCAAACAGTAGGAAAAATACATGTTTTTGATTTTTAATAAATGTTAAAATGCAACAAGCATGAAATACAAAAATATGGCGTGAATCTACAACCAAACAGGAGCCTACACTATTTTTTTGATAATTTTCGAGTTTTAGAAATGCACAAAATAAATAGGGAAAGCATACAAAAATACAAGGCCTAGCTGGGGTATATATGCAAATAACATAATATCCAAGGGTCAGATTGCAAATTTCACTAAAAATACGCGCGAAGCACGTGTTCTGCTGTTCATAGGGGTATATTTGCAAATAATAAAAACCGACAGGACAAGAGTGCAATTAACCCAAAAGTATATTTAAATCACTACGCACAGGGCTATAAGTGCAAATACATCAAAGTACAGGATCAAAAGTGCAAAATACCCAAAAACCACGTGTCCCAATCACGTGAGGTGACGTGGTTGAGGACTAAAGTGCAAATATGAAAAGTTAAGGGGTCTAGTTACAATTATTACAAATATTTTTGAACAACAGATCAAAGTTTTAGTACTATAACTAAATACAAAAAGGACTTGGGTTAAGATGCAAAATACCCAAGCCTTGCGTGCTAGCGAACGGCGGGGATGATTTCACTTGACACGTGTCGACGCTGGGTGCGTCAATGACGCTTCGAGCTTCACGGCCCAGATTAGATCTCTGGTGAGAGATCAACGGCTACGGGAGGGCTGGATCCAACGGCTCTGGCACGACCTGGAAGGGTCCTTGATCGGACGGCTGGAGGTGCGGTTGGAAGAACACACGAGGAGCTCAGGCGAGATGAGGTTCCCAGAGCTCTTCCACCGACCTCCGATGGTCTTGAAGCTCGCAAGGCAGTTCGTTCTCTTCCTGGAGGTCACCCTTAGCTGTTGGGGCTCTCCAAATTCACCGGAGTGCGGTGATGATCGCAACACATGACGGCGGAGCTGGGGGCTCCGAGTTGCTCCGGCGAGGTGACAAAATCGATCCCCCGGGTCGTTTGGGCTTTAGGACCTGCAGAAAAAGCGTGAAGGAGTCGAGGGCAAGTTGCCTCGACTCCGCGGAGGGTGGAAAGGCTCTCGGTGGATGCGTGGGACAAGTTGAGGTCGGTCGGCGAGACTCGGAGCCGGCCAACGCGATGTCAGGGCGATGAGGGGATGATTACGAAGGGAAAAATAAAGGGCGAGAAACAGGGATGCTTCCTAACTATTCTAGAGCAAAAGAAAAGGGCCAAGAGAGGGAAAGAAATGCCTCACCAAAGCGTGCGGGCGAGGTGCTCCGGCGACCACTTCGGCAAGGGGATCCGGCTCAATTCGACGCCGCCTTGGTCCACTGAGAAGCCCGACAAGCTCCTGATGTCACCAGGAGTATCTTCAAGGGCTTACGTTAGGGTTTCGGTGGTGGAAGAGGGATCCAACTTCGAAGGGGAGTCGGGTGTGGCTTTTGAAGGGTTGACAACCGAGGCTCCAAGATCGATGATGACAACGTGGTAAAACGATCCACAGCCCAAGGAGAGCTGAGGGCGTGAATCACCTTGAGTCGAGGAAGAAAAGTTGTAAAGAGACCAGGACGAGATAGTGCTTGGTGTGGTCTCCAAAAAATCACAAAATGGATCAAAATCCAAGGTTCTGACAAGTCCAAGGGAGGAGGTCAGACAGTTGACCGAGGTCAACTGTCAAACCAACCTGGTTGGTCCATGTGGACCAACCAGGAAAAATCCCCTAAAAATATTTCAAAAATCTTTTAAAAATAGTAATTTAACTTATTAAATGTTGGTTATAAAATAAAAAATGTTTATTATTTTATAAGATATTTTATTGTGATTTTTAATTATTTTTATGAAGTATAATTTTATAAGTTACATTTTATAGCCCTTATAGGTATATACATCTATATATTTTATTATTTTAATTTTATTTTGTGTATTTAATTTATTTATTTATGTTTATTATTTATAAATTTATAAAGTATTTTTGTACACTTAGATATATTTTTATTTTATTATAATGAAGTATTTTGTACACTTAATAAAATAGAAGTATTAATTATACAGGTACGTATATAAGTATTTTACCTATGTCTTTTATATACAAGTATTTTATTTTGAGTTTTCTTTGAGTTTTTTTATTCTGATTTTAATGCACTCATAAATTATAAATAATATTTACAAAATTATAAAAATATAAAATTATAAAAATAATAAATAAATACTAAAATGAATATTTTAATCTGTACAAGTATACAATAGGGGTCCAAAACTCAACTTTCAAACTGTAGCTCCGCCAAATGCGAAACCACCACCATTAAATAGCTTATTTTGAATTATATACAATTAAAGGTGAGTTTGATGCATTTGGAGTTTTCATTCGTGAGATACGGGACTGGGAAGTTGGGATTCTGGATTCTTATTCAGACCATAAATTTTTATCTGTACATTATTTTTGCATGAAATCAATTTTGTATTTTTATTTATTTAATTATCTACAACTTTCATGTACAAAGTTTCTTTATTTAAGGTATAAAAAGTGGAACCAAAAATAGGTCCCAAAATGAATAAAGAATGAAGGAATTTTTATTGTATTTTAGCCCTTATCTCCCCCTACTTAATTCCTTGTCGACCTAGTCATTGCGATGCCTAGGTCTAGAGGTTTCGGGTCATAAAATATTTGTAATATTTTATTCTTTTTCTTTTCTTTTCTTTATTCTATAATTTTTTCTTTAAAAATCACATTTTATACACTATTTACACAATGATGCATGAATGCTAAGATGCCTGAATTACGCCTATTTACACGCATTTACGAGGGTTTTTAAGGCCAAAATGATAGAATAAAGATGATGAAATGTAGATTCATCATCCCCCTATACTTGCCTTTGCTAGTCCTTAGCAAACACTTATGCAATACGTGCAGAAAAAGAGAAATTAAGAAAAGAAAAAGAAGAAAGGTGGATGAAGTTTAATGATCAAACTTGTCCTCACAAAATCAAAGTTTGGAGCTTAAGTCGGACCTTTAGAATTTTAGTGCGGGCGGAACCTTAATGAGAACCAGATTTGAAATTCAACAGTCCTTGAGAATCCCAAAACTCTGTTCAAGTCTCCTCAATAGCCAGGTCATAAATATCTCAACTCATACGCAAACCCTTACGACTATGATTCTGACTCGTACAGTGTAAGTGATAGTGGCTCTCCCCAACTAGAATGACAAAGAGACCGACTTCTCCAGTATGACAACCCAATGATTCCCCAATCCAATAACTCCTCCCTCGAGGAGCGGGGTATTCCCTTCTAAGTTCAAGTGGCAACCAGCTCAAGAGGAGGGGGAGAAGAGAAGAATGGATGGTAGCCAGTGTAGCTACCTATCCTAGGATGCAAGACCAGTGTAGTCAAGTCATCCAGCTGCAGGCTCACAATTTTTGACTTTGGAACTCAAGCTTGCTTATTGACTTTACAACATATGTACATACTTTGCAGGCATTTATTTTTGTACAGGCCTGACCATTTTTTTTGAAATACTATTCACAGCAGCATTTACATAATGAGTTTTTCCTCTAGAGCCAGTAGACTATCCCTCTTTTGAAGCTTTATTGCAATACACACTCTCCTGTCTTTAGACTTCCTCATCATTGGACGGGTTGGGGTGCACTTCCCTCCCTAGAGGAGGACAAGTGTTTCTACTTGTGTGCGTCTCATACCAACAAATCCAATCCCCTCACCACTCCAACTGAGTTGAGCCATGTGAAAGGTGCAGGTGTCCAAGTTAGGTCATTATAGACAAGAGTCGTGCGTGTGCTCCGAAATACTCTACTTAGGCAATCAAGAATCCATTGAACCAAGTCTCGTTATCCTAAAAGAATTAAGTCAACTAGACCTGAAGTACCTCAAACCCTATCCCTATAAGGTCCCTGTTATTAGGTAGATTTTAAGGTCCAATCAAGCTCCAATCTCCGAATTTTACTTAGACTCGTTCAACTATCAAACTCAATCCGAAAAATGCTTCATGCTATGCAAATGCAGAAAATATTTTTGTGATGCAATTTTCAAGATTTTGAACTTTTTCTGGATTATTGAAAAGATGATGATGATGCATATGCATTTTTTTGTATTTTTCAAAATATTTTTCAAATGTTTTTGGATTTTAATTTTGCAAATGTTTTTTGGATTTTTCAAAAAAAAAAGTTTTTGGCTAAAAGCTAGGTTAAAATATTTATACGGGAGTGCTTCTTGTATATACAAGAAGTGGATTTTAAGAATTTACAAGGGTATGTGATCAATTTTATACATATATATAAGGTGGATTTTGGTGTGATGAAGCTATTCCTCAAACTTATTTGACACATGTTTCTCAAACAATTTTTGAAAACTATAATCCAAAATAATTTTTACAAACAATTTTACAACATGTACACACATTTGAAAATCATTTTGCAAAGGTTTTCAAACAGTATCTATAGATTTTTCAAATATTTTTGGAACCATTTTTCAAATCATGTGCAAATCATTCTTCAAACATTTTATTTCACACAAAGAAAATAAAATTTTGCAAACAACACATTTTTGTACAAAGGTTGAAAACATGTAACAAAACGTTTTCAAATTAGTTTTCAAAATATTTTCACAAGGATTTTCAAACTATTTTTCAAACATTTTGCAAAAAACATTTCCACCTGATTTATTAATCACTATATACAAAAAGATTTTGAGGAATGGAACATCTTTTTATTAAGGTTTTTAATGAATTTTAAAGAATTATTAGCCATATTTATTAGGAAAATACGAAAGTACGAGTTATGGTTAAAGTATATACGCAGTATATACGACCCCCCTATACTTAGCTTGAGTTATGCCCTCATAGATCAGAGAGAAAAGAGAAGACATAACTCGTACTGAGTATAGGAAAATCGAAAGAATAAACGAATGAAGAAATGAATGAAACAATGAGAAGTCGACTGTCCCCCTATACTTAGGATCAAATAATCCTAAGTATAGCAGACTGTACACAAAGCAGGGAGGGTCAAGGGTGGGAATGAACAGATCGTACTTAGGTTGTCTCCCCCTATACTTAGGGTAAGATAGCCTAAGTATAGACAAGAAGAGGAGACAATGGAGAGGATCAAAGAATCGAGAAACTCGGGGTGCACATCCCCCCTATACTTAGGACAAAGTACGTCCTAAGTATAGAAGACTGTCTACAAGGGGCGACACCTTTTGATAGATAAAGAGAATAGACAAGGAAAAGAAGAACTGAAGAAACGAAGAAAAAAAGATGCAAGTGGATATTAACAACACAGGATGCGCATCCCCCCTACACTTAGGATAAAGTACATCCTAAGTGTAGCAGTGATGAAAGGGATGACATCATGTCGGTAGAATAAGATAAAAGAGAAGGAAAAGAAGAAAAGAAGAAAAGTCCTTCAAAAATGTTTTGCTCTGCTTGCCTTCCTCTGCCTCTTTGGAGATATCCGGCTCATCCTTGTAGATTACTTGAATCGAGTCAACGACAGCCATGAATGTATCATGTTCAAGGTATGGCTTCAGAAGCTGTCCATTGACTACAAATGGATGTGCGTCAGCTAACAAATTGGATATCAATATACTTCCGTTGTCACGCACCTGCCTAAAATAAACGGCCAGTCCATTTGCTCTTCAATTTGCCTGGAAAGATCTTTAATTTTGCATCAAACAACCATACCTTCTGACCTGGCTTGAAGGACTTGCGGCGGATATGCTTGTCATGCTACGTTTTGACCTTCTCCTTGTACATCAGGTTGTTGTCATATGCATAATCTCTGAATTCCAATAATTTGTTCAGATCCAATTTTCTGTTCTTTCCTACTTGCTTGGAGTCCAAATTACAGATGTTAATGGCCCATAAAGATTTGTGAATTAGTTCAACGGGCAGATGACATGGCTTGCCATACACAAGGCGGTAGGGAGACATTCCCAAGGGTGACTTGTACATTGTTATATAAGCCCAAAGAACAGAGTCAAGCAGCTGAGACCAGTTCTTGCGATCCGAACGCACAAGCTTCTATAAAATTGTTTTGATCTCCCTATTTGAACATTCAGCCAAGCCATTGGACTGCGGGTGGTAGGGTGAAGCAATGCGATGTTCAATGCAGAATTCCTGAGTCAGCTTCTTCACCTCTCTGTTTATGAAATGACCACCCCCGTCAGATATGAGAATTTTGGGAATCCTGAACCGTGCTATGATGTGATCTCTCAAGAATCGACAGACAGTCCTGCTGTCGGCAGTTCGGGCGGGAATAGCCTCCACCCAGTGACTTACATAATCGACAACGAGCAGAATATATTCATAGCCCTGGCTGTTGGGGAATGGCCCATAAAGTCGATGCCCCATGCGTCGAAGATGTCTGATATCTAAATGTATTTCAGAGGCATCATGTCTCTCATTCCTATGATTCCACCCATCTTCTGACAATCAGTGCAGCATTTGACATAATCATCTGCATCTTTATATAGTGAAGGCCACCAAAGGCCACTCTGAAGAACTTTTGTTGTCGTTCGTTTGCCTGAATGATGTCCTCCAGAATCTTGGTCATGAAATAGAGCGAGGACACTTGGAACTTCCTCCTGAGGAATGCACCTTCTCCAGATACAATCTGCCCCTCACAAAATAAATACGGATCCTCCCACTGGTAGAAATGGATTTTAGACAAGAATCTATCTATTTTCAACTTCGGCCAATCCTGTGGGATTTTCTTGGTCACCAGATAATTCACAATGTCTGCATACCAAGGAAGCGAGGTGACTGAAAGAATTGCCTCGTCTGGAAAGGTCTCTGTGATAGGCTGCAGGTTAAGCTCAGGAGATTCCAGCTCAGGAAGCCTCGATTGATGATCGTCCACCACATTCTTTACCCTAGGTTTATCTTTAATTTTCAAGTCAAATAACTGGTGGAGAAGGATCCACCGAATGAGACGTGGTTTGGCGTCCTTCTTCTACTGTAAGTACTGAATGGTCGAATGATCAGTGTAAATGATTACTTTGGATCCAAGGAAGTAGGATCTGAACTTTTCCAGGGCAAAAAATACCGCTAGCAGCTCCTTTTCAGTGACAGTGTAATTCCTCTGGGCTTCATCGAGTGTTCGACTAGCATAGTGAATTGCAAACAGTACATTATCTTTTCTCTGTCCAAGCACAACACCTATGGCATAATCTGACACGTCGGTCATTATCTCGAAAGGCTGAGTCCAAATCGGTGGCTACAAGACAGGGGTCTGCGTGATGAGTTCTTTCAGCTAATTAAAGGCAAGGAGCACACGGTCATCTACAATGAATTCATTCTCCTTGCCGAGCAACTCAGTCAACGGTCTGGCCAGTTTGCTGAAATCTTTGATGAATCGTCGGTAAAAACCGACATGGCCCAAGAATGACCTGACTTATTTGATGGTTGTAGGTGGCTCAAGTTTGGAAATCACATCCACCTTGGCTGGGTCAACCTCCATACCACGTTTAGAAACAACATGACCCAGCACAATTCCTTCGGTCACCATGAAGTTGCTCTTCTCCCACGAGAGCACAAGATTGACTTTGCAGCACCTTCGTAAGACTCGGTCTAAATAATCCAGACATTGATTGAATGAGTCCCCGTAGACCGATAAATCGTCCATAAGGACCTCGAGAAAATTTCCCACCATATCGGTAAAAACTGCAAGCATACACCTCTGAAATGTGGCTGGGACGTTGCAAAGCCCGAACAGCATCCGACTGAAGGCATATGTACCAAAAGGACAGGTGAACGTGGTCTTCTCTTGATCTTCAAGAGCAATAGCAACTTGATTATACCCAGAGTATCCATCCAAGAAGCAGAAATATTCCTTCGCAGCCAATCTCTTCAAGATCTAGTCGATGAAGGGTAAAGGGAAGTGGTCCTTCTTGGTAGCGAGGTTAAGTCTTCTGTAGTCCACGCACACTCGCCAAGAAGTGGGTACTCCGGTTGCGATCTCCTCTCCTTTGTCATTCTTCACAATGGTGATCCCTGATTTCTTGGGCACAACATGCAGAGGGCTCACCCATTTACTGTCGGAGATGGGATAAATAAATCCTGCATCACACCACTTCTGGATCTCTTTCATAACAACCTCCCGCAGATTAGGATTTAATCTTCTCTGAAGTTCTCGAGAGGGCCTGCAATCTTCTTCAAGAAAAATGCGATACGAACATAGTGATGGATTGATCCCATGGAGATCCGACGTTCGCCAGCCTATCGCCTTGCGGTTGCATTCAAGAACCTCGATCAAACGAGATTCTTGGTCTTCGATCAGATGTGCATTGATAATGACCGGGTACCTGTTCGGTCCTCCCGCAAGGAAGGCATATTTCATGTTGGAGGGCAGGGGTTTCAGCTCTGGCGGGGTCTGAGCTGCTTCAGAGGTGACATCAGCTATTAGTGTAGGTGGCGATTCTTTCAACTGTTCGGTGTCCACCATACTCGGTTCTACCTCCTTACTTAGATTCTGACATAATGCTTCAATGATCTTCTCTTCATCGAAAGATTCTTCAAAAATTTGCTCTTGGTTTTAAAGGCACATCACCCCCACGACAGTCTCTTGCAGCACATCAGCGAGTTCCTCATCCTGATCGATAAGGGGAAATTCGATTGTGGTCTCCACTCCCTCCTCTGGGAAGAGGAGTTCATGGATCTCATTGTCATCCAAAAATAAATGGGTGTCTTGAATTTCTGCTAGAAAGTCACAGTCTTCAGAATACTCAATCACCCTTGCACATGATGCAGATGTTCGTTCGTCTGGTGTTTCGTCAGGCAGGGTCTCCACTCTAATTGTTTCATTGCCAGTGCCAAAAGTGATTTCTCCCGTCGCATAGTTCACTACTACATTCGATGTCCGCAGGAATGGCCTTCCAAGTATGATCGGGGTAAGGAGTAATGGAGCGGGGACGTCCATATCTAGTACCACAAAATTAGCCGGGAACTGTTTCCCCTGAACCGTAACTATCACGTCCTCCAACAGGCCCCTAGGCCGCTTAACTGACTTGTCTACAAACTGCAGAATCATCTTTGTAGGCTTGAGCAGTCCTAGCCTGAACTCTGTGAGTAGCGAAGCCGGCATCAGGTTGACAGAAGACCCGCTGTCGAGAAGTGTTCGTTCAAACTCCTGATTGAACATCTGACAACGCACAAGAGGTGCTCTCATATCTGACTTTTTATGCGGGAGGTTGTTGATGGCATTAACTGCGGCCATTGTAAGGATATGCTTTTCGGGTTTGCCACCTTTGCTCCTGGAGTTGTGAGGGTGAGGCATGCGCTTGGTTGTACATGCCTCTTTCAATCCTTTTTTTATGGCTGGCATGTACTCAAGAGCTTTCATCAATGGCATGTTCAATATCAAATTCTAGATGATTTCTATGATGACAGGATCAGACAAAGCATTTTTCAAATTTTTCATTTTTTGTGTTTTTTCATTGCTTCTGGGAAGGGAATATTTACAAACTCTTCACCAATATCATTCAAAATATTGTCCCTATTATTGTTTACAGGTAGATGACAAAAAGGAATGGATTCATCTACAATTAGTGGACCAAAAATGACGGGCTCGGCTTCAGGTGCTGGTGTTGGACTCGCTGCAGGTGCAATGCTCCTCCCGTTAGGAACTGGCTCTGAGGCAGGTGCAGACGTCTCCAATGCTGGCCTTTCTCCACCGAGGTTGTTGGCTATCTTTTTGTGTTTTGCTATTTTCTTCATTTTTTGTGATTTTCTGAATGATGGTGCTGCTCCCAAAATGCTGCTTGGCCCTGGTGTTGGCTTGGCTGACGACTCCCCGTCAGATGCAAGATGCTTTCCCTTCGCCGTCGCTGATGGCTGGAGTGTCCTACCGCTCCTGAGAGTAACAACATTAGATAAAAGAAAATTTAATTCACCTGATTTGGGTTGGACACTACCGGCTACCTGCTCCTTGCGTCGGAAGTTATTCGGATTGGCTTCGACCTGGGCTGGTATGACAGTCTTGGCAGCCGTCAGGTCGTCGATCTTCTGGGTCATCTCAGCCATGTTCTTCATTAATTGTTCAAGGCAGGCCAGGGCCGGATTAACCGGTACAATCTCAGAAGAATCCCCCTGCTGGGGCCTAGAGTACTGGTATGACGGATGAGACTGCGACTGGTATCCCTGAGAAAATTGGTGAGGAGGAGGGTTGGAGGAGTACTGTGAGTTCTGTTGGTTGTATGGGGCAACCGGTTGCTGATGATATCCTTGTCCGTAATATCCGGACTGCTGAGGACCATGCTGGTAATTCTGCCTCCAGGTGTTACTGTGAGATGGAGGTTGGTATTGGTATGAGGGCTGAAAAGGTCTCCCACCCTGCTGCTGCTGGTGATAGGTCTTGTTGCCCATGTTCTGACCCTGAGGATGTCTCTGAGGATGGGTCAGCTGCGCTTCATTGTTCCCTATGCCATTGATCTCCTGTATCAGTGGCGGGGGTGGCGAGAACTGCTCGGAATAGGCTGGTTGTTGCTGCGTTGTAGGCTCCTTCTTCTCAGCGTTCGGCTCAGCAGTAGTAGACACAGTGTTGCACATGTTGGCATTCAACGCACGAACGAGCTGCTCCAGCTGTTGGGAGATCAAATCGAGCTTTTCCAAGCCCTGGGTCCTCTTCTCAATGATTGATAATTTTTCGAGGTCTTGCGACCTCTTCTCAATGATGTCTACCTTAGACAAGTGGCTCCCGATGATACTCAAGTTGGAGCTTTCATCCTTGTCTTTGGTGTGAGAAGCCATGTTTACAGGCTTGCTGATGGCGGGTGGCATCTTCATGTATGCTCGGGATGAGGATTGAGCGGCTTCTCCTTCAGCCATTTCCTCGAAGACGTTCCATACCATGTCATCGTCCTTGTTAAAAAGGGAACCGCCGCAAGCGGCATCGACAAGCTTTTGGCTCTCAAGTGTGATCCCACCAAAGAAGTGCTGCACAAGGCTGGTCTTTGGAATGTCATGGTGGGGACACTTCTCTTGGAGATCTTTGAATCGCTCCCACGCTTCATGGATAGTCTCGTGGGGTTGCTGGCAGAAACTGGAGATACGAGCACGCATCTGATTCAACCGCCTGAGAGGATAGAATTTATGGAGAAATGCGGACTTCGGCGCTTCCCAGGTTGTGACTACCTTCCCTAGATGGTCGACCCAATATAGGACCTTGTCTTGTAGGCTGAAGGGAAAAGCGGTCATCTTGACTACCTCCAACGGTAGCCCAGGGTAGTGAGCGGTAGCACAAATGCGGCCAAACTTCTTGAGATGAATGTAAGGCTCCTCAGTAGTATTCCCGTGAAAGGTGGGAAGCAAAGACAGAAATTGCGGCTTTAGCTCGAAGTGGGCATGAATACGTGGAATCTGGATCAACTCAGTGATGCGACTCGCTCCTGGATTGTATGTATCCTTCAACGTAGGCTTCGACTGCAGTGGGTCTGCTTCCGCTGCATCAAATTCTGGTCTTCCCGCTGAGAACTCATCTCTAACCTCTTCTAAATTGAGCTCTTGATTCGGATCATCCTCCTTGCGACCATCTCGTGCATCGGCCCTCTTCCTCAGATCATTCAGCATACCTTGGAAGGCGGTCTGGGCTATGGCTTGATTAGTCAATTGCTGCTGGATGGCTTGGATAGAAGTCAGCAACTGACTGTTAACTTCATTCTATGTAGTGTACTGCCCTTCTCCCTGATCGGCTTCAGCTTCTGGTTGGGGTTGTGGTCCCTTTCCTCTTCCACCAACCATCTCAGAATGAACTTGAATTTCTGGTTCGTGGTCAGGTTGAGAATCTGCATGACAGAGTAAACCCTGATCAGTATCTTCATGAGCACCTGCTGTTGAGATGAATATGGAATTAAGGTTAATCCCAGAATATTTTGAACGGAGCATAGGATATTGACTGAAATCGATCTCCATCCACAAGGGGTTAATTCGGAGACAAGAGTAATCCCGGTTTATTTGAAGGGGAAGAGCTAATTCGGGTTGTGAGTCCATCCCGAACAACGGATTTATTGGTGAAAGGCAAGTGTTGAAAGAAGAGAGAATAGGAGAATCCAAGGAGAAATTCACAAGATCCCAACTAGCTTCTTGGAGATCACCCCTCTTTATGGGAGACGCTGACAACACAGAATCGATGTGGGCGTCGGCTAGGTCCCGACTAAACCATCCGTGTGACGACATCTTGAGAAGGTCAAGAGGGAAAGATGATGGATGAAGAGTACGAAGGTAAACAAGAAATAAAAGGAATGTAAAACAGTAGAAGGCTCACAATGAGCGAGGGTCAAATGGAAGGAGAGCAAAAATGGCGCAAAGGCGTGATGTTTTTGACCTTGACCTTAATTCGACTAATCAATCAAACCCAAAGCAATGGATTCACCAACTCGACCCGTGAAGCCGTGAAGGTTCGGCAATTATCTTTGTGAGTTTTAGATTTGATTTTCAGGCAATTATCTTCTCACGAGTCCTTAGAGCGCTTCGCCTATAGGAGCGAGAGTACTACCGGAAAAGTATCCCGTACTTGTCCTCCTCCTGTGTAACCTGTAGTCTGCACTTTTTAAGGTCCTTGTAACCCTTCCTGGATCCCTACTCAGCCAAAGAAATAAAGAGAGGAAGCCAATAGACGAAACCAATACTTCGGAACTCGCTCGCAACGGAATCACCCGTGAGCGTGCAAGAACCTACGCGGACGCAAGACGATGAGACAGACACCCCCGTGAAGGCGTGGCCTATGCTCGATACTTCGGACAAGGTCAGTGCTCTACACAATAGAGAGTCACTAGTGTCGACCACGCCCTACTCATCTACGTACGATAGAAGCGCCAATACTTCGGAAATCCAGGCGACACACAAGGCAGCCACAAACTGGGTTTTGGGCTCTATTCCTTACGACGTCGCTCACCTCACTTGGAAGGATACCTTCCCATGCAACCTAAAAACAAATGAGGGCTTTGCTCACCCCAAGGCAATGAGTCCAATTAATCAATTTTATTAAGGTCAAGTATTTTTAGTAGTCCCTTTTTTAATTTTTTTTTGTGTTATCACTTGTTTTGAGTAAATTCAATACAAGCGCCTAATGTTTTTGTATTTTCTTTGATTCCTATTTGTTCCAAAAATAGAGGGAGAAGAGTCGGAAAAGCCAATGCAAGTTGGCACTAAGATGGAAATCTCACCTTAGTGCCTAAATGATGAATGCTAAGATAGAAGACTTACAGTGACTCCCAGCTCTCTCCATGCGGGATGCAAAACAGGATATTATAAACCTAATCTATATGCCGATATGCATACGGAAATCGTACTAAGCAGGCAATTACTAGCGTGAAGAACCACAAGTCGGTCACTGATCCTCAATCCAAGAGTCCGGCCTAGGCTCACCCCTCCTCTTCTCGACACATCGAGTTCAGGAGTAGCGCTTGACAGGGTGGGCGCGCGGCGTGGAGGTTTGAAGACGATGAGGCGACTGTTTAAATTAAACTAAGTCCAAAATGCACTATAGGTACATGCAATGGTTATTAGGGGGTTTAGACCTACTTTACTCGATCAAGCAAGCCTAATGACTAAGGGCTCATTCCACAAAAGAAAGGAAAAATAAATCAAAACCGGAAAATGACAGCGGTGAAAACGCGTCAAAACTGCGGTGAGCCCCCAAGTGAACAGACACTTGGAAATTGAGCCCGAGTGTCCAAAGTCCAGGGTACCTGTATTATTACAAATTTATCAAATGTCTCTCTCTCACAAAAATAAGAAAAATCTAACTATCTCTCTCTCTCAAGTTCTCCTGCTCTCTCCTGCCGGCTAGGGTAGAATAGTTGGCTCCTCCTCCAAAGGCTACTCAGGATCCCCTAGGCGATCTTCCTCGGTCAGTGGTCCCTCGCAAGAAAACAAGAAGAGATGTCAGACAGTTCAAAAACAATTATTCAATAAAATCAAACAAGTCCAAAATGGCTAAGCAAGTAAACAAACACAAGTCTACTCTACAAGTCGATGCTCCCCGGCAACGACGCCATTTGAAAAACGAGACTGCGAGAGCCGCTAAATAGTGGTCTGACAAATCAGACTCACTGTCACTGGGGCGACTACTCAAGCCTTCACGTTCGTCAACAATTAACCCACACAATTAATTAAATAATTAAGAGCAAGGATCAAAATTTATTATACCCTACTAAAATGTACAGTGGCAAGCAAGTAGGGGTCGAACACAAGAAACAAGGGTGTAGAGTGTAGACAAAAAGTCAAAGCCTATGTCTAATGAACTACTTAGCCAATATGGATTTTTTGTGGGTTTTTAATTTTTATATTTTTTAATTTTTTTAAATTTTATATTTTTGTATTTTCTTTTTTTAATTTTCTGATTTTATATTTTCTTTTTATATTTTTTATTTTTTTATTTTCTTTTTCTATAACTAGAAAATAAACAAGTAGAAAAAGGAAGATAAATTATTTATACAACTAAGTAAAAAATGCTCAAAAATTAAGAAAATAAAATATTTTTGGCTTTTCTATAATTTTCTAATGTTTTTGTGATTTTTTCCATATTTTTCTTAATTTTTTGTCATATTTTAAAGTCAAAAGCACTGAAAACAGTGGAGAAAATAAAGGTCTGAAACTAAAATGGAGAAATAAAATGGAAAACAGTAGCAACAATTCTCCAAATTACTTTTCACTTAAAGACAATAAAACAAAGAAAATTCAGAGATAAAAATTAGATTTTTAGGTTTTTTAAAGAATTTTTAATGTTTTTATAAAGATTTTTAGGGTTTTATAATTTTTAGGAGTTTTGTTTTGTATTTTTTAATGATTTTTGTACTGGAGTTAGAACACAATAAGATAAGCAAAATATATTTTTTAGGATTTTTGTGAGTGTTTTTATAATTTTTAGAGATTTTCTAATGCAAACAGTAGGAAAAATGCATGTTTTTTATTTTTAATAAATATTAAAATGCAACAAACATGAAATACAAAAATATGGCGTGAATCTACAACCAAACAGGAGCCTACACTATTTTTTGGTAATTTTTTGAGTTTTAGAAATGCACAAAATAGATAGGGAAAGCACACAAAAATACAAGGCCTGATAGAGGTATATATGCAAATAACAGAATATCTATGGGCCAGATTGCAAATTTCACCAAAAATACACGCGTGAAGCACACGTTCTGCTGTTCACAGGGGTATATTTGCAAATAATAAAAACCGGCAGGACATGAGTGCAATTAACCCAAAAGTATATTTAAATCACTATGCACAGGGCTATAAGTGCAAATACATCAAAGTTCAGGATCAAAAGTGCAAAATACCCAAAACCCACGTGTCCCAGTCACGTGAGGTGATGTCGCCGAGGACTGAAGTGCAAATATGAAAAGTTAAGGGGTCTAGTTGCAATTATTACAAATATTTTTGAATTGCAGATAAAAGTTTTAGTACTATAAACTAAATACAAAAAGGACTTGGGTTAAGATGCAAAATACCCAAGCCTTGCGCGCCAGCGGACGGCGGGGATGATTTCACTTGACACGTGTCGATGCTGGGTGTGTCGATGATGCTTCACGCTTCACGGCCCAGATTAGATCTCTGGTGAGAGATCAACGGCTACGGGAGGGCTGGATCCAACGGCTCTGGCACGACTTGGAAGGGTCCCTTGATCGGACGGCTGGAGGTGCGGTTGGAAGAACACACGAGGAGCTCAGGCGATATGAGGTTCCCGGAGCTCTTCCACCGACCTCCGATGGTCTTGAAGCTCGCAAGGCAGTGCGTTCTCTTCCTGGAGGTCACCCTTAGCTGCTGGGGCTCTCAAAATTCACCGGAGGGCGGTGATGATCGCAGCACAGGACGGCGGAGCTGGGGGCTCCGAGTTGCTCCGGCGAGGTGACAAAATCGATCTCCCGGGTCGTTTGGGCTTTAGGACTTGCAGAAAAAGCGTGAAGGAGTCAAGGGCAAGTTGCCTCGTCTCCGCAGAGGGTGGAAAGGCTCTCGATGGATGCGTGGGACAAGTTGAGGTCGGCCGGCGAGACTCGGAGCCGGCCAACGCGATGTCAGGGCGATGAGGGGATGATTACGAAGGGAAAAATAAAGGGCGAGAAACAGGGATGCTTCCTAACTATTCTAGAGAAAAAGAAAAGGGACAAGAGAGGGAAAGAAATGCCTCACCAAAGCGCGCGGGCGAGGTGCTCCGGCGACCACTTCGGCAAGGGGATCCGGCTCAATTCGACGCTGCCTTGGTCCACTAAAAAGCCCGACGAGCTCCTGCTATCACCAGGAGTATCTTCAAGGGCTTAGGTTAGGGTTTCGGTGGTGGAAGAGGGATCCAACTTCGAAGGGGAGTCGGGTGTGGCTTTTGAAGGGTTGACAACCGAGGCTCCAAGATCGATGATGACAGCGTGGTGCAGCGATCCACAACCCAAGGAGAGCTGAGGGCGTGAATCACCTTGAGTCGAGGAAGAAAAGTTATAAAGAGACTAAGACGAGATGGTGCTTGGTGTGGTCTGATGAATACTCATTCATCACTCTTTATTCTTATATTTTAGCTACAAAAACCTTTGCAAATGCATGTAGATATGTGTAAATACAAATAATTACCAAAAGCATGCATTGTGTAAAAATCTATAATTAGCATGTTTTTGTGCAAAAATAAAAGAATAAAGATTAAAAAGAAAAAGAGGGAAATATTTAGAATAAATATTGAGCAACCTAACCCAAGGGAGGGCTCAGCATGGGCCTGACCGCATAAAAGCCAAAGTAGAGGGAGATAGGGGCTCATGTGTGTAAATATTTATGTAAATAAAATAAAAGTATTTTCCTCACAAAAATAGACTCAAATTAGTTTGTAAATAGTTGTAGATATTTCTAAATATAAAATCAATATAAAAATATAAAAATTAAAAAGAAAACAAAAACACCACTTGTGTATAGTCACCTTGTATATAGACCATCCACATATTTATTTAGCTTTGTAAATAAATAAAATTAATTTCCAAAATTTGTGTAAATATTCTACTTTATATAATGTAAATAAATAAAATAAAAACAATTAAAACAAAAACCAAATAAAAATAACAAAATTAAAAACATAAAAATATATTGTAAATATACCATATATATGAATGTATATATGTATTTATTTCACATATGTATATAAATAATAACAATAAAATAAAAATATTTTTTTATTCCTTATTTTATGATATAAATAAATAAAATATAAAATGGGAATAAAATTGTATAAAAATAACAATTAAAAATCAAAAATTAAAAACCTATATATTGTATATATACCTATATATGAACCTACTATGTACATACCCTATTTTCACTTTGAAAAATTAATTAAAAATCACTAAAAATAGAAAAAAAATAAAACAAAAATATTTCATGTTTTCACTTTTCCCAAATTTGGCCATTTTCTAACCTTATTTTCACTTTCAAAATCCAGCCACGTAGCCGCCACCCATTGGCTCTGGGGGATGTTGACCGCCCGGTCAACTCTCCCCCCAGGACCACTTCACACGGGTCCTTAGCGGGTAACCCGTTTTCTCGGATTTTTCCCGCATAAACCCGATCATGCCTTGCTCAAACCCCGGGTCCGAATTAATCTTGATATATCCGTCACCCTCGTCGGAGCCTCTACCTCGGGATCCGCGCTTCTGATTACCCTACCCGCGCGTTTCTTTCCGGACCCTCCAGCGTATATAACGCCAGCTCTGCCACCTCCATTTTCTATCTTTGGCCATTCGCTTCCACCCCCAGTGAGCTCCAGCGTGAGAGCGAGAGTGACAGCTTGCCTTCCGTGCTGTTGAAGCGAGGAGAGGTTGCGGATTCCACTGATCCGGCGAGCATCGCCACCTTGCTCCGCCACCAGCAGGAGCTCGAGCCTCGGAGGGAGACGCTCCTCAAGGCGATGACCCAGAGCACAGCCTGCTTGCCCCCAGTCTCATCATCCACCCAGGTAGCCCCGTAGGCTTTGCTTTTTCTTTGATTTTCCATTTCCCCCAAATCGTCGCTCCGCTGTTCGTCGTCGATTCCGTCCACGTCCAACCACCATTCGATCATCGGGCTTCGCCATAGCCATCGCCTTCCTTCCGCGCACCTTCTCCATATCTCCATCCAACCCAGCTCGCGCAGGAGCTGGGGTTCGAGCTCCACCGTCCCCACCTTCGCCAGAGCTCGCCCATCTCGACCCTCCGATCACCGTCACCCCGCCTAACCGGGTCGAGGCAGTTTGCCCTCGACCCGCGAGTCTCCTGGTTGTTTTTGCAGGTACATCCAAGCCCATCTGAGGGCTTGGACCATCAGGTCCAGGAGCTTCATCTCCGCCGACCTCGCTGGAGCTCTCCAGAGCTCAGCCGGGTCATCGGAGGGCACCAGCAGCTGCGGAGCGTCACGCCGGAGCTTCTCCGATCTTCAGGCGCAGCAGGGGAGGCCAGGAGCGTGCACCTTGGGCCGGCGAACTTCGCCGGCCAACTGTTCTTCCGGTATCTTCCCCGACCGTCCGATCGTCCTCGACCTCCAGTTGCCATCTGGGCCGTTCACTCCAGGAGGTCCAGCCACCGTCAGATCAAATGAGGATTGATCCCAGCCGCCTGATGCGCGAGGGTTAACCACCGAGACCCTCATCCGTTCGATCTAACACGTGGCGACACCCCCGTCGTCGGATTCGCCCGAGGAGCGAAGCTTTGGAGCGCCACCTGATCCAGACCGTCCGATCACGCACGTGGCGTCCATCCTGCGGCCCGCATTAATAAAGGGTAATTTACCCTTAGGCCCCCTCTGCTATTTTATTTCGTATTTAGTCCTGTAATTACGTGGTATAGTTGTTTAGTTTTTGGGATATTTGCATAGAGGACCCTACGCTTGGTTTTATTTGCTGATATACCCCTATGTGTGATGTGACACGTGCATCGACACGTGACTTTCTGGGTTATTTGCATTATACACCCTTGTAGTTCTGGATGTTATGAGTTGAATGAAAGTTTTTGGAATATTGCATTTATACCCCTGTGCGTAGAAGTAATTGTACATGTGCGTGAATATTTGGGTTATTTGTAGATAAGCCCTTGGGCTTTTGGTACCTGTTACCAAATAGCCCTCGGAACTTATTTTCCTTACATTTGGGTCCCTGAGTGCCTCAGGCGTGTGCTACGCACGTGTTCTCCTGGGTTAATTGCACCAGATACCCCAGAACTTCAGGTATTTGCACATAGGTCCCTGTGCACAGTGCCCCCTCTTTATTTTTGAATAAATAGAAAAACATCTCCAAATCCAATGAAAATTGGACACATGGCTCCTGCCATAGTGTAAAATTTTCGAGGATTTTTGGAGACATTTTTGTTTTGATTTGATATTTTTAAAAATTCAAAAACACCTAATTTCGTTACTGTCTAACTTTAAAAACCACAAAAAAATATTAAAAGTCATCTAAAAATTACAAAAAAATTGTCTACTGTTTGGCTTGACTAGCTTGATTTTCTAGCCAAATTTGGCTATTTTTCATGGCTTAAATTACCTAAAATTGAAAAATTCTAGTAAATAAATTAAAAATCCAATAATAATAATGTAGGTGCCCAATTTTTCCTTGTTTTCTTATCTTTACAGGAAAAATACCTCCAGGCTAAAGTGGGGCTTCTAGACATTTTATCTAAGTCCTTTTAGCTCGGCTGGACAGTACCTATATTTTCAATCACTGTTTGATTTTTCGAAAATTAAATAAACATCAGAAAAATCCCAAAAATTCACCAAAAACACTAAAAATTACAAAACACATAAAAATATTTTTGTTAGAATTTTTGGTTAATTTTTAGTACATTTAATAAATTGTTGAAGTGTGTTGTTTAGTTGCTTTTCTTATTTTCTTAATATATTAAAAATCCAAAAAAATATAAAATAATTAAAAACCACCAAAAATACTTTCTTCTTTTATTTTATTTCCTTTTTGACTACTTCATAGGCCGCGAGGCCAATCCGTGCTCCTTGTGTTCGACCCTGGTCGCTATACCAGGTTAAATTAATAGCAAGACCGCTATTGTGTGTTTGATCGATTTTTATCAGATTTGGTGGTCTCTTTTTCTTGATTGACCTAGCTGAGTGATTGAGGTCGCAACGACCATTTAGATACTCTACCTTAGTCGCTCAGTTGGTTTATCAGAATGGCACCGTTGCCGGGGAGCACGGCTTAGTAGTTTTTATTTTTACTTTATTTTTGTTTTCGCGGCTTTTCGCGGCTCTTTCAGAGCTCGCGGCTTTTCGCGGCTTTTGTTTGTATTTTATTTTTGTTTTATTTTGTTTTATTTTCTTTTCTTTTATTTTTGTTTTTGTTTGATTTTGGGTGTTTATTTTATTTTGTCGTTTTGCATATATACCCTCATTTTATTCTCATCTATTTTCTTTTTCTTATTTGATTATTTTTATTGGTCTGACCACTCTGTTCTTACTTGCGAGGGCCCGAGGATCGAGGCGGCTGATCTCGAGAAGCTGACGCAACCGCGGAACTTGGAGGCGGCTCCCTTCTGTACGGAGTCGTAGGAGAGAGTGAGAGAGAGTTGAGTGGGAGAGGTTTAGTTTAGACTTTTTATTTTTATTTTGATTATTATTGTAATAATACAGGTACTCAGAGACACTCTTGTGGACTTGAACTCTTAGCGGGTCTGTTTCGCCGACCACCGGTGTGCTCGGGGGACCCTTAGGTGTTTTCGCGGTTTTTCTCGCGGTTTTGTTTTCTTTTCTTTTTAGCTGCCTTTTCCGGTGTTTACGCGGTTTTTCATCGAGCCCCTAGACTTAAGATTTTCTGCTTGCTTGTGCCGTAATTAGTAGGGTCCCCACACCTAATTATCTGCATGTTCCTTTAGTGCGCTTAATTGGACCTACTAATAATTGATTAATAAAAATAACTGATTCATCTCCTTCGTAGCCTACGTGCCGCAACCTGCCCCGTAAAGCGCTTTCTCCTACCCCCGATTTGTCGGGCAGAGGAGGGGTAGGCCAAGACCGGACCTTTGGCTTGGAGGTCGGTGACCAGTTAGACGGTTCTGCGAGTAGACTTGCTCATCTAGGACTCGGTTTTCATCGTTGTATCATTTAGGTGGTTTATTTTCAGTCTTTAAATTTCTACGCGGATCACTTGCATGTAGAGTGCTGGAGGAAAGGTACACATTTCTATCCTTGCATGCATCATTGATTTCATCGCGCATCGGCTTTTTCGTCTTCTTCCCCCTGTTTTGGATTAAATAACCAGGAGAATCGAAAAATTCGTTAGGCCTTTGTTTTTATTGAAAAAAATTAAAAAAAACCATAAAATTGGGACTGCTAAGACTATTGACCCTAAAAGACATTCACCATAAAAACTTGTCTTGGGGAGAGCAACCCCCTCATTGTTTGGTTTGATTGCGCGAGAGAGTGACCCGCACCCTAGGTAGAGCCCTCCGGTGCTATTTCCAGCTGACTACCGACTCTTCCGTGCGGGCCAGTCGGTTGGAGTAGCATCAGGCATCCCAACAGGTCACGTAAGCGCTATGATAGATTGATTGATCACCTAATAAAATTGGACAAGATAATTTGACCGAGCCTTTACGGTCTTCAGCTCGTGTTGTGTTGGTGAACATAGGGTTTGGTTGCTCATCATATTTTTCCCAGATCTCATCCTCCCTACTCGCCAGATCACGATGATGGGTAGACGCTCTCTTAGGCAGCGTCTGGCTGCACCGCTTTCGGGCACGTCTACCCAATCATCTAGGTTGGCCCACGAGAGCCGAGACCAGTTCTCCGAGCCCGAGTACGATTCCGCCCTGTTCCCCCTCGACCCCCTTTCTTTCGGATCTGAGAGATATGAGCCAAAGGAGAGACTCGCAAATTTGACAGCACCTGAGTTTGGCTCGTTTCATTTTGCAGACGCCATGGTCGGCAGTTCTGAGGATCGCTCCCGTCAGCCTGAGCACTTCGTATTGGACCAGGGAGCGATCAACTCCACCCTGATCGACTCTTTAGAGATCGTCCAGCAGCAGTTGAGAGATCAGGGAGCATGCATGCTCGACATGAGGAGAGAGATGGAGCAGATGCGAGCAGAGCGCGAGGAGCGTAGAGAGGGACCGAGGATCCCAGAGGATGCAGATGCAGCAGCCGCAACAGCAGCCGCAGCCGCCGCCCCAGCAGCAGCAGCCGCCGCAGCCGCGGCAGGAGGACCACCGAGACCGATGCGGGAGTTACACAACCCCGGATCGACGCTGACGCACCACTGGATCGTACTTCCAGCCATCGTGGGGGACTTCAAGTTCCCCTCGAACACCTTGCAGTTACTCCCCCGCTTCCACGGGCTCGCGACTGAGCAGCCCCATCTCCACCTCCAGGAGTTTCTGATGACTTGCAGCACTGTCCACGACCGTCAGGTGGACCAGGACACGATCAGGATGATCGCCTTCCCCTTTTCCCTAGCAGACAGAGCAGCCACCTGGCTGAAGCACTTGGGGAGGTTTGTTTACACCTGGGAGCAGCTCCGCACCGAGTACTTGAACAAGTACTATCCACTCGGACGGACCAATGCAGCAAGAGCCCTCATCAACAACTTCTCCATGCTCCCCAACGAGCAATTCCATGAGGCATGGGAGAGGTTCCGTGAGCTTACAGATCGATGCCCGCACCATGATATCTCGAAGCCGAACCTTGTACAGAGCTTCTTCAGCGGGCTGACACCAGAGCTCCAGGGCTTGGTGAATGCTTCTTGTGGCGGTACCTAATTCACCAAGAATCACGACCAGGTCTGGGCCATCTACGAGGAGATGGTCGAGAACTATATGGTGATGTCTCAGATCAGGTTATACACTCAGGGCAGACCCCAGCAGTAGCCAGGACCCGTGCAGTACCAGAGGATAGCACGGGTCGATACTGGTCCATCCAGTTCATCCGTAGTAGCAGCAGCACAGGCAGAGTCATCCGCTGCGGATATGGGTATCATCAGTGAGAAGTTGGACCGGATGGAGCTGATAGAGAAGAAGCAGTGCCAGGGCATCACGCAGATGGAGCAGATGGCACAGACTCTGAGCGACATGAAGACCCAGCTCATGTGTCTCCAGGAGGCACAGACGGCTTCCCAGCCCCGTCTTCAGTTGCGAGGCGATACCGGCGGCAGCAGCAGCTCGTCCTAGCGCTCCAGCTCCTTTCAGTAGCCTAGACAGGTTCACCTTGTACAGGCGGAGCCGTACCAGCAGCCGCAGCCCACCTACCAGTCACCACCATCTCCAGACTTGCAGATGGTGGTATACCAGCCGGATCAGCCTCTGGCAGCACTCCCGCCAGCCCCATACAATGCAGAGCCGTTGATGGATGTCAACGGGATTTGGTATGACCGTCCGCAGCCTGGGATCCAACGAGACCATCCCGGATTCAAGTGGGGGAGTGGAAGTACCCAGCGCAGCAGCAGCCATCTGGCCAGGGAGGCCAGTACAGCCAGCAGAGGGATCACCAGCAGCAGCAGCCCCCAATTTACCAGGCACAGCTGCAGTCATCCTTCATTCCTCGTCCCTATCAGCAGCAGGGACAGTCGTGGAGACGTGAGCAGCAGGCTCACCAGCCACACCAGCAGCAGCATCCTTCCTCTTACCCCTCTCACTAGCAGCAGCACCAGTTCCAGCAGCCTCATCACCAGAGAGGCTACCCGTCGGGCTCCCACGAGAGCCCTATTTTGGATGACATAGTCCGCCTCCTCACGGACCAGCAGGCTACCTTCAGACGGGAGATGGACGAGTTCCGCCAGGAGATGCGGGACATTGTGAGAGGGAAGGCCGCCATACCTGTGCCCAGATAGAGCCGAATCCCAACAGCCTGAAGCGAAAATCTGAGCAGGTAGCTTACACTGAGCACGCCACTCCTAGTGATCCATTTGTTGATACATCTTCAGATCTTTTTGATGCTGATTTTGTTACGCTTAGAAGCGGTAGGACACCAGCAGGCGGCGGCACCTCGTCTGAGCTACACCACGAGGACACATCCGGGGCGCCAGATGAGGAGGAGAGCGGTACTGAGGCCGCTCATGATGATGATGGTGGTACTGATGCCACCAAGGATGTTGATCCCACCGGCGGTACTGAGGCCGCCACTTCACCAGTTCGAGGAGGTGGTACTGACGTCACCAGAGTATCCGAGCCAGCACGCGGTACTGAGGCCGCGAGACGTCCAGCAGAGCCCGCCCGCGGTGGTACTGAGGCCATCGGTGTTCATTCTAAGAGAGTTGTTGTTTTTCCTCATGCTGATGTATCTCAGAACACTGTTTTGAATAAAGGAAAAGGTTTAGTTTCTTCTGGTCCCACTGTGGTGATTGATGTATGTGCGGATCCGGCCGTCGAGCCGTCTAGACCTATTCCTAGTCCTTCATCTGAGAAGGACCCTGTGATCCCCTTCCCTAGAGCCCTTCTGATGGGGAAGGGGAAGAAAAGAGAAAAAGTCCCAAAAAAGAGAGAGCAGGAGGAGTTCAGCCAGAGCATGATCGACAGATTTCACATACAGTTGACCCTTCAGGAGGCTTTGCAGCACATCCCCCTTCTTCAGCGATCGTTGAGAGATAGGACCACAGTCAGGAGGAGGAGGAGGAACCATCATTCAGAGATACATGTGCTGACGAAAGCCACGTGCTTCGCGATCCAGAACCGTCTGCCGGCCAAGAGGCCAGATTCAGGAGCCCCGTATTTCAGATGTCAGATTAGTGAGCAGAGGTTCGACCGGACTCTATTGGATAGCGGATCGTCTATCAACCTCCTTCCGGCAGCCCTTCTCGACAGCTTCGAGTTGGGCACTCTTAGACAGAGCAGGACAATCCTTCAGTTTGCTGATCGATCTGTCAAGAGGCCGAAGGGGTTGTTGTGAGACGTTATCGTCACTATTCAGGGCCTGCAATTCCCCATGGACTTCGTAGTGTTGGACATGGAGATCCCTGATTCAGTGACCGATACCCCCATCATCCTCGGTCGTCCGTTTTTGGCCACAGCCAAGGCGGTGACTGATCATGATAGCGGGAAGGTATACTTTCGCGTCGAGGGCGAGAGTGTACAAATAGAGACGGTCGAGGACTACAGAGCCGGAGAGAGAGCATGCTCAGAGGATAGCACAGATACAGAGCAGCTGACAGATGCCGGGCTAGACATCCACCAGGACTGTGATTTTGTGATCACAGATGATGAGGCAGCATGGGCAGACCCTTCAGCACATGCCATCCTCTCATTTCCAGACACCACTGATGCCGAGATGATAGCAGAGGAGAGCTTGGAGAGCACAGCCCTGGTCCAGGATACTACAGAGGCAGCAGAGCCGGTTCTCGACCGCGACACGGTTTCTAGTGATGGTGGTACTGAGGCCACCTTGTGTGACGGTGGTACTGATGCCACCTTGTTTGATGCAGATCCCTCGGATTCAGAGTCTGATTGGGCAGATTGTGATGATCAGATGCCAGACCTGAGTCCACCAGAGCCTACAGATGAGGAGGAGGTAGATGCAGAGCAGATCAGAGACAGCACAGTTGAGCCACCTTCTCCTGATCCAGTTTGCGAGAGCTTGTATTATTTCTCCCAGACAAATTTGGCAGATTTAGCAGCATTCACACATCTTCTTCCGAAGCCAGATTTTCCAGCACCCAGCTGTCCAGAGCTGAATCCGCTCCCTACTTCGATGAAGTATCGGTTCCTTGCGGGTGAACCTGAGATGTACCCAGTCATCATCTCCGCCGATCTGACTGGAGAGCAAGAATCCCGTATGATGGGGGTTCTTGAAAAGAACCGTAAGGCAATCGGATGGAGCGTAGCAGATCTCCATGGGATTAGTCCATCAGTGTGCTCCCACCATATTTATCTCGAGGAGGGGGCGAAGCCGTCGCGTGAGTTCCAGCGGCGGCTGAACCCCAACCTGAGAGAGGTCGTGATGAAGGAAATATCAAAATGGTGGAGTGCAGATTTTATTTATCCCATTTCCGACTCCAAGTGGGTCAGCCCCTTGCATGTGGTGCCCAAGAAGAAGGGCATCACGATTGTGATCAGTGAGTCGGGAGAGGAGATTGCTACACGAGTACCCACCTCTTGGAGGGTCTGTGTTGACTACAGGAGACTCAACCAGGCCACCAAGAAGGACCATTTCCCCCTGCCTTTTATTGACCAGATCAGTGAGAGACTGGCAGGGAAGAGCCATTATTGCTTCTTGGATGGGTACTCGGGCTACAACCAGGTGGCCATCGCTCCTGAGGATCAGGAGAAGATCACCTTTACCTGTCCCTTCGGTACATATGCCTTTCGACACATGCCATTTGGTCTATGCAATGCCCCTGCGACTTTTCAGAGGTGCATGCTGTCGATCTTTTCGGACATGGTAGGGGAGTGTTTGGAGGTCTTCATGGACGATTTCTTGGTCTACGGCGACAGATTCAACTCCTGTCCTGACCGCCTAGACCGGGTACTCCAGCGATGTATTGAGTTCCATTTGGTTCTATCTTGGGAGAAGAGTCACTTCATGGTGACTCAAGGGATGGTGCTTGGCCATATCATCTCCAACAGGGGCATGGAGGTTGATCCGGCCAAGGTTGATGTCATTAGAAAACTCGCATCGCCGTCCAATTTGAGGCAGCTACGGTCATTCCTGGGGCACGTTGGTTTCTATCGGAGATTTATTCATGATTTCAGCAGGATTGCCCGGCCGTTGACTGACCTCTTGACGAAAGACACCGAGTTCCTTGTCGATGACAAGTGTCTTTCGTCCTTTGCGACTCTCCAGCAGTGTGTGATTGAGGCTCCTGTTCTCCAGCCGCCTGATTGGTCTCTCCCATTCGAGATCATGAAGGATGCCTCCGATTTTGCCGTAGGGGCCGTGCTGGGACAGAGGAGGGATGGAGTCCCGTTTGTTATCCACTACGCTAGCCGTACATTGGATTCCTCCCAGCGGAATTACACGGTCACAGAGAAGGAGATGCTAGCCGTAGTGTTCGCCCTAGATAAGTTTCGATCTTATATCATTGGATCTAGAGTGACCCTGTACACAGATCACACCGCCATCAGGTACCTCATGGCAAAGAAGGATGCCAAGGCCAGACTTACTAGATGGATCCTTCTACTCCAGGAGTTCGACATTGAGATCAAGGATAAACCTGGAGTCAAGAATGTGGTGGCGGATCACCTCTCCCGTATAGATCAGCCTGAGGAGTCTGAGCAGATAGATCCCATTTGTGAGACCTTCCCAGATGAGGCGATCCTTGATATCGCCTCACACCCGTGGTATGCCGATATTGTGAACTTTCTCGTTGTTGGGAAAGTCCCACAAGATTGGCCCAGGCAGAGGCTTGAGACCTTCCTTGCGAAGGCCAAGTCCTACCACTGGGAGGATCCCATCCTTTACCACGAAGGAGGGGATAGCGTCTGGCGTCGGTGCATTCCTCAAGAGGAACACCATAGCGTCCTCACTTACTACCACAAGCTTGAGGCAGGAGGACATCATTCTGGGAGGAGAACGGCACAGAATGTGCTCCAATCCGGCTTGTGGTGGCCTACCCTCTTCAAGGACTCTGATGAGTTCGTGAAGTGGTGTACTGACTGTCAGTGGATGGGCACTTGTGGACAGCGTGATATGATGCCGATGCAGCCCATTCACTTCTGTGAGGTTTTTGACGCATGAGGCATCGATTTCATGGGTCCATTCCCTAAGATTCAGGGATTTGAGTACATTCTGTTAGCCGTGGATTATGTTAGTCGTTGGGTTGAGGCCATCCCCGCCCGAGCCACTGATGCGAGGACAGTTTGCAGATTTTTGAGGAAGCGCATCATCACGCGGTTCGGGGTTCCACGAGTTCTGATTTCAGATGGGGGGTCTCATTTCATCAACGACCAGGTGAAGGCCCTTGCTAGCGAGTTCGGTATAGACCATCGTGTTGCTACACCTTACCATCCACAGACGAATGGTCTAGCCAAGGAGTCGAATAGGGAGATCAAGACTATATTGCAGAAAGTCGTCCGCCCTGACCGAAAGGATTGGTCACAGCTTTTGGACTCGGTCTTGTGGGCATATAGGACGTCTTTCAAGACACCATTGGACACATCTCCCTTTCGCCTCGTATTTGGCAAGCCGTGCCATTTACCTGTTGAGTTGAGGCACAGGTCACTTTGGGCAGTTACAGATATACTTATGGATCCAGATGGTGTAGGAGACCAGAGGAGGACAGAGTTAGCAGCCCTGGAGGAGTTGAGAGATACCGCTTTCTCAAACAGCCTACAGTATAAGGAGAGAGTGAAGGAGTGGCATGATTCTCACATCAGCCACAAGCATTTTGAGATTGGACAGAGAGTATGGCTGTTTGATGTGAGGCTTCGTTTATTTCTAGGGAAGCTACAGAGCAAGTGGAAGGGACCCTACTTGGTCAGAAAGGTACATGACAACGGTAGCATTGAAATATCCGAGTTGTCTTCTGAGAGTACCTTTCGAGTGAACGGCCAGTGGCTCAAGCCATTTCTAGATCATGAGCCGCGGGTCATTGATCTTGCCCCTATTCATTTTGCGTGAGATGTGGTCTTTGACTCACATCTAATGCATCTCACGCCTGAGTTTCACTGTTTTTCCGCCTTGTATAGATCAAGATGTCTATATCACTACATTCTTTAGTCCTACATCCCTTTCTTCATCTTGTGATTATGCTATACTTAGGGTGCACTTTACCCTAAGTATAGGGGGGATGTGAGACCTTTGGGTATTTCTTTTGTTTCTTTCTGCCCCTATTTTGATGCCTATACTTAGGGATATTTTACCCTAAGTATAGGGGGGGTAGACCTTGTACATTCTCCTTTCGGTTTTCCCTTGGCATACAGCCTGCTATACTTAGGATTACTTGATCCTAAGTATAGGGGGAAGACCCGAGATCCTCTTAACTTTTCTATTCATTCATTCATCTTTGTATATAGCCTTTCTTTTCACTTCCCTATACCTAGCACGAGTTATGTCTTCTTCATCGCTCTTGACTCTGAGGACATCGTTCGAGCTAAGTATAGGGGGTGTGTATATATTTCATATATACTTTAGCCATAACTCATACTTTGTGTGAGTGTGTTAATAAATAAAATGGTTAAAACCTTAAAAATCACAAAAATTAAAAAATTTTCATGTACATAAACTTCTTTTATTTGCACATAAATAGCTAGTGTACAAATTATTTTTGTAAAAATGATCTCAAAAATCTTTTGTGTAAAGCTTGTGTAAATATTTTCTTATCAAAATTATGTATATAATACAAAATTTTTCCAAAATGTTTTGAAAATCAAAAGTTTGCAAAAATCTTGTGTAAATGTGTGTAAATATCTTTTTGCAAAACTTGTACCTCATGCATCATCCATTCATGATTTCAAAACATTTTTCAAAAATTTCGCATGTTTGTAAAAATTTGTGTAAATATCATCTTTTGTACATATGTATATAGTTTTTCTGGATGATAGTTGACATTTAAACTAGCCTGGAATCAAACTGAGAAATGGAGCTTGATTAAGATCTTAATCTACCTAACTTCTAAGAGGAACCTTATAAGGCTTTTCAGGTCCATGGTGACTTAATTCTTTGACTCCACTAGGCTATGATCACATGTCATCTCAATGAGCCTAAGTAGAGCATTTAACAACAACACATGACTCATATAGATTACGGCTTTACTTGGATACCAGCACTATGCACCGAGCTCTCTACGGATGAGGTGGTGAGGAGGCAGTCTTCCTTGACTTGGGGTAGCATATGAGGGTAGTACTTCTAGGCGGAACCTCTCTTCTTCTTATAGTGAAGGAAGTGCGTCTCAACTTGGTCTGGTTGCCATGAGGTCTAACGACGGGAGTTGTGAGTTGCAATAAAGCTTCAAAAGAGGGATAGTCTACTGGCTCAAGAGGAAAAACTCCTTGTATATATGCTGCACATGTATATGTTGTAAAGATGCACCGAAAAAAAATGTGCAAAAAGAAAATAACTCCAAAAAAAATGGTGGGTCTGAGAGAAAATGATAATCCCACCGGAGTATGTATATAGAGTGCAATAAGCAAAGCTTGGTTTCATGATCCACCTGATGTAGCTTGCAGCAGGGAGACTTGGCTACACTGGTCAAGCTCCCAAGGGTACATGGCTACACTAGCCTTGACCCATTCTCTTCTTCCTCCTCTTCTTGAGCCGGTTGAACTTGAACTTAGAAGGGAATACCCCGCTCCTCGGGGAAAGAGTGGCCAGATTGAGGTCATAGAGTTACCTTGTTGGGGAGGGTTGTCAAGTTGCCATTTCTGAGGTGGAGAGCTTAGACCTCACATTCACAGGACAAGAAAAGATTCATGGTCTTCAGGGTTTGTGATTGATGACTTGTTCCGATCTGGAGCATTGAGGAGTCTTGGTTATAGATTAGTGGAACTTAGAGGCTGTTGAGTTTTAGACTTAAGTCCAAATAAGGTTCCGACACATTAATAATCCAAAGATCTGATCGCGCTCCATACCTTAATTTAATTAAGGCAAGTTTAATAATCAACCTTGACCCATGTACATTCTCTTTTTCTTTTCTTTATTTCTTTTTCACTTCTTTTTCAAATAAGTGTTTGCTAAGGGACTAGCAAAGTTAAGTATAGGGGGGTGATGAATACTCATTCATCACTCTTTATTCTTATATTTTAGCTACAAAAACCTTTGCAAATGCATGTGGATGTGTGTAAATACAAATATTTACCAAAAGCATGCATTGTGTAAAAATCTATAATTAGCATGTTTTTGTGCAAAAATAAAAGAATAAAGATTAAAAAGAAAAAGAGGGAAATATTTAGAATAAATATTGAGCAACCTAACCCAAGGGAGGGCTCAGCATGGGCCTGACAGCATAAAAGCCAAAGTAGAGGGAGATAGGGGCTCATGTGTGTAAATATTTATGTAAATAAAATAAAAGTATTTTCCTCACAAAAATAGACTCAAATTAGTTTGTAAATAGTTGTAGATATTTCTAAATATAAAATCAATATAAAAATATAAAAATTAAAAAGAAAACAAAAACACCACTTGTGTATAGTCACCTTGTATATAGACCATCCACATATTTATTTAGCTTTGTAAATAAATAAAATTAATTTCCAAAATTTGTGTAAATATTCTATTTTATATAATGTAAATAAATAAAATAAAAACAATTAAAACAAAAACCAAATAAAAATAACAAAATTAAAAACATAAAAATATATTGTAAATATACCATATATATGAATGTATATATGTATTTATTTCACATATGTATATAAATAATAAAAATAAAATAAAAATATCTTTTTATTCCTTATTTTATGATATAAATAAATAAAATATAAAATGGGAATAAAATTGTATAAAAATAACAATTAAAAATCAAAAATTAAAAACCTATATATTATATATATACCTATATATGAACCTACTATGTACATACCCTATTTTCACTTTGAAAAATTAATTAAAAATCACTAAAAAATAGAAAAAAAATAAAACAAAAATATTTCATGTTTTCACTTTTCCCAAATTTGGCCATTTGCTAACCTTATTTTCACTTTCAAAAACCAGCCACGTGGCCGCCACCCATTGGCTCTGGGGGATGTTGACCGCCCGGTCAACTCTCCCCCCAGGACCACTTCACACGGGTCCTTAGCGGGTAACCCGTTTTCTCGGATTTTTCCCGCATAAACCCGATCATGCCTTGCTCAAACCCCGGGTCCGAATTAATCTTGATATATCTGTCACCCTCGCCGGAGCCTCTACCTCGGGATCCGCGCTTCTGATTGCTCTACCCGCGCGTTTCTTTCCGGACCCTCCAGCATATATAACGCCAGCTCCGCCACCTCCATTTGCTATCTTTGGCCATTCGCTTCCACCCCCAGTGAGCTCCAGCGTGAGAGCGAGAGTGACAGCTTGCCTCCCGTGCTGTTAAAGCGAGGAGAGGTTGCAGATTCCACTGATCCGGCGAGCATCGCCGCCTTTCTCCGCCACCAGCAGGAGCTCGAGCCTCGGAGGGAGACGCTCCTCGAGGCGACGACCCAGAGCACCACCTACTCGCCCCCAGTCTCATCAGCCACCCAGGTAGCCCCATAGGCTTTGCTTTTTCTTTGATTTTCCATTTCCCCCAAATCGCCGCTCCGCCGTTCACCGTCGATTCCGTCCACGTCCAACCACCATTCGATCATCGGGCTTCGCCATAGCCATCGCCTTCCTTCCGCGTACCTTCTCCATATCTCCATCCAACTTAGCTCGCACAGGAGCTGGGGTTCGAGCTCCACCGTCGCCACCTTCGCCGGAGCTCGCCCATCTCAACCCTCCGATCACCGTCACCCCGCCTAATCGGGTCGAGGCAGTTTGCCCTTGACCCGCGAGTCTCCTGGTTGTTTTTGCAGGTACATCCAAGCCCATCTGAGGGCTTGGACCATCAGGTCCAGGATCTTCATCTCCGCCCCGGGCCTATAATCTTCTAGTCCTCCGTCAAGACCTCGTCGGAGCTCTCCAAAGCTCGGCCGGGTCATCGGAGGGCACCAGCAGCTGCGGAGCGTCACGCCGGAGCTTCTCCGATCTTCAGGCGCAGCAGGGGAGGCCAGGAGCGTGCACCTTGGGCCGGCGAACTTCGCCGGCCAACTGTTCTTCCAGTATCTTCCCCGACCGTCCGATCGTCCTCGACCTCCAGTTGCCATCTGGGCCGTTCACTCCAGAAGGTCCTGCCACCGTCAGATCAGATGAGGACTGATCCCAGACGCCCGATGCGCGAGGGTTAGCCACCAAGACCCTCATCCGTTCGATCCAACACGTGGCGACACCCCCATCGTCGGATTCGCCCGAGGAGCGAAGCTTTGGAGCGCCACCTGATCCAGACCGTCCGATCATGCACGTGGCGTCCATCCTGCAGCCCGCATTAATAAAGGGTAATTTACCCTTAGGCCCCCTCTGCTATTTTATTTCGTATTTAGTCCTGTAATTACGTAGTATAGTTGTTTAGTTTTTGGGATATTTGCATAGAGGACCCTACGCTTGGTTTTATTTGCTGATATACCCCTATGTGTGATGTGACACGTGCATCGACACGTGACTTTCTGGGTTATTTGCATTATATACCCTTGTAGTTCTGGATGTTATGAGTTGAATGAAAGTTTTTGGAATATTGCATTTATACCCCTGTGCGTAGAAGTAATTGTGCATGTGCGTGAATATTTGGGTTATTTGCATATAAGCCCCTGGCTTTTGGTACATGTTACCAAATAGCCCTCGGAACATATTTTCCTTACATTTGGGTCCCTGAGTGCCTCAGGCGCGTGCTACGCACGTGTTCTCCTGGGTTAATCGCACCAGACCCCCCAGAACTTCGGGTATTTGCACATAGGTCCCTTTGCACAGTGCTCCCTCTTTATTTTTGAATAAAATAGCAAAACATCTCCAAATCCAATGAAAATTGGAGACATGGCTCCTGCCATAGTGTAAAATTTTCGAGGATTTTTTTGAGAGATTTTTGTTTTGATTTGATATTTTTAAAAATTCAAAAACACCTAATTTCGTTACTGTCTAACTTTAAAAACCACAAAAAAAAATTAAAAGTCATCTAAAAATTACAAAAAAACTGTCTACTATTTTTTTTGAATAGCTTGATTTTCTAGCCAAGTTTGGCTATTTTTCATGGCTTAAAATACCTAAAAATTGAAAAACATCCAAAATCTTATAAAAATACTAGTAAATAAATTAAAAATCCAAAAATAATAATGCAGGTGCCCAATTTTTCCTTGTTTTCTTATCTTTACAGGAAAAATACCTACAGGCTAAAGTGGGGCTTCTAGACATTTTATCTAGGTCCTTTTACCTCGGCTGGACAGTACCTACATTTTCAGTCACTGTTTGATTTTTAGAAAATTAAATAAACATCAGAAAAATCCCAAAAATTCTCTAAAACACTAAAAATTATAAAACACATAAAAATATTTTTGTTAGAATTTTTGGTTAATTTTTAGTACATTTCATAAATTGTTGAAGTGTGTTGTTTAGTTGCTTTTCTTATTTTCTTAATATATTAAAAATCCAAAAAAAAATATAAAATAATTAAAAACCACCAAAAATACTTTCGTCTTTCATTTTATTTCCTTTTTGACTACTCCGTAGGCTGTGAGGCCAATCCGTGCTCCTTGTGTTCGACCCTGGTCGCTATACCAGGTTAAATTAATAGCAAGACCGCTATTGTGTGTTTGATCGATTTTTATCAGATTTGGTGGTCTCTTTTTCTTGATTGACCTAGCTGAGTGATTGAGGTCGCAACGACCATTTAGATACTCTACCTTAGTCGCTCAGTTGGTTTATCATGGTCTCCAAAAAATCGCAAAATGGATCAAAATCCAAGGTTCTGACAAGTCTAAGGGAGGAGGTCAAACAGTTGACCGAGGTCAACTGTCAGACCAACCTGGTTGGTCCACGTGGACCAACCAGGAAAATCCCCTAAAAAATTTTTTCAAAAATCTTTTAAAAATAGTAATTGACCTTATTAAATGTTGGATATAAAATAAAAAATGTTTATTATTTTATAAGGTATTTTATTGTGATTTTTAATTATTTTTATGAGGTATAATTTTATAAGTTACCTTTTATAGCCCTTATAGGTATATACATCTATATATTTTATTATTTTATTATTATTTTGTGTGTTTAATTTATTTATTTATGTTTATTATTTTATAAATTTATAAAGTATTTTTGTACACTTATATATATTTTTATTTTATTTTTATGAAGTATTTTGTACACTTAATAAAATAAAAGTATTAATTATACAGGTACGTATATAGGTATTTTACCTATGTCTTTTATATACAAGTATTTTATTTTGAGTTTTCTTTGAGTTTTTTTATTCTGATTTTAATGCACACATAAATTATAAATAATATTTACAAAATTATAAAAATATAAAATTATAAAAGTAATAAATAAATAATAAAATGAATATTTTAATCTGTACAAGTATACAATAGGGTTCAAAACTCAACTTTCAAACCGTAGCTCCGCCAAATGCGAAACCACCGCCATTAAATAGATTATTTTGAATTATATACAATTAAAGGTGAGTTTGATGCATTTGGAGTTTTCATTCCTGAGATACAGTTCTGGGAAGTTGGGATTCTGTATTCTTATTCAGACCATAACTTTTTATTTGTACATTATTTTTGCATGAAATCAATTTTGTATTTTTATTTATTTAATTATCTACAACTTTCATGTACAAAGTTTCTTTATTTAAGGTATAAAAAGTGGAACCAAAAATAGGTCCTAAAATGAATAAAGAATGAAGGAATTTTTATTGTATTTTAGCCCTTATCTCCCCCTACTTTATTCCTTGTCGACCTAGTCATTGAGATGCCTAGGTCTCGGGGTTTCAGGTCATAAAATATTTGCAATATTTTATTCTTTTTCTTTTCTTTTCTTTATTCTATAATTTTGACTTTAAAAACCGCATTTTATACACTATTTACACAATGATGCATGAATGCTAAGATGCCTGAATTACACCTATTTACACACATTTACTAGGGTTTTTAAGGCCAAAATGATAGAATAAAGATGATGAAACGTAGATTCATTAATATTATACCTATGTATGCTATATACAAGTATTTTATTTTGTATGTTATTTAGGTTTTTGTTCTGATTTTAATGTACAAATATATTATAAGTAATATTTACAAAATTATAAAAATATAAAATTATAAAAATAATGAATAATAAATAAAATGAATATTTTAATTTGTACATGTATACGAGGAGGGTCTAAAACTCAACTTTCAAACCGTAACTCCGAAAAATACGAATCCAACTCCATTAAATAGCTTATTTAAAATTATATACAATTAAAGGTGAGTTTGACGTGTTTCGAGTTTTTATTAGGGAGATACATGTCTGGGAAGTTGGGATTTTGGAATTTTATTTAGATAATAACTTTTTATCTGTACACTATTTTTGAGTGAAATCAATTTTGTATTTTTATTTATCAAATTATCTACAACTTTCATGTACAAAGTTTCTTTATTTGAAGTATAAAAAGTGGAACCAAAAATAGGTCCGAAAATGAGTAAAGAATGAATAAAATAAAAGGTATTTTTATTGTATTTTGGCCCTTATCTCCCCCTACTTTATTCCTTGTCGACCTAGTCATCTAGATACCTAGGTCTTGGGGTTTCGGGTCATAAAATATTTACAATATTTTACTCTTTTTATTTTCTTTTATTTATTCTATAATTTTAGCATTAAATACAGTATTTTATACATTATTTACAGGCACATGCATGAATGCTAAGATGCATAAATTAGCGCTATTTACACGCATTTGCTAGGGTTTTTGATGCCAAAATGATAGAATAAAGATGATGAAATGTGGATTCATCAGTCCGCCCGAGTGGATAGTACTTGTTCAAGTAGTCGGTGCGCAGCTGCTCCCAGGTGTATACGAATCTCCCTAAGTGATTCAGCCAGTTGGCTGCTCTATCTTCCAGAGAGAAAGGGAATGCAATCATCCTGATGGTGTCCTCATCTACCTGATGATCATGGACTGTACTGCAGATCATCTCAAACTCCTGGAGATGAAGATGTGGCTCCTCAGTGGCGAGCCCATGGAAGCGGGGGAGTAGCTGAAGTGTGTTCGGGGGGAACTTGAAGTCCTCCACGATAGCCGAAAGAACAACCCACTAGTGTGTCAGTATCGATCCGAGGTTGTGCAACGCCCGCATCGGCCCCGGCTCTACTGCTGCTATCGGATGGTCTGGCTGATCTAGCTGATTTGGGCCTCTCCGTCCCTCGGCTCGCGGCTGGTCTGCTGCTGCTCTCAGTCTCTCCATCTCTCTCCTCATCTCCACCATAAAGCTCTCTGATCTCGTATCTGTCGATGCATGGTCTCAAGGGATGCTAACATGGTGGTGTTGATCGCACCCTAGTCCAGATGGTATGTGGTCGTCTCTGGCCTCAGACCATCGGTGCGCTCCTCCCTGCTGGCCATGGTCTCTGCAAAGGCAAAAGACCCAAACTCAGGTGCCGAAATATCATCTATCTGATGTCTCGCATCTGGAACCAGTAACTCAGGAATAGAAGAAGGGTGGTCAAGGGGGAGCAGGGCAGAATCGAACTCGAGTTCGGAGAGCGGGTCTGGGCTCTCACGAACCAACCTAGATGAGTGGGCTGGAGTGCTGAAAAGCGGTGCAGCCGGAGGCTGCCTAAGAGACCTCCTGCCCATCATCTCGATCTGGCGAGTCTGGCGGATGAGATCTGGAAACACACAAGATGAGAAGACAAACCCCGAGTTCACCTACTCCACGCTGAGCTGAAGACCGTAAGAGCTCGGTCAATTATCTTGTCAATTTTATTTAGGTGATCATGTCAGGATATCAGAGCGGTTACGTGACCTGATAGGAATCCAATCCTCCAACCTGTCTGTCCCGTGTAAAAGGCCGATAGTCTGATCAGGGTTCAGATATGGCTCTAGCCTAGTGTGCGGGTCACTCTCTCGCGCATCCAAACCATACAATGAGGGGGTTGCTCTCCCCAAGACAAATTTTTAGGTGAGGTGTCTTTTATGGTCGAGTGTGTTTAGCAGTCCCAATTTTATAGTTTTATTTTTTAGGTATTTTTCAAGGCAAGCAACGCCTAACGAATTTTTCGGTTCTCCTGATTATTTTAAGTTAAAAAATCGGGAGGAGAAGGCGAAAAAGCCGATGCGCGGAAATTAATGATGCATATAGAGTAAGAAATGTGTACCTGACTCCAGCAGTATACATGCAGAGTGATCCACGCATAAAATAAAGATAGAATATAAACTACATATATGATGCACAAGAATCCGGCCCTAGACGAAGCAATTCTACACGTAAGCACGGTAGCCGGGTACTCAAGCCTAAGTCCGGAGTCCTATGTTGGGAGCCACTCGATGTCCGCCATAATGGATCCTGCACGCGCTGTATGTGACTCCTCAAGGCACGTGGACTAGAGCCTAAATAATCCGACTTTTTCTTTGTGATTTAATTAATTAGGTCCAATTATCAATCTATAGGCACATGCAGATAATTAGGTGTTTGGATCCTAATCAATTACGTCACAATTACAGAAAATACTAAGCTAGGGCTAAAACTGTGTAAATCAAGTAAGCAGTAAATAAACGATCAGAAATCAAAATCGATGAAAACGCGGTGAGGTCCCCTGAGCACACCGGTACTCGGCGAAACAGACCCCGATATCACCAAAGTATCCAAGTCTCTATCCTTGTATTATTACAAATTAATAGTTCTACAAAAAGTAAACTACGCTAATCTACGGCTATTCTACGGTTATTTCACGGCTATTCTGCAGCTCCTGTACTTCAGCTCCTCCTCCTCGTGCTCTCCTGCGGCTTCATACCGAAGGAAGCTACCTTCGAATCCCGCGGTTGCTTCGGCTTCCAAAAAAGCCGCCTCGGTCCTCGCACCCTCGCAAGAAAGCAAAACGGAAGTGTGTCAGTTCAGAAAAATATATAGACAATTCAGATAAAAATGTATCTACAAATATCTACAGAAAAGCCGCAGAAAAGAAACCGCGAAAAACCGAAATGACTACTAATCAGTGCTCCCCGACAACGACACCATTCTGATGACTGAAAAATCCGTGAAACAAAGATCCAGGTGAGGTAGAAATAAACTCAAGGGTCGTTGCGACCCGGATCGAGAGAATCGGTCAACAAGAAAAATCAAGACCACTAAATATAAAAATCAAACAAGTCAAACAAATAGCGGTCTCGCTATTTTATTTTACCTGGTATAGCTACCAGGGTCGAACTCAAGGAGCACGGGATGGCCGAGATGGCCTACGAAGTAGTCTAAAAAGATAGAAAAGAATAAAAATATTTTTGGTGGAATTTAATTATTTTTAATTTTTTTATGTTTTAAATTATATAGGAAAATGAATAAACAATTAAGTTCAACAATTATTTAAGCATTCAAAGATGATTCAAAAATAGAAATAAAATTAATTTTGTGTTTTTTATGTGTTTAAATGTTTTTGGTAAATTTCTGGGGATTTTATACTTTTTAGTTGATTTTCTAAAAATCAAGAAAGGGGAGAAAATGGGTTACTGTGCAGCCAGACTTGAGAGACCAATTAAAAATGTGTAATTGGTCTATAAAAATCTGAAGATAATTTTTATGAAAAATATATACAAAAAGTAAGCTATAGAAAAAGAGTTTGGCATTTTTGGATTTTATATAGTTTTTAATGATTTTTAGAAGATTTTTAGGGTTTTTCAATTTTTATGGTTTTTATAAATCCAAATAAGCTAAAAATTTGATAAAAGCTAGAAATCCATTAATCTAACAATCCTTAATTTTTTTTAGAATTTTTAGAAAGTTTTTATATTTTTCTTTGATTTTATTTTTCAAAAAGTATCAAAAATATGTATTTTTAATTTTTTAAATATAACAAAAAGCCATAAAAATATCCCAAAAAATTAATGAAATTTTTACACAGTGGCAGGAGCCACATTTCCAAATTTCACTCATTTTGGAGTTTATTTGCTATTTTATCCAACAAATGAAAGAACTACAACACACAGGGACCTAAATGTAAGAAAGCATAGTTGCAGGGGCTAAATAATAACACGTGCGAAAACTTTAGGGGAGAAAGTGTAAAATGTGCAAACAATCAGTACATGTTCAATTAAATTCACGTACAGGGGTATAAATGCAAATATCAGAAACTAAATTACTTCCTTAACATAGCATAAAACCAAGCCCATACATGCAATTTGTCCAAAGTATCACGTGTCGAAGCACGTGTCTCACACAGGCAGGACTAAAATGCAAATAAAATAAACATCGGGTCCACAGTGCAAATTATCCAGAATAAAAACAATGTACTAAAATATTTACAAGACTGATCTATAAATGCAGGAAGAGAAGGGGCCTAAGTGAAAATTACCCCTTAATTAATGATCGACGACTGAAGGCGAGCCACGTGTAGGATCTGATGTCTGAGATGCGCGGGCTCCTTTTCGATGATGTGCGGTCTGGATCAGATCCTCAGATGGATCAACGGCTGAGAGCCTCTCATAAATGGGCGGCTGAGATCAAAACTGGGCGAGAGACTCCATCGAACGGTATGTGGAGCTCCTCCAAGAACAAGATGCCGGTAAAGTTCGTCGGCCTAATCCGCGCGGTGGAGGGCTCCGATGAGGCTGCTGAGATGGGGAGGAGAGCGCCTAGGCTGGTCCGCAGCTGGTGGAGACCTCCGATGAGGCCGAGGAGCTCCGGAGAGCTCCAACGACGAAGCTCTGTGCCTGGATGTTGGACCCCCAGATGGGGCCCTTTCAACGTGCAAATTACACAGAACGACTCCTGGGTCGAGGGCAAAGTGCCTCGACCCGTTAGCGGGCGAAGAGGTGGTCAGAATGAGGCGTAGCGGAGGTCTTCGGCGAAGCGACGGTGGAGGAGACCCGAGCCTTGGTTCCAGAGCGAACCAAGGTGATCGGAGGTACGGAGAAGGTGTATCGGAGTCTCGTGAAGGTGAATCGAGGGTCGGTCGATCAAATGGGTGGACGGATTGGCATGAATCAGCCGGCGAAGGCCGGCGGCGGGAATTGGGCGAAATCGAAATTAACCTAACCTAAGATGAATCGGGGGTACCTAATGGATGCAATCGACTATGCTGGGGCTAAGGAAGCTCCTGGGGTCTTTGCCTCGATGGCTTGTCGAGGCCAGAGGCTTGGCTCGCTCGGTGGCGGAGCACGGCGGCGAAGGTTGCCGGATCAGTGGCTGGGGCCGCCTACTGCTCGCTGCGACACTATCCTCGGATAGTTGTCACTCTAGGAGGGGAATGGAGGTCCTGGGATAGAATACGGAGGCCAAAGATGACTTGAAATGTCGGTCGAAGGAAAGGTTATATACAGGTACAGGTCAGCGAAGATGGGAATGAGGAACGAGGATCGATGCACGGATCCCTAAAAATATAACCGGGCGTGAATCGTGGA